>CM038222.1:5404888-5794087 GCA_021442155.1 Cymbidium sinense
TTATTTTTTTTTCTAGGTTTAGGTTTCTTTTTAGGTTTTGGGTTAGGCTTTAATTTTATTATTTTAGCTTTAAGTTTTAGGTTTTTATTTTAGGTTGATTTTTAGGTTTAGGTTTTATTTATTTTAGTTTAGTTTATTTTATGTTTAAGTTTAGGTTTATTTTATTTTGTATATTTTAGGTTTAGGTTTAGGTTTTATTTTTTATTTATTTTTTAGTTTATTTTTTAGGTTTAGGTTTTTATTTATTTTTTATTTTATTTTATTTTAAATTTATTTTCTTTTTATTTTTCATTTAGTTTTTATTATATTTAAGTTTTTTTTTAATTTTGTTATTTATTTAAGTTAAGTTTTTATTTTTTATTTTATTTTAATTTTAGGTTTAAGTTTAGGTTTAGGTTTAAGTTTTAATTTAGATTTTTATTTTTTTTATTTTTTTATTTTATTTAGGTTTAGGTATATTTATTTACATTTTAGGTTTTATTTAGTTTTTTTAGGTTTTATTTTTAGGTTTTAGGGTTTAGGAATAGGGTTTAGGGTTTAGGGTTTTAGGTTGTGGGTATAGGTTGGGTTTAGGGTTTAGGTTTAGGGTTTAGGGTTTTTAGGGTTTAGGGTTTAGGTTTAGGGTTTAGTTTTAGGGTTTAGGGTTATGTGGGTTTAGGGTTTAGGGTTTTAGGGTTTTAGGGTTTAGGGTTTAGGGTTTAGTGTTTAGGGTTGTAGGTTTAGGGTTTATGGTTAGGGTTTTATATTTTATATTTTATTTTATTTTTAGGGTTTAGGGTTAGGGGTTTAGGGTTTAGGGTTTAGTTTTAGGTTTAGGGTTTAGGTTTTAGTTTAGGGTTTAGGGTTTTTTTATTTTTTTTAATAGAGAACAAATTCAAATTCAACATTTCTTCTTTTTGATTTCATCAACCAAGTAACACACCAATGTTTCTAAGACACAAGCGACATAAATAAAAAATGAGCACACATAGGGCAAATAAAAAAGCTAAGAAAACTACAACCGTATCTACTGTAAAGACACAGTTCCATAAGCACCAGATCGAATCAGCCGTTCTTCAGTTTCTCCAGTGCTCATCAGAACCTCCCCGGCCTCTCGAGTAGCAGGATCCACCAACATATCCTTGATCTATCCCTCTGCCATGACCATGGATGTAACCTCTGTCACTCCTCCCACCTCCATAACCATTTTGTACTTCGTTCCAGTTACGTATTGCTGCATTGAGATAAAAACCACAATTTATTTATTATTTGGATTTTATCAAGGTTATCCCCATTGTCAGGGTTTAGGTTTCTTAAGTTTTATGGTTTATGTTTATATTTTAATTTATTTAGTTTCTTTAAGTTACGTTTATGGTTTGGGGTTTAGGGTTTAGTGTTTAGGGTTTATAGTATTAGCATTTCTGCTTTTAGGGTTTAAAGTTTATGGTTAGGGTTTAGGGTTTAGGGTTTAGGGTTTAAGGTTGTAGGTTTAGGGTTTAGGGTTTATGATTTAGGGTTTAGAGTTTAGGATTTAGGGTTAATGATTTTTTTGTTTAAATTAAACTGGTAGGTTTAGTTTTATTTAATTTTGTATTATTGTTTATTTTAGTTTATTTTATTTTTTATTTTTATCAAGATTTATTTATTTTATTTAGTTTAGTTTATTTATTTTAGATTTATTTATTTTATTTTAGGTTTTTTAGTTTAGTTTTAAATTTATTTCTTAGTTGAGTTTTATTTTTATTTTATTTTTTAGGTGTAGGTTTAAGTTTTATTTTATTTTTAGTTTATTTTATTTGATTTAGTTTTGGTTTAGGTTTAGTTTAGTTTATTTTAGGTTTAGGTTTTATTTAGTTTAGTTTAGCTTATTTTAGTTTAGGTTTAGGTTTATTTTAGTTTTATTTTAGGCTTAGGTTTTTTTTTTTTAGCTTATTTAGTTTAGTTTTATTTTTAAGTTTAGGTTTATATTTAGTTTTTATTTTATTTTATTTTAGGTTTATTTTATTTTTTATCTTAGGGTTAGTTTTTATTCTATTTAGGTTTTCTATTTTTTTGTTTAGTTTAGTTTATATCTATTTTATTTTAGTTTAGTTTTTATTTTTTATTTTATTTTCTTTCTAGGTTTAGGTTTAGATTTAGGTTTTAATTTATATTTTTATTTTATTTTATTTTATTTTTTATTTTGCTTTAAGTTTTTTATTTATTTTACTTTTAGGTTTTATTTAGTTTAGGTTTAGGTTTTAGGTTTTAGGGTTTAGGGTTTAGGGTTTGGGGTTTAGGGTTTAGGGTTTAGGGTTGTAGATTTTTGGGTTTAAGGATTAGGGTTTACGGTTTAGGGCTTAATGTTTAGGGTTTAGTGTTTAGGGTTTTTGGGTTTAGAATTTAGGGTTTAGGGTTGTAGGTTTAGGGTTTAGAGTTTAGGGTTTAGGGTTAGTTTTAGGGTTTAAGGTTTAGGGTTAGGGTTTTTTTTTTTTATTATTTTTATTATTTTATTTTTTTAAATTAAGTAAACTGATAGGTTTAGGTTTATTTAGTTTATTTTAATTATTTTAGTTTATTTTATTTTATATTTTATTTTAGTTTATTTTTAATTTTTTTTAGTTAGTTTATTTATTTTAGTTTATTTTTTAGTTTTAGGTTTATTTTTTAGTTTAGTTTTATTTTTATTTTTCATTTTTAGGTTTTTGTTTTATTTCTTATGTTTAGGTTTAGGTTTAGGTTTTTATTTTATTTTTTTAGGTTTAGGTTTTAGGTTTTTATTTTAGGTCTATTTTTAGATATTATTTTGTAGTTTAGGTTTAGGTTTATTTTTAGTTTATTTTATTTTATTTAGTTTAGGGTTTAGGTTAATTTAGGTTTAGGTTTAGATTTTATTTATTTTAGTTTAGTTTATTTTTTGAGGTTCCACTTAAACTTAAGGGAAAATTTTATAAGATGGTGGTAAGACCTGTAATTACTTATGGTGCAGAATGTTGGCCAATAGAAGAGAAGCATAAGACTAAGTTAAGTGTTACAGAGATGAGGATGCTTAGGTGAATGAGTGGCTTTACTCTTAGAGATAGAATGGAAAATGAGTATATTCAGGAAAAAGTTGGAGTAGCTCTAGTGGTAGAGATTAGGAGAGTCGCCTTAGATGGTTTGGCCACATAAAATGTCAGTCAGATGACCGATTAGGAGAGTAGAAGCATTAGATTTGCCTTATGTTAAGAAAGGTAGAGGTAGACCTAAAAGACTTGGTTAAGATGTATAAAAATGATCTTAGTATACTTGATTTAAATGAGAATTTGACACATAATAGGACACAATGGAGACAAAGGATTCATGTAGCCAACCCCACCTAATGGGATTAAGGCTTGTTGTTATTGTTGTTGTTGTTGTTGTAGTAGTTTATTTTAGTTTAGGTTTATGTTTATTTTATTTTAGGTTTAGGTTTTATTTTAATTTAGTGTTTATGTTTTATTTATTTATTTTTAATTTTAGGTTTTTATTTAGTTTTTTATTTTATTTAAGGTTTTTTTGCCACCATCCTTCAAGATATTTGATGATAGTGGGAACCCACGATAACACATTGCACACTTTAAAGCTGGCTTTTGCAACACCGGTGGCAACAACGTAGTTCTCTTCCACCTTTTTGTTAGCAGTCTGTTAGTTGTTGCATTTGATTGGTACATCAAACTGCCCAATGGTTTGATGAAGAATTTTCTTGAGTTGGAGCACCTCTTCATCAAGAGGTTTCCTAGAGCTCAGTAGAGGGTGATTGTAGGTGACCTCATCGTAGAGAAACAGAAACTCAACTAGTCCCTTGTTGATTACATTCTCAAGTGGTGCAACTTGAGCATGAAATGCGAACCATAGTTATCTGTACAACATGCCATTGAAATTCTTCTCAAGAATATCCATGGCCAATTGCCTTCATGCTTAAGGGCTTTACCATCAAAACATTCGAGAAATTAATCAACAAGATAGCCAGCTTACAAGAGGAAACCAAACAATTTCTCTTTCCTGACCAATTATCTAGGCCCAAGCCGTAGAAGGTATTTGAGAAGAAGCCAGAGATAGTTATCTCAGTGGATAGAGGGAAGCAGCCAACTAGAGTGTAGTATGAGAGACTACGAGCTCAAAATCTTCTTTTGCCACCTCCTTTTCCATGACCTTGTCCATCATACCAGCCACTCTAGCTGCCACAACGATAATTTCCACCACCTCAGTAGCCTACCTAGTAGCCGTATTCATATTCATCGCCAAGTAAATACTTTCCACCTACTCTTACCGATGGATTGAATAAGCCATATTCATTCAAGAGGTAGGTAGTTAGGAAAATATTTAAGAATCTCTTAAAAAAACCTAACTTTTAGTTACGAGTGCCTAAGAGGCCGAAGGAAGTGGGCAAGAGCAATGATCCTAGCTATGCCCCTACCACCACATGGTAGGCTGTGTCTTAGAGGATTGTATCACTTTTAAGGACTAGCTTGAGTGAAGCTATAATTTGGGAGCCATAGTTATCCCTAAGGAATACTTATTAGAACAACCATCCAGTTCTATTAGAGTAATCCTTGGGGATACTTGATCCTCTTAAGAGCAAAGAAGGTTAGATATCTCCTTATCTGAATTTTAAGAAGATCATTTCTAAGATCAAGAAATTTTCCTTGTGGTGTACGAAACTCAAACCACCAACACTAAGGAAGGTTTCCTAGTTGGATAACTTCGGGGAGGGTGACGCCAAACATTAGGTAGCTCACCCGTTTGCAGAGATAGTCTAGTAGCAAAGCCACAGTTCGAGTCTAGTACTCCCTCCACCATTGCAGCTACCACATCTTCTGCTTGCTCCTATTCTACTGGTATGAGCATTGTATATGTGGATAAGAGAACTAAATACCTTACTCTGCTTACTTTACTTGATTTGTCCTCACCCAAAAGAAATTAATGAAGAAGGCTGATTATACTTATATATTGTCTATTTTTGATCCTCTTAATTTTATTCCTATTGAAAGCTCTCTGAGTCTAAATAAAAATAATAGATATAGTAGTTTGATCCTTTCTTTTCTTATTTAGATCCAGACTATCCTTCTCTGAATCAATCAAGTTCTCCTCTTGAGATTGACTTGGAGTCAACTAACTCTAAGGATCCCATAGAAGAAGCTATAGGTATGCTCGATGTGAAGGTAGAACTTTTCACAATCTCATCATTCCAAGAAGTCATTGAAGTCAATCTATGCAATGGCAAAGTTCTACCTCCTAGGGTAGCACCTCAGGATAAGGGTAAGTAAGTCATTGGTTCCAATGAGCATATAGCCCCTCCATAGGATGCTCCACCCATGGATACTTGTGGATGACCAAGCCAGAGTTGATTATAATGTTCTAGCTCACCTTACAAAGTTTCCAACTAAGTTAAGCATATATGACACCCTTGTATTATCCAAATAGATGAGGAAATCTCTAATCAAGGCCTTACTTGATCTAGAGATATGCTACTAAGAGAGGCATGCCACTCAAAGGACATCTTAAGAGTTACATTCAGTGATGAAGACTTACTCTTAGGGACGACCAACCACAACCACCTCTTTACATTATAATGGATGTTAGTAAATATAGGCTATCCAGAGTTCTGGTTGACCCAAATTTATCAGTCAACATTATGAGTCTAAGAATCCTTGCCTAGTGGGGGGGGGGGTACTTTTTTTTGAGGTGATGAAACATTGAGGTTTGATGTACTATCTGATAGAGGCATCACCCCAATAGTGAGCCTAATCATGTAATAAGAACTCCTAGGCATGATGGGTCTTTTAATGTGCCAGAGATTTTTCCCCTACTTGACATTGATGAATAAAGTTGGGTTTTTATTAAACTAGGTTCTTAATTTTCCTATGGAGGCAAGCCTCCATAGTTAATTACATCTTAGGAAATAAAATTTCCTAAGAATACTTTCGATTAAAGTAGACAATTATCATCTCCAATGATTTCAAGGTTATACTATCAATGGATTGGTTGTATTTGGAAAATCAATTAGGAAAGTTCAAGGAGAAGATTTATTTTTGGAATCCAAATGAAATATGTAAGAAATAGCCTAGTGAGCATTCTAATCTATCCTATGATTGGGCTTTATAATTTTGAAGATGAGGAGATTTATATGTTTTGAGTTGAAATTTAATTAGATTACTAGGGCTTATAATCCACCAACATAAGTTTGTGGGAATGCTTAAGAGGTGAGAATTTATACTCATAGCCTAAAGGAAATAGCTACCTTGGATCCTAAATCTTGGGATCTTTAGTACGAGCTAAAGCATGACCTAAATCTAAGCGATAGGTGGACATAAGGGTTTACCTCCATAAGAGAGAATAAATTGTCTAAATTTATAAGCTCTTGGAGTGGCATTAGTTAACTCCTCTATGAATTTTAAATCCATGTAGTCGTCTTATGAATTGTAAGATAGCTAGGGTAGTTATTTAATTAGAAATACACTAAAGTCCTAAACAGACTCTTTAAGAGATTAGAGCATGAGTGGTATGAGCATATGACTTAATCTATAGATGCAAAATCTTTTCAAAATTTTATTTCATTTTAGACACTTCATTTTGATAGAAGATTTAGGATTTATTATGTATAAATTCATGATGAAATAGGTTATGGGTCAAATCAGCTAGAAGAAGGTGTTCTCCACCACAGGGATGCCCTCACAGGTCAATCATTATTTTATCATGTAAGGATGGAGATCCTTCATGTTCAAGGGATAAAGAATATGCATGGATGATGTGAAACATACACCCATACAGCTAAGGGGTTGCTAAATCTTTTAATTATCTTATTTATGTCTTAGGCTTTATGATGAGGTTATGAGTTGTTTAAAATTTAGTTATGAGTGATTAGTTGGGTAGAAAAGTTATTTTTATCCTAGGAACCTAATCGTATCTAAGCCCCACATTAAAGCATCAACCATTTAAGAAATTATAAAAAGCATGCCATCCTAATGCACAATGTAAACATAACATCAAATAATTATATAAAAGATCATAAAATAATAGAAGGCCGGTCGATCAGATGCTTGTACAACCAAAAGAGAATAGAGCTCTACCCTTATAAAACCTAAAATATGAAAGAATAATTGTAATTGTATTAAATGCTATAGGGGGTCTTCTTTATTCATATCTCCATTTTTTAATTGGTTCCTTCTTTGATTTAGATGGTGCTTGCTTCAAAGGCATCACAGGACATCCTAGGACAAAGCCTTCTAGCCATTACTCATTCTAATCCCCCATGGCACTAATCCTATTTTGTATTGCAAAAATTACATTTATGTGGGAAAAGTAAATCTAACTACACCTCCATAATAGAGGTTAGATAAATATACATATAATCCCAAGCAGTTGTATTTATAATTTGGACTTAGTACCCTACACATGGGTAACTAAGCCCACCTATCCTAACTTGGATTATACTTAAGGATTTAAGCAACTTGCAAAAAAAGCATTCACATTTATTTTTAAGCATCCCTTAAGCATAATCCCTATAGAAAACATGATTAGGCTAATATTGGCCTATCATCAGTCTACGAAACATACATCTTAACATCTCTAAAAATAATACAACATAAAACAAAACATACATCATATCATACACCATCTAACTTAGAACTAGAAGTGGTGACTTAATTATAATGTGTGTGTAAGGCTTGTGTGGTAAGCCTTGTTAGGCATTAGTGTTGTATTTTCTCAATTTAACATGAAAGGTTGATTCACTTGAAGTAGTTTAATTGATTTGAGAATTTTAATTTGTGTTTTTTTTTTTTCATTTAATTACACTTAGCAACTAAGTGTTATAGAGAGGAAAATAGGATGGCCCTCTTTCATCCCTACCTTAAGTCACTTTCTAAAGTATATTAATTTGATTTAGTTCTCTTGCATAAATGACTTAATAAATGATTTACTTAATCCTAAGTTTAAGTTCACTTTAAATAATCCTATTAAAAATGAAAGGCGTCTTAAGATTAATTTAACTAAATTACTACCACATGATATATATTAAATCATTCCTTTCCATAACATGTAACATGCATATGATCTAATCCTAAGTATATCTATATATGCAACATATTTTAGCACACTTAAATGATGAATGTATGTATGTCTACAATTTATATTTTATTTGATTGTAATATTTAAACATATTAATTTAAAACTTTATCCAAATTCTTATACAAAATGGACATAAGAATGAAATTAAATAGGCATATCTATTGTTAAACCAAGGAAGTGAGGTAATCAAATGACCTCCTTGGAGCTAGCTTGTATTCTATTCTCGAGATGTATATATATACCCATTTGCATTCAAACATATGTAAATTCATATACATGAACATAGGAAGTAAGCTCCAAATTATATGGCTAATTAATTAAACAACTTAGCAAATTATGAATGCTTGTAATTTAAAGTAAAAATGGGATTTTCATTCACTAATCACATATACATATTCATGTACAAAGATATATATACAAATGTTCATTGTTAAACTAGGGATGTGAACCAATATGACCTCCTTGGGGCTAACTAAAAACTTCATATTCCGGATGTATAGACTATATACTTGCTTTTCTTGGACACATGGATGTATAAATAAATGAGGAAAAGAAAACCATGCAAGAATGTATATATTATTTTGATTGAATCATTTATATATATGAATTAAAACTCTATCAATTCTAATGTTGAAATATAGAAGAATGAAATCAAATGGGTATGTGCTATTGTTAAACTAAGGAAGTGGTAATAAAATGAACTCCTTTGGGCTAGCTAAACCTCGCATTCCTGACTATATACCCATTAACATTTAATCTTATATAAATCAACACATGAATAGAGGAAAGAGAACTCAACATTCATACACTTAAGCTATAAGCACATGCATTTCTTATGTATTTATATCTAGCATCATAACACATATTATGAATCATTTATAAGCTTTTGAAAAACACATTTAGATTTAATAGTGATAATTGCCAGCATATATTAAATTAAATCAACACATGCAAGCTTACATAAAGGAAATCCATTTTATTTACTTGATTTTAAAAAAGATGGATGCATGAATTCAAATGACATACCAAATTTAAATTGATTGGAAAGAGGACAATCAAATATAAGCATGTGATTCATTCAACCAAACTAGTTCTTAAGGACAATCAAATCAAATAAGATTATTTAAAGCAAACCAAAGCTTCTTTATTAATTAAGTTTTGGATTTGATTTGATTTAAAGAGGAGAAGAGAAATCATCACATGCTATTTTAAACACATTCCCACATTAGTGATTTGATTTAATTTAAGGAAATGTAATTAAGTTGATTTTATGGGTTAATTATGTTGAACTCTAAATTAGATGAATTAATTACCCTTACCTATGTCACCTTAAAGTAATTTATTAAATAATTATGAGCCAACATGATATGCATGGAAAATAAACTTGTAATGATCTTAGGAAATAAAAGTGCCCTAATGCAATTGAGTCATGATTAACAGTTAATTAGATTAAGGGACCTAATTAATTACTCTTATGATTTTCCCACACATGTGTACTAACCATAGTTTCATTAAACTCCTTTAGGTTATTAAACACCTAAAGATCTACCCCATGATTTAATTAATTAAGGTCTGATGTGGTTATGATTTTAATTTGATTAAGTTATTTAGTTAATTAATTAAATCTTAATTAATTTCATTTTAAAAAAGGGTGAAATGAACTTAGGGAAGGGGTTCCAACCCTATTTCTTAGTTATCTTACTCTTGAACAATGATTAATAAACTTAATTAACCAATTTATTGCTATTCATGGGATTAATTAATCATTAATTAACTTAAAAGAGTAGTAAAGGTTTAATTAGTCAATATTCTTAATTAAGTGAGCAATAAATCCCAAAAAATCATAGGAGGCACAGGTCATCCTAGTAAATTAACCCATAAAATTTAGGATTAATTGCTCAAGTAATTAAAAGTAATTAAGCTATTAATTTTGTAATTAAACCTTAATTATTGTTCAAAATTAGTTAAGATCATTTTAATTAATTCTCCTCTAAAATACCTTTAAAATGAGTTTTTATTTGCATTTTTATTTCTCTATGATTTTTTATGATTTTAGAAGTTTCCATTACAAATGATTAATTAAGCCTAATAATATTTCCCATGCATTAATGTACACTTTCCATGACGCGATTGGCTACTTAAAACTTATCCGACTCAATGTCTACGTGGCTATGGTGGACACGCTTTAACATCTATTGTTCGATCTAAGATCAAACGACTATGATTAATCCCATAGCTTAATAGGATTAAATCAAATCAATGTAACAGATCTAATCATGACCGTCCATTCCGATCACTTAGAACGGACGGTGCCTAATCTAATGTCACATGAGTGAGGGAGAATGGGGTCTGTTCACCATTGCTCACTTGAGCCAAGTTTACCGGTGTGCTGATCAACTCCAAAAGTATTCCACACCTTCACGACATCGATCCTAAGAGATCCAACAGCCAAGATCACATGAGATGCAAGTTTTCTTCAAAAATTTCCAACCTATTTTTGTCTACGGATCATTTTTGGAAGCATAACTTATAGGAGCTCAAGACCGTTGGCTCAAATGATTGAGGAAGCTTCATCTAGTGGAGACAAAGCTTTATTGAGCAGTAATTGGATCAATTCCTTGATGTTCATATGAAAGGCCTTGAATCGATGATGATTTGCTTTGATCAAGTCCCACCTCCCCGAGAAGCTTGTGAGATTATTCATTCTTGCTCGACGAGGCATAGGGATGTTGCATGCAAAGTAAATCTGAGTTTGATGGAGAAATGGGAATGTTAGGTCAAAAATCAGAGTGTACTATTTTGGGATGGACTGGAATGGAATTTTTGATCAAGGAATGATGAGAGGGGAATGGCTCTAGTAGCTCATATTGGGTAGCTTGAGGAATTATTTTTTGTGTGTTTGAGTGTAAATGAGGGGGTGTATACCCCCCTTCATCTTGATCGATGGTGGGATTGGGTTTGGCTTCTAGCTATGGGTTTCAAATGTTCAAATGGGAGGGTGAGGAGATTTCACCTCCCATGGGTCATGGCTAACCCAACCACCCCTGGAGGCAAGGTATTAGGTGGTGGACCATTGGGAGATTACCAATTGGCTAAGGAATGGAAATGACCACTTACATGGGTGATTTTTCTCATGTGATTCACTTGACCCTAGGGTAGAATGATCATTTGGCATTGGATTTGATTTGGAAAGATTTGAAATAAGCCAAAAGTGGGTTAGCCCAAATTTCAAGTCAGTTGGAGTTGATTTGGTTTTGGCTCAATTAATTATTTAGGTCAAATTGTTAGGTTGGGCTTGACCAATTGATCAAATTGGGTCAAACCAAGGGTTGGTTCAAGTTCAAATGATCATTTTAGATGTTTTAGTTCAATTGGTTTGGTTTAGTTTCACTTAGATTTGATTTTGGCTCATTTGAATTCATTTGGGTCAAATGGGTTAGGTTGACCAATTTGACCAAATTAGCCAAAGTAGCTTGGGTTGTATGTTTGTTTGGGTTTAGTTGACTAATTGAAGATGATTGTAAGCCTTGGTTTTGATTTAGGCCAACTTGGACCTTTAGGTCAATTTGGGCTAAGTAAGTCAATTGGGTTCAACCATCATGGTTTTAGTCAAGTTCAACAACCAATTTGGAATGAATTTGAATTATTGGTTGCAATCAATTTGGTTTATATTTTTATTTGACCCAATTTAGTCTTTTAGATCAATTTGGATCAACTTGGGTCAAGAGGGCCAACTGGGTTTGGTTTGACTCAATTGAAGGTCAAGTTATATTCAAATATTAATTTTGATTTGGAATGAATCATTGGTTTCAAGGATTTGTCAGTTGCAATTTGCTAGTTTGGGTTCATATTTTGACTTGGTCAAATGACCAAGTTGACTTGGTTTGACCTAATTTGACAATTGATCAACCTAGGGTGATCAACAATCATGATGTGGGGTTTTGATGGGCTTGGTTCAATCTAATTTGGGTAGGATTAGAACTTGGCTCAAATAGGTCAAATTGGCCACTTTGGGTTTCATTGGCTTGATTTTGGGTTGAGTTTTATTTAGTTGAGTTTATATATAGATTTGGGATATATAAATTCCATAAATTGGTTTGGGTTCAAATGAGTTTTGGTTCATTTGAACATTTCAAGTCAAAAGGGTTTAGTTGGGTTTGACTTGGGTTCATTTTGTTTTGGCCTGATGATTGTAGATTTAATTTATATTTGTGAATGTAATTGAAGGTATGATTGATTCATGAGAAAATAAATTGAATTTGGGTTTTCGAACAAAGGAATTTGGCTATGTCCATGGTGTTGGGTCATGTGGCTTAGGTTTGCATTTTGATTCAATTTGATTTTGTTTTGATGATTTAAATGTATATTCCATTCAAATTTTTGAAGATGATTGAAAATATGATTGATTTGTGAGAAAATCAATTGAGTCTGAATTTATTTGGTTTAAGATTTGGCTAAGTCCATGGATAGGGCATATGGCTTAGGAAGCGTTTTGATTTAATTTGAGTTAGTTTGATTTAGTTTTTATCATTTGAATGTAATATGATTAAATATATAAATTGATTATGAGAAAATCAACTGATTTTGGATTGATTTATATTATGATTTGGCTATGTCCTTGGGATATATCATATGGCTTTAGATGGGTTTCAAGTTTGGATTTGATCATGGGCTTCAATCATTTGGTTTTGGAATTTGGGTTAGGATTTTGATTTGAATTTGATGTTTGAATTGAACTTGAGGTTTGGTTTGAGAAGGTGGACATGGATTGGATTTGGGTTGTATGGTAAGAGGATTATCCTAATTCCTAAGTCATAACTTAATCCTATGGTTAACCCTTCTAAGTCATTTAGGCTTAGGTTAAGTTTTTACCTAATATGACTAGGGAAATCTTAGTGTCTAGAAAACATCTAATTCTAAGATGGGAATATTAAATTCGCACTCCAAAAGTGAGGTTAATAGGCCTTAGGCTCCATAGTGTTTCCCTTAGAGATAAATGATTGGAAGATCGAAGACAAGTTTCACATTATAGAATCAGATACATCTTTCAACGCTTTTCTTAGGAGAGCATGGATACATGAGAATAATATAGTTCCATCCTCTCAACATCAGTGTACAAATTTAGTGAGAGGTGGGATCGTCTACTGTGTCAAAGGATATCTCAAGCCATTTATAGTTCATGAGGTTGGCATATATGAGGATCTGACTTACTACCTCCATCAAAATCAATAAGTCTATTCTCACAAACTTGCCAAAGCTTAGAAATAAAAGAAAAACAAAAAGGAAAAGAAAAAGAAATAGAAAAAGAAAAAGAAAAGAAAAGAGAAAATGAAAAAGAAAACAAAAGGGAGCGAAAATAGACTTGGAGTAGGAAGTGGAGCTTGATATTAGAATTCACCCACAGTTCATTACTCCATTCAAACATATGGGTAGGATGACCTAACATCCACCAAGTGAGGAAGAGGTTCAAGGGCGCCTTAGGGTAAAACTTCCTTATTGGCCACCCAATATAAGATATGTCCCATACTAGAATACACTATCTATATATATACTTAGAATCTAGTTCATAAGATGCATCTTATATGGTTAGCACACTAGCTTCTTCTCGAGTAGATTCCCTTGGAGGTGACACTTGCACCAGATAGAGATGAAGATCGGGCTCCAAAGCAAAGCATAAGTGTATCTAAGTCTATATGTGAAACAATTAGGCATCAGTTAGGAAACATAGCTCTAACACCACTTTCCTTTCAAAAAGCTGAAGGTTTGGTAATTAAGGAAGCCCCTAAGTCATCCACCAGTGTGAAGACTTAGAGGTTCTTTCTGGAAGCATCATCCTCAAGTCAAGAAGTTGATGTAGAACTTTAGGATGATTCATATAAAAATTTAATAAAATTACCTTTTGATTGGTAGTTTCCTTATGTTTATAATTTAGCAAAGAAAGGTTTAATCCCACATACTTGGTCAAAGTATAGGTTAGACTAGATCGAAAGAATATGTAAGAATACAAGTAAAAGCTCTCAATCAAGACCGGGATGAAGATTCAGTATAGTGGGTCCAAATGATTGGTGATGTATGTCGGGAATGGATCTTCTCCAGTTCCTAAGCTCATTTCCTTGAGCTCGTTGATGGTTGACTTGATCTCTTATTCAAACTCTAGCAGTGTATCTTTGACTTTAAAATCATCTAGATCATCTGAATTTTCTAAGCACAACTTCTCATACGAGTTAATGTGATTTGAAAAGAACCTATCAATTGAAACCAATGACTTAGTTAGGATATTGACTGAGTTTAAGGTCTTCTTTGCATGGAGTTATTAAGAGATGCCTGGATTGGCACATAACATGGCATTCCATAAACTACTAAAAGAGACTACTACTAACCCTATCAAGTAAGATCCTAGATCTATGTGATTAGACATAGAACAATAGGTCATTTCTGAAGTCAAGAAATTGATCGATGCTGGCTTCATTCGGGAAAAATAATAACCTACCTGGTTAGCCAGCATCATCCCACCAGCATCATCCCAATTAAAAAAAGAATGGCCAAATTCACATATGAGTCCATTTTAGAAATTTAAAGAAGGCATGTCCAAAAGACAAATTTCCACTAGCAATCCCAGAGTTGATGGTGGAAATTGCCTCATCTTATGCAGTCTTCTCTTATATGGATGGTTCATATGGATATAATCAAATAAAGATGGTTCTTGAAGATGAAAGAAACATTACTTTTTAAACCTTGATTAGAATCTATTGCTATAAGGTCATGCCTTTCCTTAAAATATTGTACATACCGTTATGACTCGAATCTTTGATGTACTCATTCATTCATCATCATGTTGATCATCAAAAGTACAGAAAAGGAAGACCGTCTCTTTAACTTGAGAATAGCTTTTAAATAGTTAAGATAATTTAACCTCAAAATGAACCTCCAGCAAGTGAGTAGGGAAATTCCTTGGTTTGTTGTCCACATAAGGATTCAAATTAATGAGAACATCATATAAAAAATGCCACCCCTTAAAAGTTTAACTCAACTCAGATCATTCCAAGGGTAGTTGGCATATCTAAGATGCTTTATATCCAACCTATCGGGAAGATGTAAACCATTCTCAGTACTTGTCAAAAAGGACACCAAGTTTAAGTAGGATGATAAATGTGAGCATGCCTTCAAAGACATCAAACATTACCTAATGATGCCACTTGTCCTAGCATCCCCTATCCTAGGCAAGCCGCTCATACATTACACTGCTGTGTTAGATGACTCCTTTGGTTCTTTGTTGGCCCATGCCAATAATGAAGCAAGGGAAAATGCACTCTACTACCTCAGTCATCATCTAATCACTTCTGAGGCTAATTATCCACCCATTGAGAAGAATTGCCTAGCTTTAATCTTTGCATCCCAAAGCTACAACACTACATGCTTCCTCATAAGGTAAACTTAATATCTAGGATCAATCCACTAGAGTATCTCATGACATGATTGAAACTATCTGGATGGTTGACATGATGATCCACGATACTTTCGTAGTTTGACATTACCTTTGTAACCCTCTATGCTCTGAAAGGATAAGCACTAGTAGATTTCGTAGCAGTACACCGACTTCCTATTGACTCTCTTCTTAATGATGATCTCCCTAATGAATAAATCATGAACTTAGGGGATACTAGCACTCACTACTGGGAGATGTACTTTGATAGTGCGGCTTCCTGTCAAAGAGGAGATGAGCCATAATCTACTATTCTAGAAAAGACAGAGGTAGGAATAATTCTATTAACTCTGGATCGTGATGTGATGAGAGTCTCATATCATCTATCCAATCCTTGCACCAATAATGAAGATGAATATGAGGCTCTCATTCTCAGTCTAGAGTTAGTCATTACTCTAAGCATCCAGAACATCAACATCTTCGATTCTAGTTATCAACCAAATCATTGGGTTCTATAAGGTTATAAACCCAAGCTCCATCACTATGACAAGTACACCATGGAGTTATTGGCCCAAATGCCAGAAGTTACCAGTTATAAGATTCCTCGAGGAGAGAACACTGTAGTTTATGCTTTAGCCAAGCTTGCCAAAGAGTTAGAATGTTCGAAGGATGAGTCCATATCAGTAAAGGTCAAAAATAGATAAGTCTTATCCCTTATTGATATTGAACTCATCAAAAAGTACTCTCTTGAAGGGGAGGTTGCCATTGCCAAGAAGGAAAAGGAGTTAGACTAGAGGAAACCATTCATGGATTACCTAATTAAAAGAAAACTACCTCATGAGAAGTCCCAAGCCCATCAGATGAAGCAGAGAGCAATTTCCTATGGTCTTGTGGATGGTGTCTTGTATCGATGATCTTTCGATCATATGTGGTTATGCTATTTATACAAGCACGAAGCTTGTATGATTGTGACCGAGGTACACTCAGGACTATGTGGAGCCAACCAATATGGTCCAAAGATGAAAGCCAAGATTAAGAGACTGGGATACTACTAGTCATCGATGATCAAAGATTGCATGGATATGGCTAATACACATTGTGGTCCTACACCAACCACACAACATTCTACATCCTACATTGGCCTCATGGCCATTCGAGTGTTGGGATACCGACATAGTGGATCTGATTGATCCTCATTCTTTCAAAGGTCATCGATTCATCTTAGTTGTTACTAACTACTTTTCTAAAGGGGCGAAGGAGATTTTTCTCAAAGAGGTTTCAACTCAGCATGCTCTCCAACTTTTTAGGAACCATATCGTATATAGGTTTAGTGTGCCTTGATAAATTATATTTGATAATGGTATTGCATTCAAGAGCACCGAGATCAATAATTTTGCTTGGAGTCACAGTATAGATTGGATATATTCTACCATCAACTACCCAAGGGTAAATGGCTTAGCAAAAGCCTACAATAAAACTCTTATCTAAATATTGAAGAAGACACTCAAACATAATAAGTGATAGTGGCATCAACAGTTAGTTGAAACCTTGTGGGCCCACTGCACCACATATAAAACTCTAACTTAGTCTACTTCTTTCTCTTTAGTGTATGGGTCCAAAGTTGTTCTACCATTAGAAGTCCAACTCCCATCACTAAGGATAGTTTTGGGTAACAAGATCATAATAGAGTAGAACACCAAGTTACGGTTAGAAAAGATTAAAGGATTAGAGGAGAGACTCCTGCAAGCATGCTAAAACCTCGAGTTGTACAAAGCTAAAATTATTCAGGCTCATAACAAGTTGGTCTATCCTAAAGCTTTTCAAGTAGAAGAACTTATTTTAGTTTTGAGGAGATTGATTATTGCCCATCGTAAGATGGGAGGAAAGTTTGAACCCACTTGGGAAGGCCCTTTTTTGATAGAGATGCCCTACCATGGAGGATCTTATCAGATTATTAATCATAAGGGAGAGTGTCCAATGCTTCCAATCAATGGGCTCAACTTAAAGAAATATTATAAATCAGGTTTGAACATAATGATCATCAATGAAAATTCTATTTTGAATTCAATCTTTTCCATGTTGAAAGTATTCTTGTTTGCAAATTCACCACGATAGTTTTAGGATAGGTGTAATGAACTTGAGCAGTAGCCTATCCTTCATCGATAAAACACAAACACAAACTACACACAAACATATAAAATAAACACATATCTTTTGGCTTGGACTACTCTAAGTTGAGATAACGCCCCCAACCACACTAACTCAGTAGCTATTTTAGGTCGGGATGACGTGCTACCCTGCTAGTGTGTCACCCTAGCAGTCTTCTTGCTTTGGAGGATGTAAGTCTGCTATGCTTTCCTTCCTTACTTGGCCACTGCACATTGACGAGTGCCTTGTTAGGTGATTTATGCTGGTAAGCTACCTTATGTTGGCTTGATTTCAGAGGATGTGAGTCTGCTACACTTTCTTCTTAGATTATCCTTCATGCACAGACTAGCTCATGTATATTTAAAGTTTAAGATAAGTCCCATAGTAGCTCCTTCCCTCCTGACTGCTTCAAGTGTAGATCTAGTCTTTCCTCGGTGCTCCCCGCTTATTAGTCACTCTAGGTCAAATAGTATATGTCCCACCGATGAAAGACTATCCTGATGTTTAGTTCTGCTTGGAAAGTTATAAGTCTACATGCTCTCTTTCCAGATAGATCATTGCACACCGAGGGGCACCTTAGGTTGGTTAGTTCTCAGTATGCTAACGGATACACCACTCTGATGAATACTTTTTGGTTGGTTCACCTTAGGATACATCACTCATGATGATGTAATATGCTTTCTCCTTGAGTTGGCCATCGTAGACCTATAGGTTTTCTTTTCCAGTGCCCAGGATAACACCCCTAGTAGCACCTCCCAAGTGGGCAATATATTTGGATCACATCCTTTGTGGCCCCATTTAAACATTACCTAGATTACTATGGGATTGGATGGTTCCCCTTTCCTTATAACCACCCCTATGGCTGAAGTATCCATCCTATGGACATGCAGATTCTCCCTTGGTCTAGTAAATCAGAGATAGGTCAAGGCTGACATAGCCCCTTTCAATGTGGTCCCTCACACACCAATAGGGTCCACACAAACATATAAACAAAATATATATTCACTTGTGGATTAGAAGGACATCCCTAGTAGTACCTTTTTTGAAGCAGACATCATATCTTTAGGGTAGTGTCAGCAAACCTCCCTGTAAGAATCTCTTGATTACACTTGAGTTGATATAAGTCCCCAACAACATTCATTTAGTAGTCTCCCCTAAGTAAGGTTCTATTTGTTGTGCTATCAACAGGTCACCGCAACAGTTGTTCCCTGCTTTAGAAGATGTAAGTCTACTATGCCTTCTTCTTAGTATAGCCATTGCACACCGAAAGGCAACCCCTTAAGTTAGCTAGCTCTACCCGATCGCAAGTAGATTATCTTTTTGAATTTGTAAATATGAGATATGACAAGTCCGATATAGCCCCTTCTCAGCGGGTCCATAGCACACTAACATGATCCATAAATTAAATCTATCAAATTTGACAGAGCTCACATCCCCAGTAGATATGCCCTCAATTTGAAATCAAACTAAACCAAACAAATAATACTAAATCACATGAAATTAAGATAAAATTAATCTTGACTACTTTTGAGTTATCATAAATCTCCAATGACATTCACTTAGTAGTCTCCCTAAGTCAGGTACAATTTTTTTTTGCATCCAATATGTCACCCCAATAGTTATTCCGCACTTTGGAAGATGTAAGTCTACTACGCCTTCTTCCTAGCATAACTGTTGCACACCAAAAGGCAACCCCTTAGGTTGGCTAGCTCTACCTCACAGCTGGTAGACTATCCCTTTAGATTTGTAAACCTAAGGTAAGTCAAAGATGATATAGCCTATTCTTAGTGGATCCATTGCACACTCACAGGGTCCATACATTAACTCAGATTAAATTAAACCCGATCTGATTTTCCTTAGTGGAGTTAAATCACACCCTTCTCCCTATTAGAGACCGAAATCATATATAAATAATTCAAGTAAACAAATCAAATTCATAACCAACCTCCTTAGTGGAGCCAAATTAAACTAACTCCCCTAGTAGAGTCTAAATTAAAGAAATCCAACCAAACTTATATTCCCAGCAGATACATCCCCAAGCAAATCTATGAAATCAAACACAAATCCTAATCCCCTAGTGGATAGCCTGAACCTGCTTCCCTAGTGGAAGGTTCATATACCTGATCCCTAGTAGACTCGAGCCCATATCTCTAACAGATGTGCCTCCAAAACAATTAAAATAAAATAAATTAAAGTCAATTCGATCTTAATCCATGGTGGATTATAGATTCTTATCCCCAGTGGATCTTCTTTCCTTAAATCATATAATCAAATCAAATTCAAACCTTATCCCCAGCAAATTTTCATCCCTCACATGTCATGTCCAATGCATGTGTGATCCCCTAGCAGATCTCCCTCCATGTCCTTGACATGTAATTCTCATCAAATCTTATTTCCTCTCTTATGCACACCTTTAATACTTCAACTAAAAGCCAAACAATGTATTCCTTCAAATTACATCATCTTAACATTGTAATCAACATTTTATGATTTGTGATGGTGTAAGCTCAAACTAACTATACAATAACATGCTAAACATACTATATTATAAATTAACACACTATATTATATTATAATATTTGATGCTATGTTATAATATATTATGTTATATTATAATTTTCAATAATATAATATATTGCCTAACATTACACTTCATTAGAATTACATAAAAGTAACAAATAATAAAATTTTCTCAAAATATGAATAATGTTCATTTTAGATGTAAAATTGTTTATTTTCTATTATAAATGGTACAAAATAGCATAATTTTGTTGTTGCTTTTGGTGTGCGCTGTGAATTTGGCCAAATTCTTTCATCTCAACCTTCAAATTAACATTTTTATGAGTTTTGACCCAATGTATTATAACAAAAGTAAAGCAAACTAAATTGTACAATAACATTTAGTAACACAACACCACATTCATATATATGTGAAGTTATATTATTATGTACATTATATTTTAATATGCTTTCATATAATATATTATTTTACATTACACCTTAAAATGAATCTCTTTAAGCAAAAAATTTATAAAATTCGGTTGAAAAATGAATATTTATTTTGGATGCAAAATTTCATTCTCTTGATTAAATGACACACCATAGCACACTACCAATGATGTTCCCTACAGTTTACCTTAAATTTTGCCAAATCCCATCATCTCAACCTATAAATTAGTTTTTTTTATGAATTATACCAGTACAAAATCTACTACATCATACTATAACAAACTAAAATATGCTAAACAACAAGTAGCAATACACAATAGTATGGTATAATGCATGATGCTACATTATGTTATGGTGTCCTATATTATAAAACACTATAGCATATTAAATTATATTATATTGCATATCACATCACAAGGGATTGCTTGAAATAAAAAATCATAAAATTTGTCCAAAAAAACTATAAATTCTGGTCATTTAACTTAGATATATTAAATTGAAATAATATATTATGATGCCATGCTCTACCTATTATGAATTTGGCAAAATTCCACCATTTTAAAGTCTAAATCAACATTTTTATAAATAATGCTAGTGTAGCATTGATTGCATGATTGTAAAATATTAAAATAATTTAAAATGCTCAGAATAATATATTATGATTTATGATACTACACTATGCTACAATGTATAATATTTATTTTGAACATAAAATCTTACTTTGTAGACTACAAGTGGCATACCACACCTTTGGTAATACAACCTAATTCCCAATTTAAATTTAACAACTTTTATTATCTAATTTATTAAATTAATTTTTTTGTGATTTATATTAATGTAGACTATAGGGCATACTACCATAATATACTAAAACATTTTAAAACATCTTATAATATCTAAAAACACATCACTACATGCTCAAATATATGATGCTACATTATACTATAATATATGGTATCATAATATGATTTAGGGTTAGGGTTTAAGGTATTAAAATCTTTAATAGTTAAGGGAAAGTCTCTGGAAGACATTTCCTTTAGCTACCATAACTATGTTATGAATAGGTCATTCTTTAGATATACCCCAATGACATCCTTATTCAAAGTTTAGGGTTTTGGTTGGGTTTAGTTAGTTTAGGGTTTAGGGTAAGTTTAGGGATTAGGGTTTAGTGTTTAGGGTTTACGGTTGTAGGTTTTAGGGTTTAATGTTTTATGATTTAAGGTTTACTATTTAGAGTTTAGGGTTTAGGGTTTTAAGGTTTAAGGTTTAGGGTTTAGGGTTTAGGGTTTAGGGTTTAAAGGTTATGATTTAAGGTTTAGGATTTAGGGGTTAGGGTTTAGGGTTTAGGGTTTAGTGTTTAGGGTTTAGGGATTTTAGGGTTTAGGGTTTAGGGTTTCGATTTAGAGTTTAAGTTTTAGTTTAAGGTTTAGGGTTTACAGTTTAAGGTGTTTTTATTTAATAGAGAACAAATTCAGATTCAACATTTCTTTTTTTTTTATTTCATCAACCTAATAGCACCTCAAGTTTACTAAGACACAAGCGATGACATTGATAAAAAATGAGCACCCATAGAGTAAATTAAAAACCCTAGATAAGGTGAACCATCTCATGTAGAGACACCATTCCAAGTAGCATCGCCATTCTTCAATTTCTGCTTCTATCAAAATCACCCCCACCTCAGTAGTGGATTCGCCATCATATCCCTGATCTCTCCCTCTGCCACCACCATGGCTGTAACCTCCATCTCTCCTCTTGCCTCCATAGACACCACTGGTCTGACCACCACCTCCACATCCAGCAACAGCTCCAGATCCCCACCCCCCTGCCTCCCCACCTCCATATCCGCTTTCGCCTTCACCATAAAATCTAGACTAAGCCTAGTTGAAGGTGATGTTGCTGCTGTCAAGGTTCTGCCCATTCTTAGGGTTTAGGGTTGTAGGTTTTAGGGTTTAGGGTTTTGGGTTTAAGGTTTAGGATTTAGGGTTTGTGGTTTGGGTTTAGGGTTTAGTTTTAGTTTAGTTTAGGGTTTTTGGTTGGGTTTAGGTTTGTGGTTTAGGGCTTGTGGGTTTAGAGTTTTTAGGGTTTAGACTTTAGGGTTTAGGGTTTAGGATACAGTGTTTAGGTTTTTTTTAAAAAAAAAAAATTAAGTGAATCGCTAGGTTTAGGTTTATTTAGTTTTGTTTATCTATGTGAGTTTATTTTATTTTTTATTTTTTATTTTTATTTATGTTTACTTTTTATTTTTATTTAGTTTAGTTTATTAATTTTATGTTTATTTATTTTACTTTAGGTTTTTTATTTTATTTTTTAGTTTTAGGTTTATTTTTTGGTTCAGTTTTATTTTTATTTTATTTTTTAGGTTCAGGTTTTATTTTTTATGTTTAGGTTTAGGTTTAGGTTTTTATTATATTTTTTAGGTTTTGGTTTTAGTTTTTTTAGTTTAAGTTTAGGTTTTTTTTAGTTTATTTTATTTTATTTTGTTTAGGTTTAATTTTTTTAGGTTTATGTTTTAGTTTTATTTTTTTTTTGTTTAGTTTATTTTATTTTAGGATTTGGTTTATTTTCTTTTATTTATTTTATTTTTATTTTATGTTTAGGTTTTTTTGAGCTTAGTGTTTCAGTTTTATTTTATATTTATTTTTAAGTTTTTATTTTTAGGTTTATTTCTTAGGTTTAGGTTTTGTTTAGTTTTATTTTATTTTATTTTAGGTTTATTTTATTTTAAGTTTAGGTTTATTCTTATTTTATTTTATTTTATTTTCTTAGTTTAGGTTTTATTTTTATTTTATTTATTTTATTTTATATTATTTTATTTTGAGGTTCAAGTCTTTAGTTTAGGTTTTTTTATTTTATTTATTTAAGTTTAGGGTTATTTATTTATTTTTAGGTTATTTTGGTTTATTAGGTTTAGATTTTAGGTTTTTTGTAGGGATTTAGTTTTAGGATTTTGGTTTGTATTTTAGGGTTTAGGTTAGTGGGGTTCACAAGATTTGGGGTTTGCCTAATGATTTAGGTTTAGGGTTTCCAGTTTAGTTTTAGTAGTTTGGAGTCATGTAGGTATATAATTTGTGGTTTAGGTTTTGTGGTTTTGTTAGGGTTTGGGAGTGGGTTAGTTTGGGTTTTAGTTTAGGTTTTTATTTAGGTTAGTAAGGTTTGTGGTTTATGATTTTATTTTATAAATAAAAGCAGTTTAATTAGTTTATTTTTTATTTATTTTAGTTAATTTAATTTTATTTATTTAGGTTTATTTTTTATTTTTATTTAGTTTAGTTTATTTATTTTAGGTATATTTATTTCAGTTTATATTTTTTATTTTATTTTATTTTTTAGGTTTCGATTTAGGTTTATGTTTATTTTTTAGTTTATTTTTATTTTTATGTTTATTTTTTAGGTTTAGGTTTAATATTTAATTTTTAGGTTTAGGTTTTATTTTTAATTTTTAGGTTTAGGTATAAGTTTTTATTTTATAATTTTAGGTTTAGGTTTTAGGATTTTATTTTAGGTTTATTTTTAGGTTTTATTTTTTAATTTAGATGTAAGTTTATTTTTAGTTTATTTTATTTTATGTACTTTAGGGTTTAAATGTAGTTTATTTTAGGTTTTATTTATTTTAGTTTAGCTTTAGGTTTATATTATTTTAATTTTAATTTTAGGTTTTTTTAGTTTAGGGTTTATTTTATTTGTTATTTATTTTAGATTTATTTTGGTTTAGGTTTTCATTTAGTTTTTTTATTTTATTTATTTATTTATTTTATTTTACATTTAATATTTATTTTATTTAGGATTTTATTTATTTACTTATATATTTTTAGTTTAGTTTAGGTTTTATTTACATTATTTTATTTCAGTTTTATTTTATATTTTATTTTATTTTTATGTTTAGGTATAGGTTTAGGTTTAGGTTTTTATTTTATTTTATTTTTTTATTTTATTTGGGTTTATTTTATTTATTTATTTTATTTTTATGTTTTATTTAGTTTAGGTTTTGTTTTTTAGGTTTTTACTATTTAAGGTTTAGTTTTTAGGGATTGGAGTTTAGGGTTTAGGGTTTAGGGTCAGGGGTTTAGGGTTTTATATTTTTTATTGTATTTTATTTTAGGTTTTATTTTAATTTAGGTTTATTTTATTTTATTTATGTTTATTTATTTTAGGTTTTATTTTAGTTTAAGTTTTTATTTTATTTTATTTTAGGGTTTATGTTTAGGTTTATCTTTTAGTTTTATTTCATTTTATTTTATTTTTTTGTTTAGGTTTTATTTTTAATTTTAGGTTTAGGTTTAGGTTTTTTATGTTATTATTTAGGTTTAGGTTTTAAGTTTTATTTTGGGTTTCTTTTAAGTTTTATTTTTAGTTTAGGTTTAGGTTTTTTTTAGTTTATTTTATTTTATTTATTTAGGTTTGGGTAGGATTAGTTTTATGTTTATTTATTTTAGTTTTGTTTATTTTAGTTTAGGTTTATGTTTATTTTATTTTGTTTATTTTAGGTTTAGTTTCTTTTTTCATTTTAGGGTTTAGGTTTTAATGTTTATTATTTTTAAGTTTATTTTTCAAGTTTAGTTTTTTATTTAGTTTTTTATTTTATCTTTTTAGGTTTATTTTATTTTTATTTTAAGTTTAGTTTTAGTTTATCTAGGTTTTTTATTTTTTGTAGTTTAGTTTAGTTTTTATTTTTAATTTTATTTTCTTTTTTAGGTTTAGGTATAATTTAGGTTTAGGTTTGGGTTTTAATTTAGGTTTTTATTTTATTTTAATTTTTTTATTTTAGTTTAGTTTAGGTTTATTTATTTATTTTATTTTTAGGTTTTATTTAGTTTATGTTTAGCATTTTAACATTTTATGGTTTATGATTTAAGGTTAGTTGAGGGTTTAGGGTTTAAGGTTTAGGGTCTAGGGTTTAGGGTTTAGGGTTTAGGGTTTATGGTTTTGGTTTTAAAGTTTAAGTTTTAGGGTTTAGGGTTTGAGGGTTTAGGGTTTAGGGTTTAAGATTTTAGTGTTTAGTGTTTAGGGTTTGGGGTTTATGGTTGAGGGTTTAAGTTTTGGGTCTAGGGTTCATGTTATAGTTTAGGGTTTAGGGTTTTTAGTTTTTTTTATTTTTACAAAGAAGAAATTTAGACTCAATATTTCTTCTTTTTGATTTCATCATCCAAGTAACACTCCAAGTTTTCTAAGACATGACATAGATAAAAAAATGAGCACACATAGAGCAAAACTAAATGCATAGTTCCATAAGCAGCAAATCAGATCAACCATCTTCAGTTTCTCCAGTTCCCATGAGAACCACCACCAGAACCTCATCGCTCCTCCCTCTACACATAACCACTACTCACTACCACCACCTACATATCCACTAGCACCTCTAGATCCCCCACCACCACTAGATCTAGATTGAGCCTGGTTGACGATAATTGTTCCTTCCATCAAGGTTCTGCACAATCTTAGGGTTTACATTTAGGTTTAGGTTTATTAGGTTTTATGGTTTAGGTTTATTTTTTTAAACTTATTTAGTTACTTTAGCTTTATGTTTACGGTTTATAGTTTAGGGTTTAGGGTTAGGGTTTAGGATTTAGGGTTTAGGGTTTATGGTTTAGGGTTTAGGGTTCTAGGGTTTTAGGGTTTATGCTTTAGGGTTTAGGGTCTAGGCTTTAGGATTTATGGTTTAAGGTTTAGGCTTTATTGTTTAGGGTTTAGGGTTGTAGGTTTAGTGTTGTATGCTTAAGGTTTAGTGTTTAGGGTTTAAAGTTAGTTTTAAGATTTAGGGTTTTTTAAAATGAAAAATTAAGCAATCTGGTAGGTTTAGTTTATTTTTTCTTTATTGTAGTTTATTTTATTTTTTATTTTTATTTAGGTTTATCTTTTTATTTAGTTTAGTTTATTTATTTTAGTTTAGTTTTTTTTTTCAAGTTTGTTTTTTTAGGTTTATGTTTAGGTTTAGGTTTATTTTTTAGGTTTTCTTTTTTATTTTTAGGTTTACGTTTAGGTTTCTATTTTATTTTTTAGGTTTAGGTTTTATATTTTTATTTTAGGTTTTTTTAATGTTTTATTTTTTAGTTTAGGTTTAGGTTTATTTTTAGTTGATTTTATTTTATTTAGTTTAGGTTTAAGTTTAGCTTATATTAGATTTAGGTTTAAGTTTTTTTTTTTACTTTAGTTTAGTTTATTACAGTTTAGGTTGAAGTTTATTTTATTTTCTTCATTTTATTTTTATTTTAGGATAAGTTTTTATTTTTAGTTTCGGGTTTTCATTTTATTTTATATTTCTTTTTAGGTTTTATTTGTAGGTTTAAGTTTTTATTTTATTTTATTTTAGTTTTATTTTATTATTAATTTTAATATTATTTAAGTTTTTAAATCCTAAGTTTATTTTATTTTTTAGTTTAGTTTAGGTTTTAATTTTTTTATTTGTGTATTTTTAATTTATTATTTTATTTAATTTTTAGGTTTAGGTTTAGGTTTTAGTTTAGGTTTTCATTTCATTTTTTTTTTAATTTATTGTTTAAGTATTTATTTATTTATTTTTATTTATGTTCTTTATTTAGGTTTAGGTTTTTAGGATTTTAGGGTCATTAGTTTGGGGTTTAGCTCAGGTTTTTAGGGTTTTATGGATGTTTAGGGAGGATTTGATTTGTGTTTGCTTTATGGTTTGAATTTTTTAGGGTTTAGGTTTAGGGTTTAGGTTTAGGGTTTAGGGTTTAGTTTAGGTTTAGGTCAGTGGCTAGGGATAAGGTTGTGGAGTTGGTGGCTCATAGTTTGTGGGTTAGATTTGGTTTTGGGTTTAAGGTTTTGGTTTTGGTTTATAGTCTGGTTTAGTTTAGTTCTCAGTTTAGGTTTAGGTTTTATTTAGGGTTGGTAGTTAGGGTTTTGTGGTTTTGGGTCATTGGTTTGGTTTAGGGTTTTTTGGTTTAGGGTATGCTTGTGGTTTAGGGTAGTGTTTAGGATTGTGATTAGGGTGGTTAGGTTAGTAGTTTAGGTTTAGGATTTAGGGTTTAGTTTAGGTTTAAGGTTTAGGATTTTTTTAATTTAAAAATGGCAGGTTTAGGTTTTAATATATTTATATTTTATTTATTTTAGTTTTTATTTTATTTAGGTTTATTTATTATTATTTTTTATTTTATTTTTTTTATTTAGTTTATGTTTTATTTGAGTTTATTTTTTAGGTTTATCTTTAGGTTTATGTTTATTTTGGGTTTAATTTTATTTCTATTTTATTTTTTAGGTTTAGGTTCTATTTTTTATTCATAAGTTTAAGTTTATATTTTTATTTTATTTTTTTAGGTTTGGGTTTGGGGTTTCTATTTTATGTTTAGTTTTAGATTTTATTTTTTAGTTTAGGTTTGGGTTTATTTTTAATTTATTTTATTATATTTAGTTTAGGGTTTAGGTTTATTTTATTTTAGGTTTAGTTATTTATTTTAGTTTAGTTTATTATAGTGTGGTTTTATTTTATTTTGTTTATTTTATTAGGATTTTAGTTTAAGGTTAGGTTTTTTTTTATTTTTTAGGTTTTATTTTTTAATTTTATTTTTTAGGTTTTATTTAGTTTTATTTTATTTTATTTTAGGTTTATTTTAATTCTATTTTCATTTAGTCTTTATTTTATTTAGGATTTTATTTTAATTTATTTTATTTTTTTTTTAGTTTAGTTTAGGTTTTTTATTTTATTTTAGTATAGTTTTTATTTTTTATTTTATTTTATTTTAGTATTTTATCTATGTTTAATTTTTTTTATTTATTTTTTGTTTATTAAGTTTAGTTTAGGGTTTTATTTTATGGTTTGTTTAGGGTTTATGGTTTAGGGTTTAGGGTTTGGTTTAGGTTTAGGGTTGTACAGGTTTGGGCTCAGTTTAGGTTTAGGTTTGGGTTTAAAGTTTAGGGTTTAGCATTTAAGGTTTAGTGTTTAGGTCAGTTTTAGGTTTAGGGTTTAGGTTAGTTTTAGGGTTTAGGGTTGGGTTTTATTCATTTAGGAATTTAGGGTTTAAGGGTTTGTGGGGTCAATTTAGTGATTTAGAATTTATAGTAAGTTTAGGTTTTTATGTTTTGGGTTTAGGATTTAGGGTCAGTAGTTTGGTTGTGGTTTGGTGGTTTAAAGTTTAGGTTTAGTTAAGGTTTGGGCTTAGGGTTTAGGGTTTATGGTTTGGTTTTTAGTGTCTACAAGATTAGGTTTTTTATTTATTTATTTTCTATTACTTTTTATTGTAAAAGTTTATGTTTAGGGTTTAGGGTTCTAGTTTTTATTTAGGGTTTAGGGTTTTTGGTTATTTTTAATAGAGAACAATTTTAGATTCAACATTTGTTCTTTTTGATTTCATCAACCAAGTAACACACCAAGTTCTCTAAGACACAAGCAACAACATAGATAAAAAATGAGCCTGGTTAATGGTGATGTTCTTGCCATCGAGGTTTTTCCCATTCTTAGGGTTTAGTCTTATGTTTAGGTTTATTAGGTTTTAGGTATAAGTTTATTTTTTATTTATTTAGTTAATTTAGGTTTAGGTTTAGGGTTTGGGGTTTAAGGTTTAGGGTTTATGATTATTGTATAGGGTTTAGGGTTTAGGGTTTAAGGTTTAAGGTTTTAGGATTTACGATTTAAGGTTTAGGGTTTAGGGGTTTTAGGGTTCAGGATTTACATTTTAGGTTTAGAGTTTAGGGTATTTGTTTTTTTAAGAGAGAACAAACTCAGATTCAACAATTTTTTTTTTAATTTCATCAACCAAGTAACACACCAAGTTTTCTAAGACACAAGTGACGACATAGATAAAAAATGAGCACACATGTAGCAAATATAAACCCTAGATAATTAGAACCTCTTAGGATAAAGTTCTAAATACAGATTGACCTTCCTTGTTTCTCCGGAGAGGCCATTAGTTTAAGGTTTAGGTTTAGGGTTTATGGTTTAGGTTTTAGGTTTAGGATTTATTATTTTAGGGTTTATGCTTAGGGTCTAGGGTTTAAGGTTAGGGTTTAGGGTTTAGGGTTTAGTGTTTAGGGTTTAGGCTTTAGGGTTATTTAGGCTGTAGAGTTTAGGGTTTAGGGTTTAGGGTTGTAGGTTTAGTGTTGTAGGTTTACGGTTTAGGGTTTAGAGTTTAGGATTTGGGGTTTATGAGTTTTTTTTTAAATTAAGTAAAGCGATATGTGTAAATTTATTTAGTTTATTTATTTATTTATTTTATTTAATTTAATTTAATTTTATTTTTATTTAGGCTTATTATTTATTTTCATTTAATTTAGGTTATTTCTTTTAGGTTTATTTATGTTAGTTTGGCTTTTTTATTTTAGTTTATTTTATAGGTTTAGGTTTAGGTTTTATTTTTTATTGTTAGGTTTAGGTTTAGGCTTTAATTTTATTTTTTTTATGTTTGAGTTTTAGGTTTTTATTTTAGGTTTATTTTTAAGTTTTATTGTTTTAGTGTAGGTTTAGGTTTAATTTTAGTTTATTTTATTTTATTTGGTTTAGGTTTAGGTTTAGGTTTAGTTTATTTTATGTTTTGGTTTAGGTTTTATTTATTTTTGTTTAATTTAATTTAGTTTAGGTTTAGGTTTATTTTATTTTGTTTATTATAGGTTTAGGTTTTATTTTTTATTTATTTTTAGGTTTATTTTTTAGATTCAGGTTTTTATTTAGTTTTTATTTTATTTTATTTTAGGTTTAATTTATTTTTATTTTACATTTCATTTTTATTTTATGTAGGTTTTTTAATTTTAGGATTATTTTATTTTTTTAATTTAGTTTAGGTTTTTATTTATTTTATTTTAGTTTAGCTTTTATTTTTAATTTTATTTTATTTTTAGGTTTATGTTTAGGTTTAAATTTTAGTTTAAGTTTTTATTTTATTTTATTTTATCCATTTATTTAGGTTTAGGTTATTTAATTTAATTTATTTTTAGGTTTTATTTATTTTAGGTTTAGGTTTTTAGGGTTTAGGGTTTAGGGTTTAAGGTTTCGGGTTTAAGGTTTAGGGTTTGTGGTTTAGTTGTAAGATTTAGGGTTGTTAGTTTTATGGTTTAGGGTTAGTTTTAGCATTTAGAGTTAGAGTTTAGAGTTTATATTTTAGGGTTTGTGTTTTTTTATTTTTTTTTCATATCTTTTATTTAGGATTTAAGGTTTTTAGGGTTTAGGTTTAGGGTTGTAGGTTTAGGGTTTAGGTTTAGTTTTAGGGTTTAGGGTTTAGGGTTTATGGTTTAGGATTTAAGGTTTAGGATTTAGGGTTTAGTTTAGAATTATCAGGATTTGCTTAAGTCTTTTAAGCTTAAACCAAAGTCTATTCATCCCCATAATCGAATTATCAGGATGTAAAAGAACTTTCCAATTGTTAACCACAACATTAAAAAAATCAATCTGTTGAATCCACATGTTCTGAAATCTAAAAGGAGAGAGAATTTTTAATCTATTAAAATTATCTTTAATAGAAACCAAAATAGGTGCATGATCAGACAAGGTTCTAGTTAAATGATAGACATAAGTAATATGCCATTGAGTAATCCAATGAGCATTAAATAGAATTTGATCCAACCTTTGTCAAAGGCTAGAGTTTTACCATGTATAATTAGAACCTTTAAAACCAATATCAATCAAATTACAATAAAGGATCGTAATAGAAAATTTTTCCATGGAATGAATATTAGGTGAGCAACCACAACTTCATTCAAAAGTGAATAAAATAGTATTAGAATCACCACCAGCAAACTAAGGTTTATTGATAGAGGTAGCAAAATTCCTCAAATTATCCAAAAGAAGATTTCTACTAGATCTAAGCCCAATACACAATAATCACCATAAGAGATTTGAACATTGACAACTTGTTGAAAATCATCAAGAATAGGAACATCTACAAAGTTATTCCAAAAATACCAATTCTTATTACTCCCATTAGAGAAAAATTTATTGAAACTGATCATTCTAGCAACATGGTTAATTTTGTTAACATGAATAAGAGGCACCAGAAAAAATAAGTAAAGAAATATTATGTACATGATAAAGATTTTTAATATAGTTATGAATAGAGAGGGTACCAATCCCTCTTACATTCCAAACAATAAAATTAAACATAAAGAAATAAAAAGGGGTTAAGAAAATGTTAATTAAGAGAGGAGAGGGAGGTTGTAGTTGATCTAGTGTTTCTTAGCAATTTGGGAGGGAAATTTTTAACATTTTTCCTCTTTTTAGCATGATAAGTTTGGAAACCATTTTCTTTTCCTATATAATCATCTTCTGAGAAGGATTTAAGAACATTAGTCTTAGATTTAGGAGAAATCTCCTGATTAGAAATTAGTTCTCCTTCTTCCAAGACATTAGAATTTATTAAAGCCAAATGAGCATCAGGAATAATAAGAGAGGGAGCAAAAAAAAATTTCTTAAGAGGAAAGTGTGAACACCAATCCCTTCCTCTTCATGACCCAAATTATTAGACAAAGCCAAATCTTTATGAGAATTTAAATAATCCTAAATCTAGAAAATAGAATCAATTTTTTTCGACCTGATTATCATGAGGTATTAAAGGCATATTCTCCGTTGAATTTGATTGATGCATAACATTATTATCCTCATTTATATTCTCAATCAAAGCTTCATTTTCATCAATCAAAGTTGGCAAGAATGTAGGGATTGAATCAGAGAAAATAGAATCATCATCTAAAAGTTTAGAAAAATTATTATTGTTCACATTATAAGCCTTCAATTGTGCAAAAGATGTAAGCGATAAAATAGGCTTATTAGGAACATTCAAAAATTCCATTGCTTCTGAAGTAGCTTTTTGATATTTAATAGTGATTGGCCTAGGGTTAGGAATAGAAGTTTCCTTAATAGGGATTTTATTTTTTAGGTGAGGATGTTGAATGAAACATTCAAAATTATCTTGCCCATGGATTTTATAGTGAGAACAAAAGATAGGGAGATTTTCAAATTCAAATCTTTGCATATAACCATAATTTTTAGATCCCAACCATATTTTTTGGGTGTTTCTTGGTAATGTCCAATTCAACAAGGATTCTAGCCACTAAAAGATGAAGATTTTAAAGTCGTTGCCTGATCAACTTACAACGGCCGACCAAATAAAGCACCCAAAAAAAATGGAATTGATGGTTAACAAAAGGGATTTGCATATTAGGGAGAGAAATCTAAACTGGAACGTCTCATTTTTGAATGAGTTCAAAGCAATCAAAGCTAAGTTAGTTGATTCCCTAGTAGGATCCATAGGATCCTTTAGTTTTCCCTAAAGAATCATGGGGGAAGACTCCAGGCCATGGTGTCACTCTAATGAAGACATGAAACAGGCTATCACTCATTAATTTAAGAAGGAATCCATTGAGAATTGCACAAAATAGCTAGAAAGCAGTGGGCATAAAGCTAAAAATGAGAGGAAAGGAAATCATCGAGCACGACAGAGAATTTTAGGTTTTAGTAATGTTTAAGATTCATTTGTTTTAGGTTTAGTTTAGGTTTAGGTTTAGGTTTAGGTTTAGATTAGGAGGGTATTTATTAAGTTTATGAGAGTTTAGGTTAAGGAGTTTGGGGTGAGAGGGTTTAGTTTAGTTTAGATTTAGGTTTTAGGTTTAGTTTAGGTTTAGTTTAGGAGGAGAAGGGCCCAGGGCCCAGTAAGTTTATGTAGAGTTTAGGTCAGTGGCCCAGGTCCGGTTCAGTGGTTTAGGCCCATGTAAGAGGCACAGGATTTCCCAGGGTTTAAGTTTAGTCAGGTCAGGGCCAGGTTTAGGTTTAGTTTAGGTTTAGGTTAGTGATCAGTAGGTTTTCAGTTGATTAGGGAGGTTTAAAAGTTTAGGCCTCAGTAAGTTGGGTTTAGATCTTTAGTTTAGTTCAAGTTTCAGGTTTAGGTGGGCCTTAGGTCAGTTTAGGTTTAAGTTGTTTAGGTTTATACCCAGTTTAGGTTTAGTTTAGATTTAAATCAGGGATCAGAAGTTTAGGCCCAGTTTAGGAGTTTAGGTCAGGGTTAAGTTTGGGTAAAGCCCAGAGTCAGGAGTTTAGAGCCAGTTAGTGAAGTTTAGGTTTAGGTAGAAAGTTTAGGGCCCAGGAGGTTAGGGGTCAGTGGATGGTGGTTTAGAGGTATTTAGGTTAGAAGTTTAGAATTTAGAGTATTTAGGATTTAGGGGGGGTCCTGTTATTTTAGGTGAGTTTATGATTTGGTTATGTTTAGGTTTAGGGTTTAGGTTTAGGGTTTATGGTTTAGTTTAGGGCATGTGGTTTTAGTATGTTTTTGTTTAGGGTTTAGGGTTTAGGTTTTTGGTTTAAGGTTTAGGTTTCAGTTTAGGGAGGTTTTTTTAATGTAGAATAAATTTATATCCAACATTTCTTCTTTTCAATTTCAACAGCCTAGTAGCGCACAAAGTTTTCTAAGACACAAGCAAAGACATAGATAAAAAATGAGCACGTATAAAGAAAATTAGAAACCTTAGATAACTAGAACTATCTCTATTGTAAAGACATAGTTCCATAAGCAGTAGATCGGGTCAGCCATTCTTGAATTTCTCCAGCTCACACCGAAACCACCACTGCCTCTCGAGTAGTAGGATCTTCCATTATATCCCTGATCTATCCCTCCTCGACTACCACAGATATTACCTCTGTCACTCCTCTTGCCTCCATAACCACCACTACTTCAACCACCACCTCCATATCCACCAGCGCCTCCAAATCCCCCACCACCATTATGATGATGCTTGCTCCACCACTAAATCTGGGATGAGCCTATGATGTTCTGCCACAAGTTACCATTATTAGAGTTTAGGTTTAGGTTTTGGTTTATTAAGGTTTTGGGTTTAAGTTTATTTTTATTAATTTTAGTTTCTTAGCTTTAGGTTTGGTTTAGGGTTAGTGTTGGGGCAGAGTCAGGGTATGGTAGAGGCATGGGGTTTAGTGTGGTTAGGGCTTATGGTTTAGGTGAGAGGCTTAAAGTTTAGGGTTTGAGTTGTGGCATGTAGGTTTTGTTTTTAGGGTTTAGGGTTAGTTTTAGTTTAGTAGGTTTTGTGGTAGTTTGGGGCTTAGGTGGTAGGGTTTAGTATTTATAGTTTAGGGTTTATGGTTTGGTAGGGTTTAGGCTTTAGTTTATGTCTCAGTATAGTGGCCTAGGGTTTAGGGTTTGGGTTTGGGGTCAGGGTATGGTAGAGATCCAGAGGTTTTTTTTTAAAAAAGTAAAACATGTAAGTTTAGGTTTATTTGTTTATTTTATTTATTTTAGTTTATTTTATTTTTATTTTTATGTAGGTTCAATTTTATTTATTATTTATTTTAGATTTATTTATTTTAGTTTATTTTTTATGTATTTTACTTTTTTTAGGTTTTTAAGTTTAGGTTTATTTTTTTAATTTTATTTTATTTTATTTTAGTTTTAGGTTTTATTTTTCATTTTAGGTTTAGCTTTAGGTTTTATTTTATTTTTTTAAGTTGAGGTTTGTGTTTTATTTTAGGTTTATTTTAGGTTTTATTTTTAGTTTTAGGTTTATTTCTAGTTTATTTTATTTTATTTATTTTAGGTGTTTTTCTTTTAGGTTTTATTTATTTTATTTTAGTTTATTTTAGTTTAAGTAGGTTTATTTTGTTTATATTTTAGGTTTATGCTTTTTTTAGTTTAGGGTTTAGGTTTTATTTTTTATTAATTTTTTTGTTTTATTTTTAGGTTTTTATTTAATTTTTATTTTATTTTATTTTACATTTATTTTATTTTATTTAGGTTTTTTATTTTTATTTTAGTTTAGGTTTTTATTTATTTTATTTTAGTTTTATTTTTATTTTCTATTTTATTTTCTTTTTAGGTTTAGGTTTTGTTTATTAATTTATTTTATTATTTAATTTTATTTTGGTTTAGGTTTATTTAGTTATTTTATTCTTAGGTTTTATTTAGTTTAGGTTTAGGTTTTTAGCTTTTTAGGGTTTAGGGTTTAGGGTTTAGGGTATAGGGTTTAGGGTTTAGGGTTTCATGATTTAGGGTTTAGGTTTTGAGTTTTTTAGGGTTTATGGTTTAGCGTTTAGGTTTTTCATTTAGGGTTCAGGTTTTAGTTTAGGGTTTATGGTTTTTGGTTTCTTTTTTAAGAGAACAAATTCATATTGAACATTTCTTCTTTTTGATTGAATCAACCAAGTAATGCACCAAGTTTTTGAAGACACAAGCGACAATATAGATAAAAAATGAGCATGCATAGAGCAAATCAAAACCTCAGATAAATAGAACCATTTCTACTATAAATACATAATTTGATAAGCAGTAGATCGGATTGATGATTCTTTAGTTTCTCTAATTCCCATCAGAATCACCCTGGTTTCTCGAGTAGGGGGATCCATTATAATATCGCCGATCTCTCCCTCCACCACCACCATGGGTGTAACCTTCTTTGCTCCTTCTGCCTCCATAACCACCACTTCTCTAACCACCACCTCCATATCCACCAGCACCTCCAGATCCCCCATCACCACTATGATATCCGCCTTCACCTCCATCACTAAATCTAGACTGAGCTTGGTTTATGGTGATGTTCCTATCGTTAAAGTTATGCACATTCTTAAGGTTTAGGTTTAGGTTTGTGTTTATTAGGTTTTATTATTTAAGTTCCTTTTTTAATTTATTTACTTACTTTATGTTTAGGTTTAGGGTTTGGGATTTAGGGTAAAGGGTTTACGGTTAAGGTTTAGGCTTTAAGGTTTAGGATTTAAGGTTTATGTTTTTAAGGTTCAGGGTTTAGGGTTAGGGTTTAGGGTTTAGGGTTTAGGTTTTATTTTTTATTATTAGGTTTAGGTTTAGGTTTTTATTTTATTTTTTAGGTTTAGGTTTTATGTTGTTATTTTTGGTTTATTTTTAGGTTTTATTTTTTTAGTTTAGTCATAGGTTTATTTTTAGTTTATTTTATTTTATTTAGTTTTGGTTTAGGTTTAGGTTTAGTTTATTTTAGGTTTAAGTTTTATTTATTTTAGTTTTTTTTAACATTTAGGTTTATTTTTATTATATTTTTTAGGTTTAGGTTTTATTTTTTATTATTAGGTTTAGGTTTAGGTTTTTATTTTATTTTTTAGGTTTAGGTTTTATGTTGTTATTTGGTTTATTTTAGGTTATATTTTTTTTTAGTCATGGTTTATTTTATATTTTATTTTATTTAGTTTAGGTTTAGGTTTAGTTTATTTTAGGTTTAAGTTTTATTTATTTTAGTTTATTTATTTTAATATATCTTTAGGTGTATTTTATTTTTATTTTAGGTTTAGGTTTTTTTTAGTTTAGGGTTTAAGTGTCATTTTTTATTTATTTTTAAGTTAATTTTTTAGGGTTAGGCTTTTATTTAGTTTTTTTTTAATCTTAGGTTTATTTTATTTTTATTTTAGGTTTAATTTTTAATTTTTTTAGGTTTTTTAAAGGTTTATTTTATTTTTTATTTTGTTTAGGTTTTTATTTATTCTCTTTTAGTTTAGTTTTTATTTTCGATTTTATTATATTTCTAGGTTTAAGTTTAGGTTTAGATTTTAGTTTAAGTTTTTAGTTTATTTTATTTTAATTTTTTTAATTTAGGTTTAGGGTTTTAGGCTTTAGGGTTAAGGGTTTAGGATTTAAGCTTTAGGTTTTATGTTTAGGGTTTACATTTTAGCATGGGGTATAGGGTTTAGGGTTTAGGGTTTAAGGTTTTTGCGTGACCGAGTTTATGGTTTAGGATTTAGAGTTTTAGGGTTTACGGTTTATGGTTTAGGGCTTAGGGTTAAGGGTTTTAAGGTTAAGTGTTTAGGGTTAGGGTTTTTTTTATCTTTTTATTTTATTATAATTTAAAAAATTAAGTAAATTAATAGGTTTAGGTTTATTTAGTTTATTTTATTTTTTATTTTTATTTAATTTAGTTTAGATTTTTTATTTTAGTATATTTTTTAAGTTTAGTTTTAAGTTTAGGTTTATTTTTAGTATAGTTTTATTTTTATTTTATTTTTTAGGTTTAGGTTTTATGTTTTATTTTTAGGTTTAGGTTTTTATTTTATATTTTAAGGTTTAGATTATAAGTTTATATTTTAGGTTTTTTTTTTAGTTTAGGGTTTAGGGTTTTTTTTATAAAAAAATTAAGTAAACCGATTGGTCTAGGTTTATTTAGTTTATTTATTACTTATTTTTGTTTATTTTATTTTTTATTGTTATTTAGGTTTATTTTTAAATTTTATTTAGTTTAGTTTGTTTATATTAGGTTTATTTATTTTAGATTGTTTTTTATTTTAGTTTATTTTTTAGGTTTATGTTTATTTTGTAGTTTGGTAATATTTTTATTTTATTTTTTAGGTTTAAGTTTTATTTTCTATTATTAGATTTATGTTAAAGTTTGTATTTTTTATTTTTTTTTTTTTTGGTTTAGGTTTTAGGTTGTTATTTTATGTTTATTTTTAGGTTTTATTTTTTAGTTTAGGCTTAAGTTTATTTTTACTTTATTTCTTCTGATTTAATTTAGGTTTATGTTTAGGTTTAGTTTATTTTAAGTTTAGGTTTAGGTTTTATTTATTTTATTTTAGTTTATTTTAGTTTAGGTTTAGGTTTATTTTATTTTGTTTATTTTATTTTTATTTTAGGTTTAGGTTTTTTTAAATTTATGATTTAGGTGTTATTTTTTATTTTTATGTGTATTTTTTAGGTTTAGGTTTTTATTTATTTTATTTTCTTTCAGTCTTATTTTAAATATATTTTATGTTTAGTTTTATTTTATTTAGGTGTTTTATTTATAGGTTTATTTGATTTTTTTTTGTTTAGTTTAGGTTTTTATTTACTTTATTTTAGTTTAGTTTTTATTTTCTATTTTATATTATTTTTAGGCTTTGGGTTAGGTTTAATTTTAGGTTTAGGTTTAGGTTTTAGGGTTCTGGGTTTACGGTTTAAAGTATCATGGTTTAGAGTTTAGGATTTAAGGTTTAGGGTTTAGGGTTTAGGGTTTAGGGTTTTTAGTGTTTAGGGTTAAGGACTTAGGTTTTAGGTTTAGGGTTTAGGTTTTAATTTAGGGTTTAGGGTTTAGGGTTTAAGGTTTAGGGTTTAAGGTTTAGGGTCTAAAACTTTTTTTAATAAAGTTTAGGGTTTAGGGTTTAGGGTTTTAGGGTTTAGCGTTTGGAGTTTAGGGTTTTAGGATATAGAGTTTAGAGTTTAGGGTTGCAAGTTTAAGGCTTAGGGTTTAGGGTTTGAGTTTAAAACAAGGTTTAGTGTTTAGCGTTATGGTTTTCTTATATTTTTTTATCTTTTTCTATTTTTTTAAATTAAATAAATTGGTAGGTTTTGGTTTATATAATTTATTTTTTATTTATTTTATTTTATTTTATTTTTAAATTTTATTTAGATTTTTTATTTTAATTTAGTTTATTTGATTTAGTTTAGTTTATGTTTTTATTTTAGATTATTTTTTAGGTCTAAGTTTAGGTTTAAATTTATTTATTTTATTTTTTAGGTTTGGGTTTTATTTTTTATTTTTTTATTTAGGTTTAGGTTTTTATTTTAGGTTTATTTTTGGGTTTTATTTTTTAGTTTAGGGTTTATGGTTTTTTTTAAATAATTAAATTTCTAGGTTTGGGTTTATTTAGTTTATTTTTTATTATTATTTAGGTTTATTTTTATTTTTTTAGTCTGGTTTATTTATATTAGGTTTATTTATTTTAGTTTAGGTTTTTTATTAATTTAGATTATCTTTTAGGATTAGGTTTAGGTTTAGGTTTATTTTTTAATAAAATTTTATTTTTATTTTATTCTTTAGGTTTAGGTTTTATTTTTTATTATCAAGTTCAGGTTTGGGTTTTTATTTTATTTTTTTAGATTTAGGTTTTACGTTGATATTTTAGGTTTTTTTAGATTTTGTTTTTTTGTTTTGGCTTAGGTTTATTTTTAGTTTATTTTATTTTATTTAGTTTAGGTTTAGGTTTAGATTTTATTTATTTTAGTTTAGTTTATTTTAATTTTAGTTTAGGATTAGGTTTTTTTTAGTTTATGGTTTAGGTGTTATTTTTTATTTATTGTTATGTTTTATTTTTAGGTTTATTATTTAGGTCTAGTATTTTATTTATTTTTTATTTTATTTTATCTTAGGCATACTTTATTTTTATTTTAGGTTTAGTTTTTATTTTACTTAGGTTTATTATTTTTAGGTTTATTTTATTTTTATTTAGTTTTGGTTTTTATTTATTCTATTTTAGTTTAATCTTTATTTTTAGGTTTATGTTTGGGTTTCAGTTTAGGTTTTTATATTATTTTATTTTATTTTCTTACTTAGGTTTAGTTTTTAGGGTTTAGGGTTTATGGTTTAGTGTTTTAAGGTTTAGTGTTTAGGGTTTAAGTTTTAGGGTTTAGTGTTTAGGGTTTAGGGTATTTAGGGTTTAGGGTTTATTGTTTAGGTTTTAGGTTTAGGGTTTAGGGTTTAGGGTTTAGGGTTTAAGTTTTAGAGTTATGGTTTACGGTTTAGGGTTTAGGGTTTTAGTGTTTAGGCTTTTGGGTTATAGGTTTAGTTTTTAGGGTTTAGGGTTTAGGGTTAAAATTTTTTTTGTTTTTTAGTTTTTTTTTAAATTAAGTGAAATGGTAGGTTTAGGTTTATTTAGTTTACTTTTTATTTATTTTAGTTTAATTTTAATTTTAACTTTTTATTTAGGTTTATTTTCATTTTTATTTAATTTAGTTATGTTTTTTATTTAAGTTTACTTTTTAGGTTTAGGCTTTTTTTTTAGTTGAGTTTAACTTTTATTTTCTTTTTTAGGTTTAGATTTTATTTTTTATTTTTTGGCTTAGGTTTAAGTTTTTATTTTATTTTTTTTGGTTTAGGTTTTTGGATTTTATTTTATGTTTATTTTAAGGTTTTATTTTTTAGTTTAGGTTTAGGTTTATTTTTAGTTTATTTTATTTTATTTAGTTTAGGTTTAGGTTTAGGTTTTATTTATTTTAGTTTATTTTTTTTTAGTTTAGGTTTAGGTTTATTTTATTTTATTTATTTTATTATTATTTTTGGTTTAGTTTTTTTTAGGGTTTATGTTTTATCTTAAGGTTTATTTTTTACGTTTAGGTTTTTATTTTTTATTATTTTAGGTTGCTTTTATTTTTATTTTACATTTAGTTTTTATTTTATTTATATTTTTTTTCTTAGGTTTATTTTATTTTTTTAGTTTAGTTTAGGTTTTTATTTATTTTATTTTAATTTATTTTTATTAGTTTATTTTATTTTATTTTAGGTTTAGGTTTAGGTTTTAATTTAGGTTTTTATTTTATTTAGGTTTTTTTAATTTATTTTATTTTTAGGTTTTATTTAGTTTATGTTTAAGTTTTAAGGTTTTTAAAGTTTAGGGTTCAGGGTTTAGGGTTTGGGGTTTAAGGCTTAGGGTTTATGGTTTTAGGGTTTAGGGTTTAGGGTTTAAGGCTTAGGGTTTAGGGTTTTAATTTGGGTTTAGGGTTTATGGTTGTAGATTTGGGGTTTAGGGTTCAGGGTTCAGGGTTTAGGTTCAAGTTTAGGGTATAGGGTTTTTGGCTTTTTTTTAATTGAGAACAGATTTAGATTAAACATTTATTTTTTTTTAATTTCATCTATAAAATAACACACCAAGTTTTTTATGACATAAGCGACGACATATATAAGAAATGAGCACACATAGAGCAAATCCAAAATCCTATATAACTAGAATTGCCTCTATTATAGAGACACAGTTCCATACGCAGTAGATCGGATTGGCCATTCTTCATTTCTCCAGTTCACATCAGAACCACTCGGCCTCTCGAGTAGCGGGATCCACCATCATATCCCTGATCTCTCCCTCTGCCACCACCATGACTATAACTTTTGTTGATCCTCCTACCTCCAAAACCACCACTACTATGACCACCACCTCCATATCCAGTAGCAACTCCAGATATCCCACCACCACTGCGATAACCGCTACGTCCACCTTCGCCTCCACCACTAGATCTAGGTAGCCTGGTTGACGGTGATGTTCCTACCATCAAGGTTCTACCCATTCTTAGGGTTTAGGTTTAGGTTTAGCTTTAGGTTTATTAAGTTTTTGGGTTTATGCTTATTTTTAAATTTATTCAGTTACTTTAGGTTTAGGTTAAGGGTTTGGGATTTAAGGTTTAGGATTTAGGGTTTAGGGTTAGGGTTTAGGGTTTAGGTTTATAGGTTTAAGTTTAATTTTAGGTTTATGGTTTAGGTTTAGGGTTTTTTAGTTTAGGTTTAGGGTTTAGGGTTTACGGTTTTAGGATTTAGGGTTTAGGTTTAGGGTTTATGGTTTTAGGGTTTAGGCTTTAGGGTTTTAGAAGGGTTTTAGGGTTTGATTTTGGAGGTATTTTGGGAAAGTTAGATTTTTATTACAATAAAAGAAAAAGATATAATGTCCTTAAAAGGGGTAAAGCTCTAAAATTATACTACTGTCACAATAGAAAGAAAAAACCCCATCTAAGTACATTAGAAAAGAAAACAAAACAAATAAAAAGCATAAGAGAAAAAAATGGAGTAAGACAAACAAATCTTGAAAATAATAAAAGGATGAGTGAACAGTAGTTCATGATTTCTTTGAGAATGAAATATAAGCAAGATCCACAACACTTGGGTTGGTGACCATTCCCTCTGAAGTTCCAACACCTAAAGAAATCTGAGAACACTACAAAAGCAAAGTCATTCTTGAAAAGATAAGGATAAATAGTGGAAAGAGAGCTAAGAAGAGAAGGCTCGAGCTTAGTTAGGATCATCTCAAGGGGAGCAACACATACATGAGCATCAAACTTCATAAAAAAGGGTTACAGTCATATGTAATGCTACCAACCAGAGAGAAGAGGTGAGTAACATCAATGCCATCATAGTCAGCATACTTGATATAAGCAAACATCCAAGGTTAGCAGTCCATAGAGTTCTAGATCCAGCAGCATTAAACAAAGATCAACCGGTGACAGCCGGTGGTGAAACCACCAAACAAAAACCACAACAGACTAGTCACAATAATCCAGAGAGAGGCTAGAACAAAGTCAGAACACCAACATCAACCATTAACCAAATACCCATCGAACCTCAAAACCAAGGAAAACTAGAACCAGCCATCACCAAACACTAGACCAATGCTAATTAATAAAGAAACAACCAATAAAACCAAGATAGGAGCTCTTAAGCCAAAGTCCCAATAATAAGTAGCCACCAAGCCAAAATAGGGTGAGCAACAATAAATTACTAAATAGCTCAAAAATGAAACTATCAATTGAAGATAAGCTACTAGTGAAAATCACCGAAGATAAAACATAAAAATCAAAGGTAGCCACCAACCACCAAAAAAGTCCAATCCAAAAGGATCAATAAAGTTTCAGCCAGGATAACAAAATGCTTTACCAAATTGTCAGGTTTAGGTTTTAGGTTTAGGGTTCAGGTTTTATTTTAGGGTTTAGGGTTTTTGGTTTTTTTTAATAGAGAATAAATTTAGATTCAACATTTCTTTTTTTTAATTTCATCAACAAAGTAACACACCAGGTTTTCTAAGACACAAGCAATGACATAGATAAAAATGGAGAACACATAACCAAATCCAAAACCCTAGATAACTAGAATCGCCTCTATTATAAAAACACAGTTCCATAAGCAGCAGATCGGATTAGCTGTTCTTTAGTTTCTCCAATTCCCATCAGAACCACCCTGGTCTCTTACATAGTGGGATTCACCATCAAATCCAAAATGTTTCCCTTCGCCACCACCATGTCTATAACGCTATCGCTCCTCCCGCTTCCATAAGCACCATTGCCCCGACCACCACCTCCATATCCACTAGCACCTCTAGAACCCCCACCACCACTATGATAACCACCACCTCCACCTTTGCCTCCACCACTAGATGTAGACTGAGCTTGGTTGACGATGATGTTCTTACGGTCAAAGTTTTTCCCATTCTTAGGGTTTAGGTTTAAGTTCTGGTTTATTAGGTTTTAGGTTTTAGGTTTCTTTTTAAATTTAATTAGTTACTTTCGATTTAAGTTTAGGGTTTGAGGCTTAGGGTTTAAGGTTTAGGGTTAGGGTTTAGGATTTAGGGTTTAGGGTTTAGGGTTTAGGGTTTAGGGTTTAAGGTTTAGGGTTTAGGATTTCAAGGTTTAAGCTTTTAGGGTTTAGGGTTGGAGTTTTTAATTTAGGGTTTAGGGGTTTTTAGGGTTTAAGGTTGTAGGTTTAGGGTTTAGGGGTTTAGTGTTTAGGATTTAGGGTTTAAGGTTAAAAAAAATTGAAGTAAACTCGTAGGTTTAGGTTTATTTAGTATAATTAGTTTACTTTATTTTTATTTTGTTTAGGCTTAATTTTTATCTTTATTTAGTTTATTTTTTATATAAGTTTAGGTTTTTTATTTTAGTTTATTTTTTAAGTTTAGGTTTAGGTTTACTTTTTAGTTGAGTTTTAATTTATTTTATTTTTTAAGTTTAGGTTTTCTTTTTTATTTTTAGGTTTTGGTTTAGGATTTTATTTTATTTTTTTAGGTTTAGGTTTTACAATTTTATTTTAGATTTATTTTTTTTGTTTTATTTTATTAGTTTAGGTTTAGGTTTAATTTTAGTTTATTTTATTTTATTTAGTTTAGGTTTAGTTTAGGTTTAGTTTATTTTAGGTTTAGGTTTAGGTTTTAATTATTAGAGTTTAGTTTATTTTAATTTAGGTTTAGGTTTATTTTATTTTGATTATTTTATTTTTATTTTAAGTTTAGGTTTTATTTTAGTTTAGGGTTTGGGTTTTATTATTTATTTATTTAGGTTTTATTTTTAGGTTTATTTTTTAGGTATAGGTTTTTATTTAGTTTTTCTTTTCTTTTATTTTAAGTTTATTTTTTTTATTTTACGATTAATCATTATTTTATTTAGTTTTTTTATTCTTAGGTTTATTTTAATTTTATTTATTTTGTTTAAATTTCTATTTATTTAGTTTAGTTTATTTTTTTAGTTTTAGGTTTAGGCTTTAGTTTAGCTTTTTTATTTTTTATTTTTTTATTTTATTTAGGTTTAGGTTTCTAGGTTTTTAGGGTTTAGGGTTTAGGGTTCAGGGCATATGGCTTAGGGTTTAGGGTTTAGGGTTTATGGTTTTAAGGTTTTGGGTTCTAAGGTTTAGGGTTTACGGTTAGGGTTTAGGGTTTAGGGTTTAGTGTTTAGGCTTCAGGGTTTAAGGTTCTTAGGGTTTAAGGTTTAGGGTTTAGGGTTAGCTTAGGGGTTAGGTTTAGATTAGGGTTTAGGATTTAAAATTTTTAGGGTTTAGGGTTAGTTTAGGGTTTAAGGGATAGAGTTTTTGGGTTTAAGGTTTGGGATTAGGGATTAGGGTTTAGGGTTTAGGGTTTATAGTCAGTTTAGGGTTTAACTTTTAAGGTTTAGGGTTTATGGTTTTTTAGGGTTTAGGTTTAGGGTTAGTTTTAGGGTTTAGGGTTTAGGATGTAGTGTTTAGGGCTTTGGCTTTAGCGTTTAAGGTTTCTTTTTTAAATTAAGTAAACTGGTAGATTTAGGTTTATTTAGTTTATTTAGCTTAGTATATGTTTTTATTTAGGTTTATTTTTTATTTTTTTAGTTTTATTTATTTATTTTAGTTTATTTGTTAGGTTTAGGTTTAGATTTATGTTTATTTTTATAGTTTAGTTTTATTTTTATTTTATTTTTTAGGTTTAGGTTTATTTTTTATTTTTAGGTTTAGGTTTTGGTTTTTATTTTATTTTTTAGGTTTAGGTTTTAGATTTTTATTTTAGGTTTATTTTTAGGTTTTAGATTTTTATTTTAGGTTTATTTTTAGGTTTTATTTTTTAGTTTAAGTTTAGGTTTATTTTTACTTTATTTTATTTTATTTAGTTTAGGGTTTAGGTTTAGTATATTTAGGTTTTGGTTTAGGTTTTATTTATTTTAGTTTAGTTTATTTTAGTTTAGGTTTAAGTTTATGTTATTTTGTTTATTTTATTTTTATATTAGGTTTAGGTTTAGTTTTTTAATTTAGTGTTTATGTTTTTTTATTTAATTTAGGTTTATTTATTAGGTTTAGGTTTTTATTTAGTTTTTATTTTATTTTATTTTTTGGTTTATTTGGCTCTTATTTTATGTTTATTTTTTATTTTATTTTGGTTTTTTATTCTTAGATTCATTTTATTTTTAAGTTTTATTAAGGTTTTTATTTATTTTATTTTAGTTTATTTTTATTAAATAACTTTTTTATTTTTAGGTTTAGGTTTAGTTATAGTTTAGTTTTTTATTTTTTTATTTTTTTATTTTATTTAGATATAGGTTTTTTATATATTATATTTTTAGGTTTTATTTAATTTAGGTTTAGGTTTTTAGGTTTTTAGGGTTTAGGGTTTAGGGTTTGGGGTTTAGGGTTTAGGGTGTTAGGGTTTATGGTTTAGGGTTAGGGATTAGGGTTTAGTGTTTAGGCTCTAGGGTTCTTAGGGTTTAGGTTTTAGGTTCAAGGTTAGTGTTTTTTTAAAAAAAATTAAGTAAACTAGTAGGTTTAGGCTTATTTAGTTTAATTAGTTTATTTTATTCTATAATTATATTTATGTTTATTTTTAATTTTTATTTAGTTTAGTTTATTTATTTTAGTTTACGTTCTTATTTTAGTTTCTATTTTAGGTTTAGGTTTAAGTTAAGGATTATTTTTTAGTTGAGTATTTCTTTTTTAGGTTTAGGTTTTATTTTTTATTTTTAGCTTTAGGTTTAGGTTTAGTTTTAAGTTTTTATTTCATTTTTTTAGCTTTAAGTTTTAGATTTGTATTTTAGGTTTATTTTTAGTTTATTTTATTTTATTTATTTTAGATTTATATTTAGGTTTAGGTTTTGTTTATTTTAGTTTAGGTTTAGGTTTATTTTATTTTGTTTATTTCATTTTTATTTTTGGTTTAGGTTTTTTTTAATATAGGGTTTAAGTTTTATTTATTTATTTATTTTTTAGTATAATTTTCTAGTTTTAGAATTTTATTTAGTTTTTATTTTATTTTATTTTCGGTTTATTTAGGTTTTATTTATTTTATTTTAGATTTAGGTTTATTTTATTTTATTTACTTTAGGTTTAGGTTTTTATTTTTTAGTTTAGGATACATGTTTTACTTTTTATTTATTTTTAGGTTTTAAATTTAAGTATATTTTTTAGGCTTAATTTTTTATTTAGTTTTTATTTTATTTTATTTTAGATTGATTTTATTTTTATTTTATGTTTAGGTTTTACTTTATTTAGGTTTTTTATTTTTAGGTTTATTTTATTTTTTAGTTTAGGTTAGGTTTTTATTTATTTTATTTTAGTTTAGTTTTTATTTTTTATTTTTAGATTTAGGTTTAGGCTTAGGTTTAGGATTTAGTTTAGGTTTTTATTTTATTTTATTTTTTTATTTATGTTTAAGTTTTTTTATTTTTTTTAGTTTTAGGTTTTATTTAGTTTAGGTTTAAGTTTTTAGGTTCTTAGGGTGGTTTAGGGTTTAGGGTTAGTTTAAGGTTTAAGGTTTAAGGTTTAGGATTTTTGAGGGTTTGGGATTAGTTTTAGGGTTTAAGGTTTAGGATTTAGCATTTATGATTTAGGGTTTAGCATTTAAGTTTTTTTAAAAATTAAGTAAACTGGTAGGTTTAGGTTCATTTTTATATTTAGATCAAAAATAAGCACTCAAAGAGAAAATCAAAAACCCTAGATAACTAGAATCATCTCTACTGTAAAGAAATAATTCCATAAGTAGTTGATCGAATCGACCGTTATTTAGTTTCTCTAGTTCCCATCAGAACCACCCTAACCTGTCGAGTAGCAGGATCCACCATCATAGCCCCGATCTCTCCCTTTGTCACCACCATGGCTGTAACCTTTGACACTCCTTCGACCTCCATAACCACCACTGCTCCGACCACCACCTCCAAACCCACCAACATGTCCAGATCCCCACAACCAGCGATTTAGCCTCCACCGCCAGATCTAAACTGAGCCTAGTTGACGATGATGTTCCTACCGTCAAGGTTCTGCCCATTCTTAGGGTTTAGGTTTACTTTTTAATTTAGTTAGTTAGCATAGGTTTAGGTTTAGGGCTTGGAGTTTAGGGTTTAGGGTTTAGGTTTAGGGTTTAGGGTTTAGGGTTTAGGGTTTAGGGTTTAGGGTTTTAGGGTTTATGCTTTTTGGGTTGGGGGTTTATGGATAGGATTTAGAGTTCAAGGTTTAGGGTTTTTTAAGGTTTAGGGTTTAGGATTTAGGGCATAGAGTTTTTTTAAGTAAATTGGCAGGTTTAAGTTTATTTAGTTTATTTTAGTTTATTTTTTATTTATTTTAGTTTATTTTATTTTATTATTTTAATTAAAGTTTATTTTTTATTTTTATTTAGTCTAGTATATTTATTTTAGGCTTGTTTATTTTAGTTTAGGTTATTTACTTCAGTTTATTTTTTTAAGTTTAGGTTTAGGTTTAGGTTTATCATTTAGTTTAGTTTTGTTTTTATTTTATTTTTTAGTTTTAGATTTTATTTTTAATTTTAGGTTTAGGTTTAAGTTTTTCTTTTATTTTTTTAGGTTTAGGTTTTAGGTTTTTATTTTAGGTTTATTTTTAGGTTTTATTTTTTAATTTAGGTTTAGGTTTATTTTCAGTTTATTTTATTTTATTTAGTTTACCTTTAGGTTTAGGTTTAGTTTATTTTAGGTTTTGGTTTAGGTTCTATTTGTTTTAGTTTAGGTTTAGGTTTACTTTATTTTTATTTTAGGTTTAGGTTTTTTTTTAGATTAGGGTTTAGGTTTTATCTTTTTTATTTATTTTTAACTTTTTTTAGGTTTAGGTTTTTATTTAGTTTTAATTTGATTTTATTTTAGGTTTGTTTTTTATTTTATTTAGGTTTTTTATTTTTTAATTTAGTTTAGATTTTTATTTATTTTATTTTAGTTTATTTTTTTCATTTTAGGTTTAGATTTAGGTTTTAATTTATGCTTTTATTCTTATTTTTATTTTTTTATTTTTGGTTTAGGTTTATTTATTTATTTTATTTTTAGGTTTTACTTAGTTTAGGTTTAGTTTTAAGCTTTTTAAGGTTTAAGGTTAGTTTAGCATTTAGGGTATGGGGATTCAGGTTTAGGGTTTAGGGTTGTAGGTTTTAGGGTTTAGGGTTTAGGGTTTATGATTTAGGGTTTAGGGTTTAGGGTTTAAGGTTAAGGGTTTTAGGGTTTAGGGTTTAGGGTGTAGGGTTAAGGATTTAGGGTTTAGTGTTTGGGTTTTTATTTCATTTTATTTTATATTTTTTTATTTAGGGTTTAAGATTTAGGGTTAGTTTAGTGTTTAGGGTTGTAGTTTTAGGGTTTAGCATTTAGAGTTAGTTTTAGGGTTTAGGGTTTTTTTTAAACTAATAAAATTGATAGGTTTAAGTTTATTTAGTTTATTTGTTATTTATTTTAGTTTATTTTATTTTTTGTTTTTATATATGTTTATTTTTTATTTTTATTCAATTTATTTTAGTATTATTTTTTATAGCTTACAATTTTTATTTTAGTTTATCTTTTAGGTTTAGGTTTAGGTTTATTACTAATTTTTAGTTTAGTTTTATATTTATATTATTTTTTAAGTTTGGGTTTTATTTTTTATTTTTAGGTTTAGGTTTAGGTTTTAGGTTTTTATTTAGTTTAGGTTTAGGATTAAGGGTTTAGGGTTTAGGGTTATAAGTTTTAGGGTTTAAGGTTAAGGGTTTATTGTTTAGGATTTAGGGTTTAGGGTTTAAGGTTTAGGGTTTTAGGGTTTAGGGTTGTAGGTTAAGGGTTTAGGGTTTAGGGTTTAGGATTTAGGGTAAGTGTTTGTTTTTATTTTATTTAATTTTTTTTATTTAGGGTTTAGTGTTTAGGGTTTAGTGTTATAGGTTTAGGGTTGTAGGTTTAGGGTTTTGGGTTTAGGGTTAATTTTAGGGTTTAGGGTTTAGGGGTTGCAGGTTTATGGATAGTTTTAGAGTTAGGGTTTTTTTCATATTGTTTTATTTTCATTAAATTAAGTAAACTGGTAGGTTTAGCTTTATTTAGTTTATTTTTTATTTATTTTAGTTAATTTTATTTTTTGTTTGGATTTTGGTTTATTTTTATTTTTATTTTCTTAAGTTCATTTAATTTCGGTTTATTTATGATAGCTTAGGTTTTTTATTTTAGTTTATTTTTTAGGTTTAGGTTTAGATTTATGTTTATTTTTTATGTTTGCTTAATTTTTATTTTATTATTTAGGATTAAGTTTTATTTTTAGGTTTAACTTTTAGGATTTTATTTTAAGTTTATTTTTAGGATTTTATTTTATTTTTATTTTTATTTTCTTAAGTTTATTTTATTTTAGACTTACTTTTGGCTTAATTTATTTTAATTAGTTTAGGTTTAGGTTAAAGTTTAGTTTATTTTAGGTTTAGGTTTAGGTTTTATTTATTTTAGTTTAGTTTATTTTAGTTTAGTTTTAGGTTTATTTTATTTCTATTTTAGGTTTAGGCTTTTTTTTAGTTTAGGGTTTAGGTTTTATTTTTTATTTATTTTTAGGATTTATTTTTTAGGTTTAAGGTTTTATTTAGTTTTTATTTTATTTTACTTTAGGCTTATTTCATTATTAGCATAGGTTTACTTTTTATTTTATTTATGTTTTTATTTATTTTATTTTAGTTTAGTTTTTTTTTAATTTTATTTTCTATTAGGGTTTAGGTATAGGTATAGGTTGTAGTTTAAGTTTTAATTTTAATTTATTTTTTTATTTTATTTAGGTTTGGTTTTTTTATTTATTTTATTTTTAGGCTTTATTTAGTTTAGGTTTTAAGTTTTTATTTTAGGTTTATTTTTTAATTTACTTTTTTAATTTAGGTTTAGAGTTATTTTTAGTTTATTTTATTTTATTTAGTTTAGGGTTTAGGTTTAGTTTATTTTAAGTTTTATTTATTTTAGTTTAATGTATTTTAGTTTAGGTTTAGGTTTGTATTATTTTATTTATTTTATTCTTATTTTAGGTTTAGATTTTTTTAGTTTAGGGTTTTAGTTTTATTTATTATTTATTTTTAGGTTTAGATTTTTATTTACTTTTTATTTTAATTATGTTTTTTATTCTTAGGTCTTTTTTGTTTAGTTTTTATTTTTATTTATTTTGTTTTAATTTATTTTTATTAGTTTATTTTATTTTATTTTTAGTTTTGATTTATTTATTTAGTTTATTTGTAAGTTTTAATTTCTTTAGGTTTAGCTTTTAGGTTTTTAGGATTTAGGGTTTAGGGTTTAGGATTTTAGGGTTTAGGGTTTTAAGGTTTAAGGTTTAGGGTTAGAGTTTAGGGTTTAATGTTTAGGCTTTATGGTTTAGGCTTTTCAGGGTTTACAATTTAGGGTTTAGGGTTTTAAGGTTTAAGGTTTAGGGTTAGAGTTTAGGGTTTAATGTTTAGGCTTTATGGTTTAGGCTTTTTAGGGTTTACAATTTAGGGTTTAGGGTTTTTGTTTTGGGGTTTAGGGTTTAGGATTTAGGGGTTGTAGTTTTATGGTTTGGGGTTTAGGGTTTAGGGTTTAGGGTTTAATATTTTAGGGTTTAGGGTTTAGGATTTTAGTGTTTATGGTTTACAATTAAGGTTTTTATTTATTTTTAATTTATTATTTTATTTAGGGTTTATGGTTTAGGCTTTAGGGTTTAGGGTTTACAGTTGTAAGTTTACCATTGTACATTTAGGATTTAAGGTTTACGATTAGTTTTAGGGTTTACTGTTTTGGATTTAGGGTTTAGGTTTTAGGGTTTAGGGTTTAGGGTTTAGGGGGTTTGTTTTAATTAAAAAAATGGTAGGTTTTGGTTTATTTAGTTTATTAAATTTATTATTTATTTATTTTTTATTTTTATCTATGTTTATTTTTTATTTTTACTTAGTTTAGTTTATTTATTTTACTTTAGCTTTTATAATTTAGTTTATTTTTTAGGTTATGGTTTAGGTTTACGTTTACTTTTCAGTTTAGTTTTACTTTTATTTTATTTTTCAAGTTTAGGTTTCTTTTTTTATTTTTAGGTTTAGGTTTAGGTTTTCATTTTATTTTTTAGGTTTAGGTTTTAGTTTTTTATTTGTCAGTCTATTTCTAAGTTTTATTTATTAGTTTTGGTTTAGGTTTATTTTTAGTTTCTTTAATTTTACTTAGTTTAGGGTTTAAGTATAGTTTATTTTAGGTTTAGGGGGTTTATTACTTAGTTTGGGGTTTAGGGTTTAGGGTTTAGGGTTTAAGGTTTAGGGTTAGCTTAGGGTTTATGGTTTGTTTCGGGTTTAGGATTTAGGGTTTAGGGTTTAAGTTTATTTTAGGTTTTGGGGGTTTATTACTTAGTTTAATTATTGCTAGTTAGTTTTATTATTATTATTAGTTTATTTATTAGGTTTATTAGTTTAGTTATTTAGTTAGTTTTGTTTTATTTAGTTATTAGTTTATATTTAGTTAGTTATTATAAATTTTTTAGTTAAGTGTTTTATTAGTAGTTTCTTATTAGTTATTAGTTAGTTTATAAGGTTTAGTTATTATTATGTTTATTTATTAGTTAGTTTTTATTGTTTATTACTTTAGGTTTATTGTTTAGTTTTAGTTAGCTATTTAGTTATTTATTATTAGTTATAATAATTAGTTTATTAGTTTATTTTTTATGTTTATTATTTATTGGGGTTTAGGTAAAATTATTAATTAGTTTAGTTTATTTGTTAATTTTTTTAGTTAGTTTGTTTATTAGTTTATTAGTTATTCATTTTGGGTTATTAGTTAATTATTATTAGTTATAGTTTTATTAGTTTTATTTAGTTTATTATTATTTTTTTTATTTTTTTTTAGTTATTTTAGTTTATTAGTTTTATTAGTTTATTATTTATTTGTTTATTAGGTTTTCTTTGTTAGTTATTAGTTAGTTTTAGTTTAGTTTTTTTAGTTTAGTTTAGTTTGTTATTTTTAATTTTATTATTATTAGTTTTATTTTTTTAGGTTTAGGGTTTGATGTTAAGTTTTTATTATTATTATTAGTTTTAGTTATTATTATTATTATTAGTTTATTATTAGTTTAGTTAGTTTTAGTTATTAGTTATTTATTTAGTTAGTTGAGTTATTATTAGTTTATTATTATTAGTTGGTTATTATTGGTTATTTTTATTTAGTTTATTATTATTTATTTATTAGTTTAGTTTTAGTTTAGTTTAGTTTAGTTTTATTTATTTATTATTTAGTTTATTATTAATTTTAATTTAGTTTAGTTAGTTTTTAGGTTATTATGTTTTATTATTATATAATATTTTTTAGTTATTATTAGTTTTTAGTTTAGTTTATTATTTATTTTTATTAGTTATTAGTTTAGTTAGTTTTATTAGCTTATTATTATTAGTTAGTTTATTTAGTTTGTTTATTATTATTAGGACTAGTTTATTTATTTAGGTTTTATTTATTATTTAGTTTGTTTTTAGGTTATTTTTTTTATTATTAGTTTAGTTATTAGTTTTATTTAGTTTAATTTATTATTAGTTTAGTGTTATTTGTTATTTAATTTTATTTTATTAATTTTATTATTAGTTTTAGTTATTATTATTTAGTTATTTTATTATTAGGTATAGTTAGTTTATTATTTTAGCTTAGTTATTAGTTTTAGTTATTAGTTAGTTATTACTAGTTATTTATTAATTATTTAGTTAGTTTCTTAATTTTAGTTTATTAGTTATTAGTTTTAGTTTAGTTAGTTTAGTTATTGGGTTTAGTTTTATTAGGCTAGTTATGTTTAGGGTTTAGGTTTATTAGTTAGTTATTAATTATTTATTAGGGTTTAGGGTTAGTGTTAGGGTTAAGGTTTAGGGTTTAGGGTCAGGGTTAAGATTTAGGGTTTAGGGTTGTACGTTTAGTGTTGTATTTTTAGGGTTTAGGGTTTACGGTTAGTTTTAGGGATTAGGGTTTAGGGTTAAGGATTTTGGGATTATAATTTTTTTAAAGAAAAAAATTAAAGTAAACCAATAGGTTTAGGTTTATTTAGTTTATTTAGTTTATTTTTTAATTTATTTTAGTTTCTTTTAATTTTTTATTTATTTATTTTTATTTAGTTTGGTTTTTTTATTTTAGGTTTTTTTATTTTAGTTTAGGTTTTTTATTTTACTTTATTTTTTAGGTTTAGGTTTATTTTTTAGTTGAATTTTATTTTTATTTTATTTTTAGGTTTACGTTTAAGTTTTTTATTTTAATTTTTTATGTTTAGGTTTTAGGTTTTTATTTTAGGTTTTTTTTAAGTTTTATTTTTTTTTAGTTTTGGTTTAAGTTTACTTTTATTTTATTTTATTTTGTTTAGTTTAGGTTTAGGTTTAGGTTTAGTTTTTTTAAGTTTATGTTTAGGTTTTATTTATTTTAGTTTAGTTTATTTTAGTTTATGTTTAGTTTTATTTTCTTTTTTTATTTTATTTTTATATTAGGTTTAGGTTTTTTCATTAGCTAAGGGTTTAGGTTTTATTTTTTGTTTATTTTTAGGTTTTATTTTTAAGTTTATTTTTTTAGTTTAGGTTTTTTTAGCTTTTATTTTATTTTATTTTTATTTTACGTTAAGTTTTTATTTTATTTAGTTTTTTTATTCTTAAGTTTATTTTATTTTTTATTTTAGTTTATATTTTTTATATATTTTATTTTATTTGTATTTTTATTTTTTAATTTATTTTATTTTTAAGTTTAGGTTTTTATTTTATTTTATTTTATTTTTTTATTTAGCTTTAGGTTATTTTATCTATTTTATTTTAAAGTTTTATCTAGTTTAGGTTTAGTATTTTAGCTTTTTAAGGTTTAGGGTCTATGGTTGTGGGTTTAGGGTTAATGGTTTAGGGTTTTAGGGTTTAAGGTTTTTGGGTTTAAGGTTTAGGGTTAGGGTTTAGGGTTTAGGGTTTAGAGTTAGAGTTTAGGGTTTAGGGTTTAGTATTTAAGGTTAGCTTAGGGTTTTTTCTTAGTTTAGGGATTAGGGTATAGGGTTTAGGCATTAGGGTTATAGGGTTTCAGGTTTAGTGTTTAGGTTAGTTTAGTGTTTAGGGTTTAGGGTTTAGGGTTTTAGGTTTTAGGATTTTATGGTTTAGGGTTTAGGGTTAGTTTTAGGATTTAGGGTTTAGGGTTTAGGATTTATGGTTTAAGTTTTGGGTTTAGGGTTTAGGGTTATTTTTTATTTTTATTTAGTTTAGTTTATTTATTTTAGGTTTATATATTTTAGTTTAGGTTTTTTTATTTTACTTTATTTTGTAGGTTTTGGTTTAGGTTTATGTTTATTTTTTAGTTTAGTTTTTTTTTTTAAGTTAAGGTTTTATTTTTAATTTTTAGGTTTAGGTTTAAGTTTTTTTTTTTTTGGTTTTAGGTTTTTATTTTTTAGTTTAGGTTTGGGTTTATTTTTAGTTTATTTTATTTTATTTAATTTAGGCTTTAGGTTTAGTTTATTTTAGGTTTTATTTATTTTAGTTTAGGTTTAAGTTTATTTTATTTTATATATTTTAGGTTTACATTTTTTTAGTTTAGGATTTAGGTTTTATTTTTTATTTATTTTTAGGTTTTATTTTTATCTTTATTTTCTATGGCTAGGTTTTTATTTAGTTTTTATTTTATTTTATTTTAGGTTTATTTTACTTTTTTACTTTTAGTATTTATTTTATTAAGATTTTTTATTTTTAGGTTTATTTTATTTTTTAGTTTAGTTCAGGCTTTTATTTATTTTATTTTATTTTAATATTTATTTTTATTTTATTTTATTTTTAGGTTTAGGTTTGAGATTAAGTTTAAGTTTTAGAATAGGTTTTTATTTTATTTTATTATTTTATTTATTTAATTTATTTAGGGTTTTTATTTATTATTTTAGGTTTTATTTAGTTTTAGATTGTAGTGGTTAAGGTAGTGTAGGTTTAGGTTTTAAAAGTGGATTTTGATTTTAGATTTTAGGTTTATGGTTCAAGTTTTAGTTTAGGTTTTAGTGTTTTTTTTTAACATGATCAAATCATTCTTTCTTCTTTCAATTTCATCAACCAAGTAACACATAAAGTTTTCCAAGACATAAGTGACGTCTAAATAAAAGTGATTACATATAAGGTAAATCAAAATCCTGGGATAACTAGGGAACCGCTTTGTTGTAAGTGACATAATTTCAGCAAGCAGATCAGACTTTGTTCTAGCTTTTCTAGTTCCTATCAACCCACCCCGCCTCTCTCGAGTAGCTGGATCCACCATCATATCTCTGCCTCTTCCTCCCTCCCACCATCGCCACCTGGCCAGAATCCCTCCGCTCTAACACGCTTCTCCATAACAACCACTACTCCTCAATTACCACCTCCATGTCGACAAGACTCTAGTTCTCTACCACCCTCCTACGATAATCGCCGCCTTCCTACCATAAATTAGATTGAGCTTGATGAAGGTGATTTTCTTCATCAAGGTTTTGCCCATTTTAGAGTTTCCTTTTGTTACATTAGTTTTTTGGGTTTAGGGTTTTTATATTTAATTTTATTTAATTAGCCATTTTTTGCTTACCCAGGGGCTCAGTTTTGGGCCGTCAGGCCTGTGGGTAAGCTGGCCTGCCGCCTGAGGCATCAGGGCTTCCCATGGCCTTGGGCTCCAGGGCTCATGCCTCTGGGGTCCAGGCCTGCTGTCAGTGGCCTAGGCTCAGGGCTCCAGGGTTCTGGGCCTTAGCCTAGAGTCTGCCTTTGGTCCTTGTTAACTAAGCAAACCCAAGAGTTTCAGGCTTCATTTTATTACATAGCTAATCTTCTGACCTTATCTTAGCTTCTCATTCTTTTACCCAAGCCTTAGCTTTATCTTCTATTATTTAGCCTTATTTAATCAAGCTCATTTATCTTAACATAGGTTTACTCTTTAGTATCAAAGGCCTAACCTTATCTTCTAAAAGTCCATTTTTATCTCTCTTTATACAGGGCCTGATCTTTCCTTTAGGCTCATTGATTTTTATTTTATCTTTCAGCCAAGCCTTTAGGCCTTTTATCTTATTTCCTTTTTAAAGGTTTTATTAGGATTTCTTTTTCCATTGTGTTTCAGTTCTTTATTTATTTTACTTCAGTTTTAGTCATTCAGTTTTAGGTTTTTCAGCCTGATTTTATCTTTTTTAGTCTTAGCTTATTTCTCACTTTCATTCTATTTTCAATTTTCTTTTACATTACTAGGTTTTTAGTTTTATTTTTATCTTCTTTTTATGTTTTAGCCTTTGGTTTTATTTCTTTTAGCTCTATGTTTTATCTAGTCTTATCTTTATCTTATCTTCTAGTCTTTATCTTATCTTTTCTAACCTTTTAAATTTAGCATCTTTTACCTATTTAAGTTTCTTTACTTTATTAGTTTACTTTAGGTTCTTTTATACCATCTATCTTTACTTTGTCCCTTTACTTTATCTTCTTTGGCATTTGCTTCAGGCTTTAAACATTTACAAAGCCTTTATCTTTGCTGCCTTTGACTTTATCTTTATCTTTGTGTGCATCTTTAATCTTTATCTCCTTCACTTGAGGCCTCAATCTTCAAGTCTCTGTAGGCTTTATAAGCCCAGGGCCTGTATTTGTGCTTCGGCTACTCTGCCATTACTGGCAAGGCTAGGCCAGCCCACTGGGGCTCAGGGCCCAGGGTATCTGGGCCTTAGTGGCTCACCTTCAGCCTCAGCCCAGGGCTCCCGGCCTAGCCCAGCTTGCCTGGGCCTGCCAGTGGCCTCCCTGGCCTCCCAGTGGCCCAGGGCTCAGGACGTGGCCTATCAGCCCAGTCTAGGGCCCATCTTTCAAACCCATCTAGCCACCTCAAACTCAGGCCAGGGCCCAGGCCCCAGGGCCTCCAGTCTGCGCGCCTCAGCCTGGGTGGCCCATGTATTCTGCGGGCCTCACAGGTCAGTGGGGACCAAAGCCTTCCAGGGGTCCCAACCTAGGGCCTTCAGCTCAGCCTCAGAGCCCAGGTTTCCTTGTGGTCTGCCTCACACCACTAGGGTCTGGCAGCCCTCTGGGGTCATCTCAGAGCCTGGGCCTGTCAGCCTAGGGCCCAGGGCCTGCGGAGGGCCCAGTGGGCCTCCAGTGGCCCAAAGCCTCCCTATGGTCTTGTTACTCAGGCCTATCTTAGGCTCAGTTTGTGCAGTATTTATGCATTCCCAGGTTTGATGTTGGGGTACCTGTGGTTTAAGGTTTAGCATTTATGGGGTTTAGGGTTTGTCTAGAGTTTGGGGTCAGGGTTTTAGGGTTCTATATTTTTACCATTTAGGGTTTAGGGTTTAGGGTTTAGGGTTTAGGATTTAGGTTTATGGTTCAAGTTTTAGTTTAGGGTTTAGGGTTTTTGGTTCTATTAATATAAAACAAATTAAGATTCAACATTTCTTCTTTTCGATTTTATCAACTAAGTAACACACCAAGTTTTCTAAGACACAAGGGACAACATAGATAAAAAATGAGCACACATAGAAAAAATCAAAAACCCTAGATAACTAGAATTGTCTTTATTGTAATTACACAGTTCCGTAATCAGTAGATCAGATTGGCCATTCTTCAATTTGTCTAGTTCCCATCAGAACCACCCTGGCATCTCGAGTAGTGGGATCCACCATCATATCTTCGATGTCTCCCTTCGCCACCATCACAGCTGTAACCTCCGTCGCTCCTCCCACATCCATAACTACCACTGCTCCGACCACCACCTCCATATCCATCAGCACCTCCAGATCTCCCTCCACCACTGCGATAATCATCTCCTCCACCTTTGCCTCCACCGCTATATCTAGACTGAGCCTGGTTTACGATGATATTCCTACCATCAAGATTATACCCATTCTTAGGGTTTAGGTTTCCTATGTTTTAGGGTTTATTCTTATTTTTTTAGTTTATTTAGTTACTTTAGGTTTAGGTTTAGGGTTTGGGGTTTAGGGTTTAGGGTTTAAGATTTGTGGTTTAGGGTTTAAGGTTTTGGGTTTAGGGTTTTCTGGATTATGCTTTTAGGGTTTAGGGTTTAGGGTTTTTTAGGGTTTAGGGTTGTAGGTTTAGGGTTTAGAGTATACAATTTAGGGTTTAATGTTTTCTTTAATTAAGTAAACTCATAAATTTAGGTTTATTTTGCTCATTTATTTTATTTTATTTTATTTTATTTCATTTAGGTTTATTTTTTATTTTTATTTAATTGAGTTTACTTATTTTCAGTTTATTTTTTTTATAATTTAGGGTTTTTATATTAGTTTATTTTTTTAGGCTTATATTTTGGTTTTGGTTTATTTTCTAGGTACATGTTTTATTTATTTTAGTTTATGTTTAGGTTTATTTAATTTTGTTTATTTGATTTTTATTTTAGGTTTAGGTTTTTTTTTAGTTTATGGTTTAGGTTTTATTTTTTATTTATTTTTAGGTTTAGTTTCAAGTTTATTTTTTAGGTTTAGGTTTTTATTTGGTTTTTATGTTATTTTACCTTAGGCTTTTTTATTTTAATTTTAAGTTTAATTTTTATTTTATTTTCGTTTTTTATTTTTTTAGTTTAGTATAGGTGTTTATTAATTTTATTTTAGTTTAGTTTTTATTTTTTATTTTATTTTTTTTAGGTTTTGATTTAAGTTAGGTTTATGTTTAATTTATGTTTTAATTTTATTTACTTTTCTTACTTTTGTTTAGGTTTTTTAATTTATTTTATTTTTAGGTTCTATTTAGTTTAGTTTTAGGTTTCTAGCTTTTTAGGGTTTAGGGTTTAGGGTTTAGCACTAGTTTAAGGTTTAGGGTTTTTGGATTAAGGTTTAAGTTTTAGGTTAACAGTTTAGGTTTTAGTTTAGGGTTTAGGGTTTTTGGTTTTATTTTTTTTAATAGAGAACAAATTCAAATTTAGCATTTCTTCTTTTCGATTTCATCAACCAAGTAACACATTGAGTTATCTAAGACATAAGTGACAACATAGATCAAAAATGAGCACACATAAAGCACATCAAAAACCTAGATAACTAGAACCATTTCTAGTGTAAAGACATAGTTCCATAAGTAGTAGATTAGATCGATTATTTTTTAATTTTTATTTTATTTATTTTTTTATTTTTAGGTTTATTTTATATTTTTAGTTTATTTTAGGTATTTATTTATTTTATTTTAGTTTATTTTTATTACTTTATTTTATTTTATTTTTAGTTTTATGTTTAGGTTTTAGTTTAAGTTTTTATTTCATTTTTTTTAATTTATTTAGGTTTAGGATTTTTTGTATAATTTATTTTTAAGTTCTATGGTTTTTAGGGTTTAGGGTTTAGGGTTTATGATTTAGGGTTTTAGGGTTTAGGGTTCAGGGTTGGGGTTTAGGGTTTAGGGTTTAGGGTTTAGTGTTTAGGTTTTAGGCTTTAGGGTTTTTAGGGCTTAGGCTTTAGGGTTTAGGTTAGTTCTGTTAGTTTAGGGTTTAAGGTTTAGAGTTTAGGCTTTAGGGTTTAGGGTTCATGGTTACTTTAAGATTTACGGTTTAGGGTTTAGGATTTAGGGTTTCGAGATTAGGGTTGTAGGTTTAGGCTTTAGGGTTTAGCATTTAGTGTTTTGGATTTAGGGTTTAGGGGTTTTTTTTTTTTGAAATTAAGTAAACCAGTTGGTTTAGGTTTATTTAGTTTATTTTTTATTTATTTTTGTTTATTTTATTTTTTCTTTTCATTTAAGTTTATTTTTTATTTTTATTTAGTTTAGTTTATTTATTTTATGTTTATTTAATTTAGTTTAGGTATTTTATTTTAGTTTATTTTTTGGTTTAGGTATAGGTTTATGTTAATTTTTTTTGTTTAGTTTTATTTTTTTTTATTTTTTAGGTTTAGGTTTTTTTATTTATTTTTAGTTTTAGGTTTTTATTTATTCTTTTAGTATTAAGTTTTATGTTTTCATTTGAGGTTTATTTTTACATTTTATTTTTTAGTTTATCTATAGGTTTATTTTTTGTTTATTATTTTTATATAGTTCGAGGTTTAGGTTTAGTTTATTTTAGATTTAGGTTTAGGTTTTATTTATTTTAGCTTAGTTTAGTTTAGTTTAGGTTTATTTTATTTTGCTTATTTTAGGTTTAGGTTTTTTCTTTTACTTTAGGGTTTAGGTTTTATTTTTTAATTTATTTTTAGGTTTTATATTTAGGTTTATTTTATAGGTTTAGGTTTATTATTTAGTTTTTATTCTATTTTATTTTTGTTTTATTCTATTTTTATTTTACATTTAGTTTTTATTTTATTTAGGATTTTTATTTCTAGGTTTATTTTATTTTTTAGTTTAGTTTTTGTTTTTGTTTATTTTATTTGAGTTTAGTTTTTATTTTTTATTTTATTTTTTTTATGTTTAGGTTTAGGTTTTGGTTTTTATTTTATTTTATTTTATTTTTTTATTTTTCTATTTTATTTAGTTTTAGGTTTTTTTATTAATTTTTTATGCTTTATTGAGTTTAGGTTAAGGTTTTTAGGTTTTTAGGGTTTAGGGTTTAAGGTTTAGGGTTTAGGGTTTGGGGTTTAGGGTTTAGGGTTTGGGGTTTAGGGTTTAGGGTTTAGGGTTTAGGTTTTAGGGTTTAGGGTTTAATGTTTAGGGTTTAGGGTTATAAGTTTAGGGTTTACAGTTATTGGGTTTAGGGTTTAGGGTTTGGGGTTAGGGTTTTTTTTATTTTTTATTTTTTTTTTAAATTAAGTAAACTGGTACATTTAGGTTTATTTAGTTTATTTTTTATTTTGATTTAGGCTTACTTTAATTTTTCTTTAGTTTAGTATATTTATTTTAAGTTTAGTTATTTTAGTTTTGGTTTTTTATTTTAGTTTATTTTTTTAGGTTTGATTTTATATTTTTTTTTAGGTTTAGGTTTATGTTTTTATTTTATTTCATTAGGTTTAAGTTTTAGGTTTTTATTTTGGGGTTATTTTTAGGCTTTATGTATTAGTTTATGTTTAGCTTTATTTTTAGTTTATTTTATTTTATGTATTTTAGGTTTAAGTTTAGGTTTAGGTTTATTTTATTTTAGGTTTAGGTTTTATTCATTTTAGTTTATTTTATTTTTGTTTAGGTTTAAGATTATATTAATTTTATTTTAGGATTAGGTTTTTTTAGTTTAGGGTTTAGGTTTTATTTTTTATTTATTTTTAGGAACAATTTTTAGGTTTATTATTTTGGTTTATGTTTTATTTAGTTTTTATTTTATTTTATTTTAGGTTTTTTTTATTTTAGATTTAGTTTTTATTTTATTTAGGTTTTTTATGTTTTAGTTTTGTTTAGGTGTTTAGTTATTTTATTTTAGTTTAGTTTTATTTTTTATTATATTTTCTTTTTAGATTTAGGTTTAGGTTTAGGTTTTAGTTTATATTTATATTTATATTTTTATTTATTTATTGTGGTTTAGATTTATTTATTTATTTTATTTTTAGGTTCAAACTTTTTAGGGTTTAGGGTTTCAAGTTTAGTGTTTAGGGTTTAGGGTTAGTTTAGGGTTTTTTTTTAAATTTAGGGTATAGGGTTTAGGGTTTAGAGTTTAGGGTTTAGGGTTTAGGGTTTAGGGTTTTTTGCTTTGTGGTTTTGGTTTTAGGTTTAGGTTTTAGGTTTAGTTGTTTATATTTAGTTTATTTTAGTTTGGGGTTTTTTTTATTAAATTTATTTATTTTATTTATTTAGTTTTGGTTTATTTTATTTATTTTATTTTTTATTTATTATTTTATTTTTATTGGCTAAGTTTAGGTTTTTATTTATTGTATTTTATTTTTAGGTTTAGTTTTATGTTTAAACTTATGTTTTTATTTTATTTTAAATTTTTATTTTCTTTAGGTTTATGTTTTTTTATTTATTTTATTTTTATGTTTTATTTAATTTATGTTTGGGTTTTTTAGTTTTTTGGGTTTAAGGTTTAGGATTTATAGTTTTAGGGTATAGGATTTGGGTTAGCTTTTTTAGTGTAGGGTTTATATTTTTATTTTAGTTTGTGGTAGTGTTTGGGTTAGGTTAGTAGGGTTTAGGGTGGGGCCCAAGGTTTAGGTGGTTTAGAAGAGTTAGTTTAAGGTGTTTTAAAGTTTTATGGTTTAGTTTAGGTTTAGGTTACCAGGGTAGTGTTTAGTGTTTAGTTAGGGCAGGCCTAGGGTATATGGTTTAGGGTTTTAAGATTTAGGTTTTAGGGTTTAGAGTTTAATGTTTAGGGTTTAAGGTTTTAGTATTTAAGGTTTAGAGTTTAGGGCTTAGGCTTGTAGGTTTAGGGTTTAGAGTTTAGGGTTTAGGGTTTGTTTTAGGGTCTACGGTTGAGGGTTAAAGTTTTTTTATTTTTTTTTATTTTTATTTTTACTTAGTTTAGTTTATTTATTTTAGGTTTATTTATTTTAGCTTAGGTTTTTTATTTTAATTTATTTTTTAGGTTTAGTTTTTGGTTTAGGTATATTTTTTTAGGTTAGTTTAATTTTTTAACTTATTTTTTAGTTTTAGGTTTTATCTTTTATTTTTAGGTATAGGTTTAAATTTTAATTTAATATTTTTATGTTTTGGTTTGATGTTTTTATCTTAGGTTTATTTTGAGATTTTATTTTTTTACTTTAGGTTTAGGTTTAATTTTAATTTATTTTAGTTTATTTAGTTTTAGTTTAGCTTGAGGTTTAGTTTATTTTAGGTTTAGGTTTAGGTTTTATTTATTTTATTTTAGTTTATTTTGGCTTAGGGTTAGGTTTATTTTATTGTTATTTTAGGTTTAGGTTTTTTTTTTAAAGTTTAGGGTTTATGTTTTATTTTGTATTTAGTTTAAAGTTTAATTTTTAGGTTTATTTTTTACGTTTAGGTTTTAATTTAATCTTTATTTTATTTTATTTTAGGTTTATTTTATTTTTATTTTAGGTTTAGTTTTTATTGTATTTAGATTTTTATTTTTTAGTTTAGTTTATGTTTTTATTTATTTTATTTTAGTTTAGTTTTTATTAGTTATTTTATTTTCTTTTTAGGTTTAGGTTTTAGTTTATGCTTTTATTTTATTTTATTTATTTAATTTAATTTTTATTTAGGTTTTTTCATTAATTTTATTTTTATGTTCATTTAGTTTAGGTTTAGGTTTATGGTTTAGGGTTTAGGGTTTATGGTTAGTTTAGGGTTTGAGGTTTAGGGTTTAGGGTTTGGGGTTTAAGGTTTTTTTTTTTTGGCATAGGGTTTAGGGTTTAGAGTTTTAGGGTTTAGGGTTTAGGGTTTAGCATTTAGGATTAGGGTTTAGGGTTTTTAGGTTCATGGTTTAGGGTTTAGGGTTTAGGTTTTATGTTTAGGGTTTATATTTTAATTTATGGTTTAGGGTTTATAGTATTATTTTTAATAGAGGATAAATTTAGATTCAACATTTCTTCTTTTCGATTTTGTCAACCAAGTAACAAACTAGGGAAGTGAGGTAATCAAATGACCTCCTTGGGGCTAGCTAAAGCCTCGTGTTCCCAGGATTTGTGGACTATATACCCCTTACCATTCAATCTTACATAAATCAACACAAGAATATAGGAATGAGAATTCAAAATTTATACACTTAAGCTATAAGCACATGCATTTCTTATGTATTTATAACTAGGATCATAACACATATTATTATTCATTTATAAGGAAAATACATTTGGATTTAATAGTGATAATAGCCACGCATATATTAAATGAAATCAACACATGAAAGGTTACATAAAGGAAATCCATTTTATTTTACTTGATTTTGAAAAGATGGATGCATGCGTTCAAAAAATTTAACATGATTAGAAAGAGGACAATCAAATATAAGCATGTTATTCATTCAATCAAACTAGTTCTTAAGGACAATCAAATCTAATATGATTATTTAAAGCAAACTAAAGCTTTTTTATTAATTAAGTTTTGGATTTGATTTGATTTAAAGAGGAGAAGAGAAATCATCACTTGTTGTTTTAAACCCATTCCCACATTAGTGATTTGATTTAATTTTAGGAAATGTAATTAAGTTTAGTTTATGGCTTAATTAAGCTGAACCCTTAATTAGATGAACTCAAACCCTTAATTAGATGAATTAACTACCCTTACCTATGTCAACTTAAAGTAATTAACTAAATAATTAAGAGCCAACATGATATGCATGGAAAATAAACTTGCAATGATCCTAGGAAATAAAAGGGGCCTAATGGAATTGGCTCATGATTAATAGTTAATTAGATTAAAAGACTTAATTAATTATTCTTATAGTTTTTCCACAAAAGTGGACTAACCATAATTTCATTAAACTCCTTTACGTTGTTAAACACCTAAGGATCTACCCCATGATTTAATTAATTAAGGTCTGATGTGATTATGATTTCAATTTGATTATGTAATTTAATTAATTATTTAAATCGTAATTAATTTCATTTTTAAAAATGGGTGAAATGAACTTAGGGAAAGGGATCCCAACCCTATTCCTTTGTTCACTTACTGTTGAACAATGATTAATAAATTTAATTAACCAATTTATTACTGTTCATGGGATTAATTAATCATTAATTAACTTAAAAGAGAAGCTAAGGTTTAATTAGTCAATTTTCCTAATTAAGTGAGCAATAAATCACAAGAAAATTATGGGAGTTAGAGGTCATCCCATTAAATTAACCCATAAAATTTGGGATTAATTGCTTAAGTAATTAGGGAGTAATTAAGCTAATACATTATGTAATTAAACATTAATAACTATTTAAAATTATTTAAGATTATTTTTATTTAACTCTCCTCTGAAATATCTTTAAAATGAGTATTTATTTGCATTATTTTGATTTCTCTATGATGTTTTATGATTTTAGAAGTTTCAACCATTAAAAATGATAAATTAAGCCTAATTAAAGCCTAATCCTATTGGTGTCACGTGGTGCGCTGATGCGGTGCACTTTCCACATGGTGTTACTAGATTGGCTACTTAAAACTTATCTGACTCAGTGCCTCGTAGTGGTGGCAGAAGTGCTTTCTCGTCTGTTATTCGATTTAAGATCGAATGGCTATGATTAATCCCAAAGCTTATTAAGATTAAATCAGATCATTCTAGCGGATCTAATCATGAACGTTAATTTTGATCACGCGAAACAAATAGTGCGTGATCTAACATCACGCAAGTGAGGGAGAATGGAGTCCATCCTCCATCGACTTGAAGCTTACCAAGCTTAGATCAACTCAAAAGGATCCCACACCTTCACATCGATCGAGGGGATCCAAGATCAAGATCATCACACGAGATGCAAGTTTTCGTCAAAAAGCTCCAACCCATTTTTGCCAAAGGATCAATTTTGAAAGCATACCTCACCAGAGCTCAACACCGGTGGCTCCAACAATTGAGGAAGATTCATCTAGTGTAGATGAAGCCCTGTTGAGAAGCAATTGGATCAATCCCTCATCGTTAGCTCGGAAGGCCACAAGCTAATGATTTGGAGCTCAACTTTGATAAAAGTCCCACCTCCGGTGCTCACGAATCTTAGGAGATGATTTGTTCTTGCTCAATGAGGCCTAGGGAAGGAGTGTGCAAAGTTAATTTAAGTTTGATGGACAAATGGGGAAGTTAGGTAAAAAATGGAAGTGTCCTATTTCAAGATGGATGGGAATGACATTTTTTCGATTGAGGAATGAGCTTGGGAGCTGAGGGAATGGCTCTAGCGGGTTGTCTTGTGTAGCTAGGGCTCTCAGGGATGAATTTTATGTGTATTTGAGTGGAAATGAGAGAGTGTATAGCCCTTTCATCTTGATCGGATGGTGGGATTGGGTTTGGCTTCTAGTGACCTTTTGACTATCTTAGGGAGAAGTGGGTGGTAGGGAGGAGGTGAGTTGGCTCGACTTGGTTGGTTGAAGGTGTGGAGGTGGTTGCCAATGAGGAATCATGGGTGTCCTATGGGTTTTAAATGCTCTAATGGGGAGGGTGAGGTGATTTCACCTCCCATGGGTCATGGCCAACCCAACCACCTCTTAGGTCAAGTTGGGTAGTGTCCTATGTCCTTAGGTGGACCATTGGGAAAGTATCAAGTGGCGAAGGAATGGAAATGATCACTTACATGGGTAATTTATCTCATGTGATGCCCTTGACCCAAGGGTAGAATGATTTTTGGCATTGAATTTAATTTGGGCAGATTTGAAAATAGTGAAAAGTGGGTTAGCCCAAATTTCAAGTAAATTGGAGTTAATTTGGTTAGGTTTGGCTCAATTTGAGTCATTTAGGTCAAATTGGGTTAGGATGGGTCAAGTTGACCAATTGGTCAAATTGGGCCAAATTAAGGGTTGGGACAAGTTCATATGTTCATTTAGGATGTTTTGGTTCAATTGGTTTGGTTTAGTTTGGCTTATATTTGATTTTGGCTCATTTGAATTCATTTGGGTGAAACGGGTTAAGTTGACCAATTTTACCAAATTAGCCAAATTGGCTTGGGTTGGGAGTTGGTTTGGGTTAAGTTGACCAATTGAAGATGATTATAGACTTTGGTTTCAATTAATTTAGATTTGACTTTTATTTAGGCCAACTTGAGCCTTTAGGTCAATTTGGGCTAAGTAGGTCAATTGGGTTCAATTATGTACAATCAAGGCTTTGGTCAAGTTCAATAATAAATTTAGAATGCACATGAGGTATTGGTTGCAATCAATTTAGTTTATATTTTGATTTGACCCAATTTGGTCCTTTAGGTCAATTTGGTTCAACTTGGGTCAAGAGGGCCAATTGAGTTTTGTTTGACTTAATTGAAGGTCAAGTCATATTCAAATATTTATTTTGATTTGGTATGAATCATTAGTTTTAAGGGATTTGGCTTAGGTTACAATTGGGCTAGTTGGGTTCATATGGGTAAAGGGGTTGACTTGGTCAAATTATGAAGTTGACTTGGTTTGACCCAATTTGTGACAATTGATCAACCTAGGGTGATCAACAATCATGATGGGAGGTTTTGATGGGCTTGGTTCAATACAATTTTGATAAAATTAAAATTGGCAAATAGGTCAAATTGGACACTCGGGTCAAGTAGACCAATTGGGTTTAGTTGGCTTTATTTTGGGTTGCTTTTGATTTAGTTGACTTTATATATGGATTTGGGATTGATATATAAATTCAATTGCAATTGGCTCAAAAATGGGTTACTGTTCATTTGAATATTTAAAGTAAAAAGGGGTAAGTTAGGTTTGACTTGGGTTGATTTTTCTTTGGCTTGATGATTGCATATTACATTTATATATGTAAATATGATTAAAGGTATGATTGATTCATCAGAAAATCAATTGAATCCAGATCTTGGAATAAAGGAATTTGGCTAAGTCCATAGAGTTGGGTCATGTGGCTTAGGTTTGGATTTTGATTTAGTTTGGTTTAGTTTTGATGATTTAAATGTATATTTCATTTAAATTTGTGAAGAAGGTTTAAAATTTGATTTATTTGTGAGAAATACAATTGAGTTTGACTTGATTTGGATTAAGATGTGGCTAAGTCCATGGGATAGGAAATATGGCTTAGGAAGGGTTTTAATTTAATTTGATTTAGTTTTGATCATTTGAATGTAGATTTGATTTATTTTTAGGAAGATGATTGAAGATATAAATTTATTATGATAAAATCAATTAATTTTGGATTGATTTGTATTATGATTTGGCTAAGTCCATGGGATAGGTCATATGGCTTAGGAAGGGTTTCAAGTTTGGATTTGAACATGGGCTTCAATCATTTGGTTTTGGAATTTGGGTTTGGATTTGGATTTAATTTGAATTTGATGTTTGAATTGAACTTGAGGTTTGCTTTGAGAAGGTGAACATGGATTGGATTTGGGTTGTAGGGTAAGTGGATTATCCTATTCCCTAAGGCAAAACCTAATCCTATGGTTAACCCTTCTAAGTTTTTAGGCTTAGGTTAAGTGTTTACCTAATTGTTAGTGTCTTATTATAGGAAGTCTTAGTGTCTAGAAGACTCCTATGTCTAAGATGGGAAGATTGAATCCACACTCTAAAAGTGAGGTCAATAGGCCTTAGGCTTTATAGTGTTGCCCTTGGAGATAGATGATTAGCAGACTGAAGCCAAGTTTCATATTATAGGCTAAGATACATATTTCAATGCTTTACTTGGGAGACAATGGATGCATGTGAACAAGATAGTTCCATCCTCTCTACATCAGTGTATGAAGTTTGAGAGAGGTAGGATCGTCTACTATGTAAAAGGACATCTCAAGGCATTTATAGTTCACAAGGTTAGCACATATGAGAATGTGGCTTACTACCTCCCTCAAAATTAACAAGTCTATTCACATGAACTTGGCCAAAGTTAAAAAATAAAAAAATAATAAAAAAAGAAATAGAAAGAAAAAATAAAAAAAAGTAATGAAAAGAAAAGAGAAAATGAAAAGGAAAATAAAAGCAAACGAAAATAGACTTGGAGGAGGAAGTGGACCCTGACATTAGAATCCACCCACAGTTCATTATTCCATTTGAACATATAGGTAGGATGACCTGACCTCCACCAGGCAGAGGAAGAGGCCGTTGAGGATCGGGGTGCACCTCATTATTGGCCACCCAATAGAAGATATGTCCAATAAGAGTACACTATCCATATAGACTTAAAATATAGTTTATAGGTTGAGTCTTATATGGTTAGCACACCGACCAGCTCTTTTTAATAGTAGATTCTCTTAGAGGTGACACTTGAGCCAGATAGTGATGAAGACCGAGCTCCAAAGCAAAGCATAAGTGTATCCAAGTCTATATGTGAAATAGTTATGCATCAATTGGGAACCTTAGCTCTAACCTCACTTTCCTCTCAAAAAACTGAGGGTTTGGTAGTTAAGAAAGCCCCTAACTCCACAGTGTGAAGACTGGTTCTTAGGAGCATCATTCTCAAGTCGAGAAGTTAACGTAGAACTTGAGGATGATTCATATAAAGATTTTATAGTATTATCTTTTGATTGGTACTTGCCTTGTGTTCATAATTTGCCAAAGAATGGGTTTATCCCACATACTTATTCAAAGAACTTGCTGACTAATTTGAAAGAATATGGAATAATAAATGCAAAAGCTCTCAATGAAGACTGGGACTAAGTTTCAGTACTGTGGGTCCAGTCAGTGATGATGATTACTGCTTAGTCATCACCAATCATTTTGAATTTGATAGGTTCTTTTCAAATCACATTAACTCATATGAGGAGCTATGCTTAAAAACTTCAGATGATCTAGATGATTTTGAAATCAAAGATACACCACCAGAATTTGAAGAAGTTATCAAGTTAACCATCAACGAGCTCAAGGGAATCAACTTAGGAACTGAAGAAGATCCATGATCGATATGCATCAGTTCTTTGTTGAATGAAAATGAAACGATCAACTTAGTTAGGATATTGACTTAATTTAAGGGCTACTTTGCATGGAGTAATGAAGAAGTTCCAGCATTGGCTCCTGATGTAGCGGTCCATAAAATAATAATAGATCCTACTGCTAACCCTATCAAGCAAGCTCCTAGACACATGCGATTAGACATAAAATAATAGTTCATTTCTACAGTAAGGAAACTAATCTATGATGGCTTCATTTGGGAAGAAAAATACCCTGCCTGGTTAGCCAATGTCATCCCAGTTAAGAAAAAGAATGGCCAAATTCACATATGCATTGATTTTAAGAATTTAAATAAGGCATGTCCAAAAGAAGAATTTCCACTACCAATCCCGAAGCTGATGGTCGACTTTGTCTCACCTCATGCAGACTTTTCTTTCATGGATGGCTCATCTAGATATAACCAAATAAAGATGGCCCTTGAAGATGAAAGAAACACTACTTTTAGAATCCCAATCAGAATCTTTTGCTATAAGGTCATGCCTTTTAGCCTTAAAAGTGTCAGTGCTACATACCAATGGGCTATGACTTGATTCTTTGACGAACTCATTCATCATCAAGTCAAGTGTTATGTCAATGATCTTGTGGTCAAAAGTAGAGAAAAAGAAGATCATCTTTTTGACTTGAGAGTAGTTTTTGAATAGTTAAGATATTTTAACCTCAAAATGAACCCATAGAAGTGTGCATTCAGAGTGGCTTCAGAGAAATTCCTTGGGTTTATTATTTAACATTAGGGAATTGAAATCGTCTAGAGAAGATCTAGGCGATATTAGAAATGCCACCCCCTAAAAGATTAACTCAACTCAAATCATCCCAAGGGTGGTTGGCATATCTAAGATGCTTTATATCATACCTATCAGGAAGATGTCAGCCATTCTCATTACTAATCAAAAAGGATGCAAAGTTTAACTAGAATGATAAGTGTGAGCATGCCTTCAAAAAAATCAAGAATTACTTGATGATGCCACCAGTTCTAGCAACCCCTATCCCAGGAAAGTAGCTCATACTTTACATTGATGTGTTAGATGACTCCCTTGGTGCTTTGTTGGCCCAAGCTAATGACCAAGGAAAGGAAAACACACTCTAGTACCTCAGCCATCATCTAATCTCTCTTGAAGCTAATTATCCACCCATTAAGAAGTATTGCTTAGCTTTAATCTTTGCATCCCAAAATCTACAACACTTTCTCATAAAGTGAACTTAATCTCTAGGATCAATCAATTATAGTATCTCATGACACGGTCGATGCTATTCGGATGATTGGCACGACGATCCATTATCCGCTCGCTAGTTGACATTACCATTGTGCCCCTCCGTGCAGTGAAAGGATAAGCGTTAGAGGATTTCCTAGCAACACAACCACTTCCTGCTGACTTTCCACTTAGTGATGATCTCCTTGATGAACAAATCATGAAGTTAAGGGATACTAGCATTCACCACTGGGATATGTACTTTGATGGTGCAGCTTCCTCTCAAAGAGGAGAAGAACCATAGAACACTATTCCAGGAAAGGCATGGGTAGGAACAATTTTCTTAACTCCATACCACGATGTGATGACATTCTCAAATTATCTGTCCAATCCTTGCGCCAACAACAAATCCAAATATGAGGCTCTAATTATCAGTCTGGAGTTAGTCGTTACGCTAAGCAACCATAAGTTCAACATCTTTGGGGATTCTCAGCTAGTTATCAACCAAATCGCTAGGTCCTTTAAGTTTATAAAGCCGAAGATCCATCACTACCATAAGTACACCATGGAGTTATTATCCCAAAGGATACCATTTATAGGATTCCTTGAGGAGAGAACATCGTAGCATATGCTTTACCCAAGCTTGCCAAGAATTTGTCATGTCCTGAGTATGATTCCATATCTATAAAGGTCCAAAATAGATAAATTTATCCTTTATTAATATTGAACTCATCAAAATGTACTTGAGGTTGCCATTGCCAAGAAATATGAAGAGTTAGATTGGAGGAAACCATTTATGGATTACATAAATAAAGGCAAACTACCGAGAAAGTCTCTGCCCATCGATGAAGTGTAGTCCATTCACTCTTGTGGATGGTGTCTTATACCCGGGGTCTTTTGATCATATGTGGTTACGTTGTTTAGACAAGCACAAAGCCTATAAGATCATGACCAAGGTACACTCAGGATTATGTGGAGCCAACCAATCTGATCCGAAGATGAAAGCCACGATCAAGAGATTAGGATACTACTGGCCATCGATGATCAAAGATTGCATGGATATGACTAGGTGATGCCACCAATGTCAAATACACGATGTAGTCCTACACCAACCACCCAACATTCTACATCTTATATTAGCCTCATGGCCATTCAAGTGTTGGGGTATCGACATAGTGGGTCTGATTGATCCTTCTTCTTCCAAGGGTCATCGGTTCATCTTAGCTACTACTGAATACTTTTACAAATGGGCGAAGGTGATTTCACTCAAAAAATTCATAGCTCAACAAGTGCTCCAATTTTTTAGGAACCATATTGTATATATGTTCGGAGTGCCACAATGAATTATATCTAATAATGGTACTGCATCCAAGAGCACCAAGATCAACAACTTGCCAGAAGACACACCATAGATTGGAGATATTCTACCATCAACTACCCAATGGAAAATAGCTTAGTAGAAGCCATCAATAAAACTCTCATCTATATACTAAAGAAGACACTCGACAACAAGTTTATAATGGCATGAGTAAAAGTTGAAGTCTTGTTGGCCTATCGCACCATATATAGAACTTGAACTCAGTATACTCTTTTCTCCTTAGTATATGGGTCCAAATCTATTCTACCATTAGAAGTCCAACTCCCATCACTAAGGATAGTTATGTGTAGCAAGATCACAACATAGTAGAATGCCAAGTTGCGGTTTGAAGAGCTCAAAAGTTTGGAGGAGATACACCTACGGGCATGCCAAAACCTCGAGTTGTGTAAAGTTAAAATGATTCAAACTCACAACAAGTTGGTACATTTGAGGGCTTTTCAAGTAGAAGAGCTTATATTAGTTCTAAGGAGATTGATTATTTTCCATCGTAAGATGGGAGGCAAGTTTGAACCCACTTGGGAAGGCCCTTTTGCCACAGAGAAGGCCTACCAAAGAGGATCTTATTAGCTTATTAATCATAAGGGAGAGTGCCCAATTCTTCTAATCAATGGGCTCAACTTAAATAGATATTATAAATCATGTTTCAAAACAATTATCAACAATAAAAATTCCATTTCGAATTTGATCTCTTTCATGTTGAAAGTATTCTTATTTGTGAATCCTTCAATAATGAAACATAACATAGACAAACATATAAAATAAACACATCTTTTTCTCGCTTGAAGTTGAGATAACGCCTGGCACTCACTAGGTTAGCTCGACATGCTACCCTACTAGTGTGTCACCCTAAAGGTCTTCTTGCTTTGAGGATGTAACCGCTACACTTCCTTATTTACTTGGCCACACACCAACCAACTTGTTAGTTTAGGCCTTACCGCCGGTAAGTTACCTCATATTGGTTTCATTTATAGGATGTGAGTACACTTTCTTCTTGGATTAGCCTTCATGCATTGAGTAGGTTGATATATTAAGGTTTAGGATAAGTACCCCTAGTGCTCCTTCCCTCATTGCTTCAAGTCCGGTCTTCCTCTGGGTCGCCACCTTAATACGCTTCTAGGTATAGCATCTATCCCTCCGATGATAGACTATCATGATGATCAGTTCAGCTTGGAAAGTTGTAAGCCTACATGCTTTGTTTCCAAATTGATCATTTCACACTGATAGACACCTTAGGTTGGTTGGTTTTCACTATGTTGATGGATACACCTTAGGTTGATTGGTTCTCACACCTTAGGATACAACACTCATGGAAGATGTAAGTTTATTATGATTTCTCTTTGAGTGCCACCGCATTTTTCTTTCCAAGGCTCGTGATAATGCCCCTAGCAAAGCCTCCACTGGGCACTATATTTGGATCATGTCCTTGTGACCCCATTTAGACACTATTGGGTTACTATTGAATTGACAGCCTCATTCATAGTTCCACCTATGGTTGGAGAATCTATCTTTTGGATCTGCAGATTCTCCCTTGGTCTAGTAAATCTAAGATAAGTCAAAGCTGACATAGCCCCTTCTCAGTGTGGTCCCTCTCACACCAATAGTGTCCAGAAAAATATATAAATAAAATATACATTCAATTATGGATTAGAGGAACCATTAGTACCTTTTCCCAAGTGTATCCTATCTTTAGTTAACAAAACTCCCTATAGGAATCATCTAACTGCTCTTGAGTTAATATAAGTCCCCAATGGCATCCACTCAATAGTCTCCCCTAAGTCAGGTTTGATTTATTATGCTACCAACAGCTGACCCTAGCGGTTGTTCCCTACTTTATAAAATGTATGTCTGCTACGCCTTTTTCTTTGCATAGTTGTTGCACACCTAAAGGCACCCCTTATGTTTGCTAGTTTTCTAATAGTGGACTATCCTTGGATTTGTAATTAAGATAGTACAAGTTTGGTATAGCCTTCAATGGGTCCATCGTCGACATGGCCAAAATTAAATCTATCAAATTTGACCAAGCTCACATCTTGGATATGCCCTCAATTTGAAATCAAACTAAACCAAACAAACCATATCAAATAAAATAAAATTAAGATAAAATTAATCGACTACTTTGAGTTAACATAAGTTCCCGCATTCACTTATAGTTTAGTCAAGTTCGATTTGTGCATCCAACAGTCACCCCAGTTGTTCATCACTTTAGATGTAAGTCTACTATGCCTTCTTCCTAGCATAGCTATTGCACACTGAAAGGCAACCCCTTAGGTTGGCTAGCTATACCCTACAGCCAATAGACTATCCCTTTGGATTTCTAAACTTGTGGTAGGTAAAGGTTGATATAGCTCCTTCTCAATGGGTCCATCATACACTGACTAGGTCTATACATGAACTCAGATGAAATTAAACCCAATCTGATTTTCCCTAATGGAGTTAAATTATACATTTTTCCTAATGGAGCCCCCAAAACATATATAAACAAGTCAAGCAAACAAAAAAAATTCAAAACCAACCTCCCTAGTGGAGCCAAATTAAACCAACTCCCTAGAGAGTCTAAATCAAAATCCAACCAAACTTTATCCTGGATACATCCCCAAACAAATCTATGAAATCAAACTCAAATCCTAATCCCCAATGGATAGCCTGCACTGCTTCTAGTGGAAGGTTCATATACCCATCCCGAGACTCAAGCCCATATCTCTAGTAGATATGCCTCCACCAACATAAAAAAAATTTAAAGTCCTTTGATCTTAATTTGAGGATTATAGATTCTTATCCCCAGTCTTCTTTCCACAAATCATATAATAAAATCAAAATCCTTATCCCTAGATTTTCTTCTTCTATGCCTCACATGGCCCTCATATGTCATGTCCAATGCATGTGATCCCCCATCTCCCTCATGTCCTTGACATGTAATTCTCAGAAATCTTATTTCTTTTCTTATGCACACCTTCAAACCAAAAGCCTAACAATGTATTCTTTCAAATTACATAATCTTAACATTGTAATCAACATTTTATGATTTGTGATGGTGCAAGCTCAAACTAACTATACAATATCATGCTAAACATATTATAGTGTTAATTAACATATATTATTTTATATATGATGTTATATTATAATTTGCTATAATATAATATATTGTCTAACATTACACCTCATTATAATCACTTAAAAGGAACAAATAATAAAATTTTCTCAAAATATGAATAATGTTCATTTTGGATGTAAAATTGTTATTTTTTCTATTAAAAATGGTGCAAAATAGCATAATTTTGGTGTTGCTTCTTGGTGTGTGCCATGCATTTGGCCAAATTCTTCCATCTTAACATTCAAATTAACATTTTTGTGAGTTTTGACCCAACATATTATGAAAATGTAAAACATACTAAAATGTCCAATATCATTTAAGAATCGCCACCACATTCATATATATGTGAAGTTATATTGTTATGTACATTATAATTTAATATTCTATCATATAATATATTATCTTACATTACACCTTAACATTTAGTAATTAACCAATTTTATTTTATTTATTTTTAGTTTAGGTTTATTTTTAGTTGAGTTTTATTTATTTCATTTTGGTTTAGTTTTATTTTTATTTTTTTTTTTTGGTTTAGGTTTTATTTTAATTTTTTAGGTTTAGGTTTTAGGATCTTATTTTATGTTTATTTTATGTTTTATTTTTAGTTTAGGTTTAGGTTTATTTTTAATTTATTTTATTTTTTTGTTTAGGTATAGTTTTATTTATTTTAGGTTTAGGTATTTTTTTTAATTGAGGATTAACGTTAATTTATTTTGTTTATTTCATATTTATTTTTGATTTATTTGTTTTTAGTTTATGGTTTAGTTTTTATTTTTTTTATTTATTTTTAAGTTTTATTTTTAGGATTATTTTTTAGGTTTAGGGTTTTATTTAGTTTTTATTTTATTTAATTATATGTTTATTTTATGTTCAAATTTTATTTTATTTATGTTTTCTATTTTTTTAGTTTAGTTTTGATATTTATTTATTTTATTTTAGTTTAGTTTTTATTTTTAATTTTTAATTTTTTGGTTTAGGTTCAAATTTTAGTTTATGTTTGTATTTATTTTATTTTTATTTATTTTGGTTTAGTTTTTTTTTTATTTATTTTATTTTTTTTACATCTTATTTAGTTTAGGTTTTAGGTTTTGTGTTTTTTTGTGTTTTGGGTTTATTTGGGTTTAGGTTTATGGTTTAGGGTTTATGTTTTGTGGGTTTTATTTTATTTAGTTTTAGTTTATTTTTTTATAGAAAATTCATATTCAATATTTCTTCTTTTTGATTTCCAACCAAGTAGCACCCCAAGTTTTTCTTTATTTATGACATTAAAAAATGAGCTATAAAGCAAATCAAAATCCCTAGTAAGTATAACCATTTATAGAAGACACATCTCCATAATATCATTTGTTCTTATTTATCGAACCAATATTTATGGATCCACCATTTATCATGATTTCCACCACCATATTTATTATTTAGTATTAACCACCACCTCCATATTAGTATTATTTAATTTTAGTTTATCATGATGTTAATTAGTTGCCCATTCTGGGGTTTAGGTTTTTAGATTTTAGGTTTATTTTTAATTTATTTATTTAATTTAGATTAGGTTTAGAGTTTTTTGGGTTTCAAGTTAGGTTAGGGTTTGTGGTTTAAGGTTTATTTGTGGTTTATGCTTTTAGTTTAGGGTTTATTAGTGGGTAGGGTCAGGTAGTTTGGGTTTTGGTTTAGGGTTTAGGGTCAGGGTTTATTTTATTTAGTTTTATTAGGATTTAGGATTTAATTTTAGTTTAGGTTTTATAGAGTTTAGGTCATTTAGGTTTAGATTTATTTTAGGATTAGTTTATTTAGGATTTTTTTTATTTATGGGTTTTTTTTACAATTAAGTTTTTTTATTTTATTGTTTATTTTTATTTTTTATTTATTTTTTAAGATTTTTTTATTTTAGTTTATTTTAAGTTTAGGTTTATTTTTAGTTGAGTTTATTTTATTTAATTTTTTAGTTTAGGTTTTAGGTCATTATTTTAGGTTTATCTTAAGTTTTATATTTTAGTTTAGGTTTAGGTTTATTTTAGTTTATTTTATTTTATTTATAGTTTAGTTTATTTATTTTAGGTTTAGTTTAGGTTTATTTATTTTAGTTTAGTTTATTTTATTTTAGTTTTGTTTATTTTATTTTTATTTTATTTTTTTATTTTAGGTAGTTTTTTTTTAGCTTTAGGTTTAATTTTTTTTATATATTTTAGGTTTTATTTTATGTTCATTTTTTAGGTTTAGGATTTTATTTAGGTTTAATTTTATTTTTAGTTTATTTTATTATTATTTTATTTTAGTTTTTTTTTTATTTTGGTTTATTTATTTTTTTAGTTTAGTTTATTTATTATATTTTAGTTTATTTTTTTATTTATTTTAGTTTAGGTTTTTTTATTTTATTTTATTTATGTTTAGGTTTAGGTATTTTTATTTATCTAATTATTAGGTTTTATTTATTTAGTTATGTTTAGGTTTTTTGTGTTTAGGGTTTAGAGTTTTGGGTTTATTTTTGTGGTTTTATTTTGTGGTTTTTTTTTTTGGGTTTAGGTTTTTTTAAGGTTTAGTTTTAGCTTAGTTTTTTTTAGGATTAGGGGTTTACTTTAGGTTTTTAGTTAATTTATTTATTTAGGGTTCTTTTTTAAAAAATTCAAACGGTTTAGGTTTATTTAGTTTATTTAGTTTATTTTATTTATTTTAGTTTATTTATTTTTTATTTTTATTTTTTTTTTATTTTAGTTTATTTTTATTTAGGTTTAGGTTTATTTTATTTTTTTTTAGTTTAGTTTTATTTTTTATTTTATTTTTTAGGTTTAAATTTTATTTTTTATTTTTTTAGTTTTTTTAGGTTTTATTTTATTTTTTAGGTTTATGTTTTTATGTTTTTATTTAGTTTTTTTTATTTTATTTTATTTAGTTTTATTTAGGTTTATTTTATTTTAGGTTTATGTTTAGGTTTATTTATTTTAATTTAGTTTATTTTAGTTAGGTTTAGTTTATTTTATTTGTTTATTTTAGTTTAGGTTTTTTTATTCATTTAGGTTTTATTTTTAGTTTTAGATTTTATTTAGTTTATTTTATTTTATTTGTTTATTTTTAATTTTATTTACGTTTAGTTTATTTTATTTAAGTTTTATTTTTTTAGGTTTATTATTTTTTAGTTTAGTTTACATTTATTTATTTTATTTTACATTCATTTTATTTATTTATTTTATTTGTTTAGATTTAGATTTTAGGTTTGGTAGTTTATTAGATTATGTTTTATTTATTATTTTTTTTATTTCTTAGTTTAAGTTCTTTATTTATTTTATTTTAGGTTCAGTTAGGTTTTGTGTTTGGGTGGGGCTCCAGATTTGGGTAGGGGCTCATTGGTTTGTGGTCATGCACCATTTAGGCTAGGGCCTAGGGTCCAAGGCTAGGGGTTATGGTAGTTGCAGTAGGGCCTAGGGTTTAGTCATGTGGTAGGGTCAGGGTTTTTTTTTATTTTATTTTTTTTATTTTTTTTATCTTTTAAAAATTAAGTAAACCTAGGTTTAGGTTTATTTAGTTAATTTATCTTCTTATTTTATTTATTTTATTTTTTATTTTACTAGTTTAGTTTAATTATTTGGTTTATTTTATTAGTTTAGGTTTTTTATTAGTTTATTTTTTGGTTTAGGTTTTAGATTTGGGTTTATTTTTAGGTTTTATTTTTATTATATTTTGGTTTAGGTTTTGTTTTTTTTATTTTAGGCTTTTTAGCTTTTTTATTTTATTTTTAGGTTTAGGGTTTAGATTTTAATTTAGGTTTATTTTAAGTTTATTTTATTAGTTTAGGTTTAGGTTTATTTTAGTTTATTTTATTTTATAGGTTTGGTTTTTTATTTAGTATATTTAGTTTAGTAAGTTTTATTTTTATTTATTTTTAGGTTTAGGTTTATTTATTTTTTTATTTTTATTTTTGGTTTATTTATTTATTTTATTTTATTTTAGTTTTATCTTTATTTTAATATTTTTATTTACATTTTTTTATTTTATTTTTTAGTTTAGGTTTTATTTTATTTATTTTTTTTATTTTATTTTGGTTTAGTTTTTATTTATTTTATTTTTATTTTATTTATTTAGTTTATTTTATTTTTTTTATTGTTTTTGAATTAAGTTTGAGGTTTTTTATGTTTTGGTGAAGGTTTATGATTTATTTAGGGTTTAGGGTTTAGGTTTTTTTGATTTAGGGTTTAGGTTTTTTTAGTTTAGGGTTTTGAGTTTAGGTTTTAGGTTTAGGGTTTAGGTGTAGGGATTAAGTTTTAAGTCTAGGGTTTCAAGTTTTAATTTAGGGTTTGGGTTTTGGTTTTATTTTAGAGAACAAATTTATTCAATATTTCTTCTTTTCAATTTCATAAACTAAGTAAGTTCTCTAAGACACATTTTATAGATAAAAAATGAGTTAGAGCAAATCAAAGATAGATAACTAGTTTACTATAAAGTTATTATTTATTTCATTTTCTTTAGTTATTTAGGGATCCACCATCATATTTTTTTACCATGGTTTAATATCCATCGTTACCACCTCCATAGCTTTGAGTCCATTTATTTCCATATTTATTATTTTAGATCTAGACTAGGTTTGATGATGATGTTCTTACCATCAAGGTTCTGCCCATTCTTAAGGTTTAGGTTTAGGTTTATTTTAATGATTTATTTAGTTAATTTAGGTTTATTTGGTTTTTTTTTGGGTTAGGGTTTGGGTTTGGGATTTAGTTTTAATGTTTAGTTTAGGTTTATGATTTAGTGTTTATCATTTTAGGTTTATACTTTGGTTTAGGGTTTCTGGTTTAAGTTTTTTTTAGATTAGAGTTTAAGGTTTAGAGTTTAGTTTAGTTTTTAGGGTTTAGGTTTAGGGTTTGGGATTTAATGTTTTTTTTTTTTATTAAATAAACTAGTTTAGGTTTATTCAATTTATTTTATTATTATTTATGTTTATTTTTATTTTATTTAGTTTAGTTTTATTTTATTTTATTTATTTTATTAAGTTTTTTTTAATTTAGTTTATTTTTTTATTTAGGTTTATTTTTTAGTTGAGTTTTATTCTTTATTTATTTTTTTAGTTTATATTTTATTTTTATTTTTTTGGTTAGGTTTACATTTTTATTGAATTTTAGGGTTTAGGTTTAGGCTTTATTTTAAGTTTATTTAAGTTTTATTTTTTTAGTAGTTTAGTTTATTTTAGTTTATTTTATTTTATTAAGTTTAGGTTTTATTTTAGTTTATTTTAAGTTTAGGTTTGTTTATTTTAGTATTTATTTTAGTTTACTTAGGTTTAGGTTTATTTTATTTTGTTTTTATTTATTTTAATTTTAGTTTATTTTTTTTGGTTTTGGGTTTAGGTTTTATTTTATTTATTTTAGGTTTTAATTTTGGTTTATTTTTAGGTTTAGGTTTTATTTAGATTTATTTTATTTTATTTTAAGTTTATTTCATTTTATTTTGCATTTATTTTCATTTTATGGGTTTTTTTAGGTTTATTTTATTTTTTAGTTTAGTTTCATTTTATTTATTTTATTTTAGTATTTTATTTTTTATTTCATTTTATTTTTAAGTTTAGGTTTAGGTTTTTATTTTATTTATTTATTTATTTTATTTAGGTTTAGGTTTTATTTATTTAATTTATTTTTCATTTTATTTAGTTTATTTAGTTTTATTTTTTTTAGGGTTTTTAGGTTTTATTTTATTTATTTAGTTTTATTTATTTTATTTAGTCATATAGTTTATATTTATTTTTTTTAATTTAGGTTTTTTTTTTATTTATATTTTTTTATTTGGGTTAGGTTTTATTTTAGGTTTCTTTTAAGTTTATGGTTTTTAATTAAGGTTTATATTTTATTTTTAGTTTTATTTATTTAGTTTATTTTTTTTAGTATTTTATTTTTTAGGTTTAGTTATTTTAGTTTTTATTTTACATTTAGGTTTTTATTTAGTTGAGGTTTAGGTTTTAATTATGATTTATTTTGGTTTGGTAGTTAGGGTCAGTAGATTTTTTTTTTAGTTAGGTTTGGGTTTGGTAGTTTTTGGTTTAGGAGTTTAGGTTTAGGGTTTTTTTTTAGGTTTTAGGTATTTAGTTTATTTATTTTTTAACTTTTTAAATTATTTTAGTTTTTTTAGTAGGTTTTTGGTTTAGTAGGTTTAGAGTGGGGTTTAGTGGGGTTTAGATTAGGTTTGGGTTTAGGATTTAGTTTATGGTTAGTTTTGGGTTTTAGTTTTAGCATTTTACTAGTTTAGGAAGTTTTAGTTTTAGTTTATTTTAAAAATAAACATGTTTAGGTTTTATTTTAATTTAGGGTTTAGGTTAGGATAATTTTTAGCAGTTTTAGTTTTAGGGTTTGGCCTGGATTTTAGTTGGATTTGGGTTTGGCCTGGGATTTAGAGTGTGGTTTCAGTAGGGTCATGGTATTAGATTTTAGGGTGTAGAAGGTTTAGGTGGAGTTGAGGTAGCTCAGGGCTAGTTGGTGGTTGGTAACATTTTAGGTTTGGAGGTTTTAGGTGTAAGTTTAAGGTGATTAGTTTAGAGGGTTTGGGTAGTGGTATGATTTAGGGTTTAAGATTTTTTAAACCCAATTAAATGGACAAGTTTATTTATTTAGGGTTTAGGGTTTATTTATTTTTTATTTTTAGGTATTTATTTTATTATATTTAGTTTATTTAGGTTTATTTATTTTAATTTATTTTTATTTTAGGTTTAAGTTAAGTTAATTTTTACTTTAGTTTATTTTTTATCTTTTAGGTTTAGGTTTAAGTGTTTAGAGATTATGGTTTTAGGTTTAGGGTTTAGGGTTTTAGCGTTTTGTGGGTAGGGTTTGGGGTTTAGTTTTTTAGGGTTTGGTTTTTTTTTATTTATTTTTTATTTATTTGTATTTTTTTTTAGAGTTTAGGGTTTAGGTTTAGGTTTTGGTTTAGGGTTGATGTTTTAGTTTAGTTTTATTTTTAAATTAGTAAAATTTAGTTTTATTATTTTTAGTTTATTTTAGGGTTTATGGTTTGGGGTTTAGTGTTATTTTTTAGTTTTATTTTTTTATTTTCTTTAAAATTAAAGTAGGTTTATGTTTATTTTATCCATTTATTTTAATTTATTTTAGTTTATTTTATTTTATTTTATTTATGTTTATTTTAATATTGTTTTTATTTTAGTTTATTTATTTTAGTTTGTTTTTTTATTTTAGTTTATTTTAGGTTTGTTTAAGTTTAGGTTTATTTTTATCTAAGTTTATTTTATTTTATTTTTTTTTGGTTTAAGTTTTTTTTTTTTTTGGTTTAGTTTGGGTTTGATTTTATTTTCTTAGGTTTAGGTTTTAGGTTTTCATTTTAGGTTAATTTTTAGGTTTTATTTTTTTTGTTCAGATATAGGTTTACTTTTAAGAATATTTAATTTTATTTAGTTTAGGTTTAGGTTTAGGTTTTATTTATTTGGTTTAGTATATTTTAGTTTTGGTTTAGGTTTTTTTTTTTTAAATTCATGGTTTAAGATTTATTTTTTTATTTTTAAGTTTTATTTTTAAGTTTATTTTTTAGGTTCATTTTTTATTTAGTTTTAATTTTATCTTATTTTAGGTTCATTTTAGGTTTTTTTTAGATTTTTTTACATTTAGTTTTTATTTTATTTTATTTTATTTTTATTCTTAAGTTTATCTTATTTTTTTAGTTTAGTTTAGGCTATTATTTATTATAATTTAGTTTTTTTTATTTGTTTATTTTATTTTATATTTGGTTTAGTTTATTTAGTTTTCATTTTATTTTATTTTTTTTAAATTATTTGGTTTAAGTTTCTTTATGTTTTTATTTTATGTTTATTTTAAGTTTTATTTTGTTTTTTTATTTATTTTAGGTTTTAATTTTAGGTCTAACTTTTAGGTTTAGGTTTTTATTTAATTTTTATTTATTTTATTTTAGGTGTCTTTTATTTTTATTTTACATTTATTTTTTTTATTAAGGTTTTCATCTTAGGTTTATTTTATTTTTTAGTTTAGTTTTTATTTTATTATATTTTATTTTAGTTATTTTATTTTATATTTCATTTTATTTTTTGATTTAGGTTTAGGTTTTTATTTGATTTTATTTTTGTTTATTTATTTTAGTTTAGTTTATTTTACTTTAGATTTAGGTTTATTTTATTTTGTTTATTTTATTTTCATTTTAGGTTTAGTTTTTATTTTTAGTTTAGGCTTTGGGTTTTATTATTTATTTATTTCTAGGTTTTATTTTTAGTTTTAATTTTTTAGTTTAGGTTTTCATTTAGTTTTTATTTTATTTTATTTTATTTTTATTTTACATTTAGTTTTAATTTTATTTAACTTTATTATTCTTAGGTTTATATTATCATTTTTGATTAGTTCAAGTTTTTATTTATTTTATTTTAATTTATTTTTTAATTTTTTATTTTATTTTAATTTTTGGTTTAGGTTTATGTTTTGGTTTAGGTTTTTCTTTTATTTTATTTAGCTTTATGTTTGATTATTTATTTTATTTTTAGGTTTTATTTAGTAGTTTATTTTTTAGGTTTTTTATTTATTTAGGGTTTTTAGTTTAGGGTTTTATTTAGGTTTAGGAGTTGGGGTTTAGGGTAGAGTTTAGGTTTTTAGGTTTTAGGTTTAGGTTTAGGAGGTAGGTTTAGGTTTGTGGTTAGGGTTAGTAAGTTAGGGTTTTAGGTTTTTATGGTTAAGGTAGGGTTTAAGGTTTAAGGTTTGTGGTTGGTTTAGTTTAGGTTTTATTTAAGATTTAGGGTTTTAGTTTAGGTTTAGGGTTTAGGGTTAGGGTAAGTTTAGGGTTGAAGGTTTAGGTTTAGGGTTTATGGATTTATGGTTTTAGGGTTTATTTTTAAAAAATTAAGTAAACCAATAGGTTTAGATTTATTTATTTAGTTTATTTATTATTTATTTTATTTCATTTTAATTTTAATTTTTATTTAGGTTTATTTAATTTATTTAGTTTATTTTTTGTTTATTTTAGTTTATTTTATTTTTTATTTTATTTAGGTTGATTTATTATTTTAATTTAATTTAGTTTATTTACTTTAGTTTAGGTTTTATTTTGTTTTATTTATTTTAGTTTAGGTTATTTTATTGTATTTTATTTTTAGGTTTAGGTTTATTTTGTTTATTTTTAGTTTAGTTTATTTTTATTTTATTTTTTAGGTTTAAGGTTTATTTTTTATTTGTATGTTTATGTTTAGGTTTTTATTTTATTTTTTTAGGTTTAGGTTTTAGGTTTTTATTTTAGTTTTATTTTTAGGTTTTTTATAGTTTAGGCTTTGGTTTATTTTTAGTTTATTTTATTTTATTTAGTTTAGGGTTTAGGTTTAGCTTATTTTAGGTTTAGGTTTAGGTTTAGTTTATTTTAGTTTAGTTTATTTTAATTTAGGTTTATGTTTATTTTATTTTATTTATTTTAAGATTAGTTTTTTTTTAGTTTAGGGTTTAGGTTTTATTTTTTATTTATTTTTATGTTTATTATTTAGGTTTAGGTTTTTATTTAGTTTTTATTTTATTTAGGGTTTGGTGCTGCCATCCTTCAAGATCTTTGATGGCAGTGGGAACCCATGACAACACATTGCACACATTAGAGTTGCAACACACCGAACGACTCCTCTTCTCCCTTTTCATTTATTGTCGTGTTGCATTTGATTGGTACACCAAACAGCCCAATGGTTCGATGAAGACTTTTGCTGAGTTGGAGCACCTATTCATCAAGAGGTTTGCTGTAGCTCAGCAGAGAGTCATTATAGGTGACCTTATTGTAGAGAAACATAAACTCAATGAGTCCTTTGTTGATCACATTCTCAGTTGCACAACCTATGCATGAAATGGGAACCACAACTATCCGAACAGCATGGCATTGAGATTCTTCTCAAGAATATCCATGGCCTGGTCACCTTCATGCTTAACGGATTTACCATCAAAACATTCAAGAAATTAATCAACAAGGTGACTAGACAATAAGAAGAAGCTAAATAGTTTCCCTTTCCCAACTAATCATCTAGGCCTAAGCCGCAGAAGGTGTGAAAAGAAGTTAGGGATAGTTGTGCCAGTGGATAGAGGAAAGGAGCTAGCTAGAGTTCAGTATGAGAGACTACGAGCTCAGCAACCTCCTTTGCCACCTCCTCTTCCACCACCTCGGCCATCATTTTGGCCACCGCAGCCACCACAATGACCATTTCCACCACCTCAGCAGCCTACCTAGCAGTGGTATTCATATCCATCGCCAAGTAGCTACTTTCCACCTACTCTTACCGATAGATTAAATAAGCCATATTCATTTAGGAAGGAGGTAGTTAAGAAAATCTTTAAGAATCTCTTAAATAAACCTGATTTTTAGTTACTAGAGCCTAAGAGGCAGAAGGAACTGGGCAAGAGCGATGATCCTAGCTATTGCCCCTACCACTAAATGATAGGCCATGTCTTAAAGGATTGTATCACTTTTAAGGACTAACTTAGCACAACTATAAGTTGAGAGCAATAATTATCCCTAAGGAATATTAATTAGAAAAACCATCCAGTTTTGTTAGAGTAATCCTTGGGGATACTTGCGATCCTCTTAAGACCAAAGAATTTAGGATATCTCTCTATCCCAAACCTCTAAGAAGATCATTTCTAAGATCAAGAAGCTTTCCTTGCAGGTGCCTAAAGTAGCTCAAACCTCTAAGACTAAGGAAGGTTTGCTAGTTTCAAAGGATAACTCGGGGTGGGTAACATCCCACCAACAACAATAGCTCACCATACTTGCCTAGGATAGTCTAGTAGCACTGCCACCATTTGAGTCTAGTACTCCCTCCACCATTGCAGCTACCACCTCTTCTGCTAGCTCCTCTTCTACCAGCAAAAGCATTATATCTACGGATAAGAGCACTAAATCCCATAATCCGCTTACTTTACTTGATTTATATCATGTACCTCCACCCAAAAAGAAATTAATGAAGATAACTGATTCTACTTATATATTGTCTACTTCTGATGCTCTTAATTTTATTCTTATTGAAAGCTCTTTGAGTCTAAATAAAAATAATAGCTCTAGTTGTTCTGATCCTTTCCTTTCTGATTTAGAGTCGGACTATCCTTCTCTAAATCAATCGGGTTCATCTCTTGAGATTGACTTGGAGTTAAATGATAATGAGAATCCCATAGAAGAAGCTGTAGGTATGCCCGATGAGAAGGTAGAATTTTCCATAGCCTCATCATTCCAAGAAGTCACTGTAGTCAACCTATGTAGTTAAAAAGTTCTACCTCCTAGGGTAGCACCTCATAATAAGGGTAAGCAAGTCATTAGTTTGAGTGAGCAGATAGCCCCTCCATAGGATGCTCCAACCATGGATATGCTTAGGAAGGACCAATCCAGAGTTGATTATGATGTCCTAGCTCACCTTACAAAGTTTCCAGCTAAGTTAAGCATATACTACGCCCTTGTCTTATCCAAAGAGATGAGGGAATCTCTAATTAAGGTCTTATTTGATTTAGAGATATACTTAGCTCAGCTGACTGCTAGTAAAGAGGAGGCATGCCACTAGAAGGACATCTTAGGAGTTACATTCAATGATGAAGACTTTCTCATAGGGATGATCGAGCACAACTGCCTCTTTATATTACAGTGGATGTTGGTAGATATAGGTTGTTCAGCGTTCTGGTTGACCTAGGTGTTTCAATCAACATTATGAGTCTAAGAACCCTTGCCTACTTAAGGATTGACATCTCCAAACTCTACAAAGAAAGGATGATGTTGAGAGGATTCAATGAACAAGGAGAGAGGTTCTTGTGGTGTTTATTTTGGATGTATAAGGGGGGGGACACCACACAAATCATAGGGGGGATACTTTTTGAGGTGCTTGGGTATAAGAATGAGGTATTATGTACTCTCTAAAAAATAGAGACATCACCCTACAATGGATCTAATCACCTAATAAGTACTCCTTTGGCATAATTAGTTTTTTAATCTACCAGGGATTTGTCCCCTACTTTAGATGGATGAATAAAGTAGGGTTTATTTTAAACTAGGTTATTAAGTTTCCTATGGAGGCAAGCCTCTATAGTTAATTACATCTTAGGAAATAAAATTTCCTAAGAATACTATCAATTAAAGTAGATAATTATCATCTCCAAGGATTTCAAGGTTAGACTATCAAAATATTTGTTGTATTTGGAAATCAATTGGGAATGTTCAAGGAGAAGACTTATTTTTGGAATTTAAATGAAATAAGTAGAAAATTCTCATGATACTAGGAAGCCTAATGAGCATTCCAATCGATCCTATGGTTGGGCTTTATAACTTTGAAGTTGAGGAGATTTATATATTTTGAGTTGAAATTTAATTAGATTACTAGGGCTTATAATCTATCAAAATAAGGTTCTGGGAATGCCTAAGAGGTGAGGATTTATGCTCGTAGCCTGAAGGAAATAGCTACCTATGATCCTAAATCTAGGGATCATTACGAGCTAAAGCATGACCTAAATCTAAGTGAAAAGTGTACATAAGGGTTTACCTCCACAAGAGAGAATAAATTATCTATTCTGGACCTATAACCGCCTGGAGTGGCCACCTACTAACTTCTATGATTTTAATACCATGTTGTCCAACATTATAAATTGCAAGATAGCTAGGTTAGTTATTTAATTAGAAAGAGACTGGAGCATGAGTGGTATGAGCATATGACTTAATCTATAGATGCAAAATATTTTCAAATTTTATTTCATTTTAGACACATTATTTTGACAGAGGCTTTAGGATTTCTTATGCTTAAATGCATGATGAAATAGGTTATAGGTCAAATCAGCTAAAAGAAGGCATTCTCCACCACAAGGGATGCCTTCACAGGTCAAGCATTCCTTATCATGCAAGGATGGAGATCCTTCATGTTCTAGAGAGAATATGCATGCATGATGTGAAACATACAAGCATAAGGGGTTGCTAAATCTTTTAATTATCTTATTTATATCTTAGGCTTTATGATGAGGTTATTAGTTGTTTAAAATTTAGTTATGAGTGATTAGTTGGGTAGAAAAGCTATTTTTATCCTAAGAGCCTAATCGTATCCAAGCCACCCATTAAAGCATCAATCATTTAAGAAATTATGAAAAACATGTCATCCTGAAATGCATAATGTAAGCATAACATCAAATAATTATATAAACTATCATAAAAGAATAAAAGATCAGTGCGATCGGGTACCTACGTACAACCCAAAGATGGAAAAGAGGGGTAGTCGAGCTCTACCCTTATACAACCTGGAATATGAAAGAATAATTATAATTGTATTAAATGCTATGGGAGTTTTCTTTCTTCATATCTCCATTCATGATTTGGTTATTTCTTTGATTTGGATGATTCTTGCTTCAAAGGCATCACATGGCACTCCAGGACAAAGCCTTCTAGGCACTACTCATCCTAATCCCCTATAACACTAAACCTAATTCCTATTAAACAAATTACATTTCTATGGGAAAAGTAAATATAACTACAGCTGCAAAAAAGATGTTTGCTAAATATCCATATAATCCCAAGCAATTATATTTATAATTTGGACTTAGCACCCTACACATGTGTAACTAAGCCCACCTGTCCTAACTTGGATTATGCTTAAATTTAAGCAACTTGCAAAAACACCATTCACATTTATTTTTAACCATCCCTTAAGCATATTCCCCTATAGAAAACATGATTAGGCAAACATTGGCCTATCATCCAGTCTACGAAGCGTACATCCTAACATCCAATCTAAAATAATACATGATAAAAAAAGTCATATATCACATCATACACCCTCCTAACTTAGAGCTAGAATTGGTGAATTAATTCTAATGTGTGTATTAAGGCTTCTGTGGTAAGTCTTGTTAGGCATTATTGTTGTATTTTCTAAGTGTAGAAGGATTCCATTTAACATGAAAGGTTGATTTCACTTGAAGTAGATTAATTGATTTGAGAATTTTAATTTTTCTTACATTTGTTTCATTTGATTACACTTAGCAACTAAGTGTTATAAAGAGAAGAAAAGTGGATTACCCTTTTTCATCCCTACCTTAACTCACTTTCTAAAGTATATTAATTTGATTTAGTTCTCTTTAATGAATGGCTTATTAAATTATTTAATTAATTATATGTTTAGGTTCACTTTAAATAACCATATTCAAAATGAAAGGCATCTTAAGATTAAATTAATTGAATTACTACCAAATGACATATATTTATTTTACTTTTTTTTAGGTTTTTATTTATTTTTATTATTTTTTTAAATTTAGGTTTATGTTTTCTTATATATTTTATTTTAAGGTTTTATTTAGTTTAAGTTTAGGTTTTTATGTTTTTATGTTTTTAGGGTTTAGGGTTTAGGGTTTAGGGTTTGGGGTTTAAGGTTTCAGGCTTAAGGTTTAGGGTTTACGGTTTAGGGTTTAGGGTTTAAGGTTGTAGGTTTTAGGGGTTAGGGGTTAGGGTTTAGGGTTTTAGGCTTCACGGTTTAGGTTTAGGGTTTAGGGTTTTATGTTTTAGGGGTGTTGGTTTAGGGTTTAAGCTGGAGGTTCTCGGTTTAGGGTTAGTTTTAAGGTTTAGGGTTTAAGGCTAAGTTTTTTTATTTTTATTTTATTTTATTTTATTTATTTTTTATTTTAACTTAAGTAAATTAGTATGTTTAAGTTTATTTAGTTTATTTAATTTATTTGTTAGTTATTTTAGTTTATTTTATTTTTTTGTTTAGGTTTATTTTTATTTAGTATAGTTTATTTATTTTAGGTTTACTTATTTTAGTTTAGGTTTTTAATTTGAGTTTATTTTTCAAGTTTTGGTTTAGGTTTATTTTTTAGTTTAGTTTAATTTTTATTTTATTTTTTAGGTTATGGTATAATTTTTTATTTTTAGGTTTACGTTTAGGTTTTTATTATATTTTTTAGGTTTAGGCTATAGGTTTATATTTTGGGTTTATGTTTAGCTTTTATTTTTTAATATAAGTTTAGGTTTATTTTTAGTTTATTTTATTTTATTCATTTTAGGTTTAAGTTTAGGTTTAGTTTAATTTTTAGTTTGGGTTTTTATTTTTTATTTTATTTTCTTTTTAGGTTTAGGTTTAGGTTTTAGTTTATGTTATTATTTTATTTTGATTTAGGTTTTTTTTATTATATTTTTAGGTTCTATTTAGTTTAAGTTTAGGTTTTTTGCTTTTTAGGGTTTAGGGTTTAAGGTTTATTTAGAGTTTATCATCTAGGGTTTGGGGTTTAGGGTTTAGGGTTTAGGGTTTAGGGTTTATGATTTAGGGTTTAGGTTTTAGGATTTAGGGTTTAGGGTATAATGTTTGAGGGTTTAGGGTTTAGGGTTTTTGGTTTTGGGTTTTGGGTTTAGGGTTTTTAGGGTTTAGGGTTTAGGTTTTAGGTTTAGTGTTTAGGTTTTAGTTTAGTGTTTCGAGTTTAGGTTTTAGGATTTAGGGTATAGGGTTTAGGGTTTTTGGGTTTAGGTTTTAGGGATTTTAGGGTTTAGGGTTTAGGTTTTAGGTTTATGGTTTACGTTCTAGTTTAGGGTTTAGGGTTTTTGGTTTTTTTTAACATAGAACAAATTCAAATTTAACATTTATTATTTTCATTTTCATCAATGAAGTAACACACCAAGTTTTTAAAGACACAAGCGATAAAATAGACAAAAAATGGGAAAGCATAGAGCAAATAAAAAATCCCAGATAACTAGAGCCGTCTCTTCTATAAAGACACAATTCCATAAACAGTAGATTGGATCAGCCGTTCTTTAGTTTCTTCAATTTCTTCAGTTCCCATCAGAACCACCCAAGCTTCTCGAGTAGCGGGATCCACCATCATATCCTCGATCTCTTCCTCCGCCACCACCATGGTTTTAACCTCCGTTGCTCTTCTGGCCTCCTTAACCACCACTGCTCCGACCACCACCTCCATATCCACCAACACCTCCAGATCCCCCACCACTAATACAGTAATTGCCTCCTCTACCTTCACCGCCACTAATAGATCAAGATTGAGCCTGGTTGACAGTGATGTTCCTACCATCAAGGTTCGACCCATTCTTAAGGTTTAAGTTTATGTTTAGGTTCATTAGGTTTTAGGGTTTAGGTTTATTTTTTAATTTATTTAGTAACCTTAGGTTTTGCTTTAGGGTTAGGGTTAAGGGTTTAGGGTTTTTGGGTTTATGCTTTTAGGGTTTATGGTTTAGGGTTTAGGGTTTAGTGTTTAGAGTTTAAGGTTTAGGATTTTAGAGTTTAGGGTTTAAGGTTTAGGGTTTAAGGTTTAGGGTTTAGGGTTTAGGGTTTGCTTAGGGTTTAGGGTTTAGAGTTTTGGCTTTAGGGTTTTTAGGGTTTAGGGTTTAGGGATTAGGATTAGTTTGAGAGTAGTTTAGGGTTTAGGTTTAGGTTTAGGGTTTAGGTTGTTAAGTTTAAGGTTTAGGGTTTATAGTTTAGGTGTAGTTAGGTTTTTTTAAGTTGGTTTATTATTAGTTTATTTTATTTAGATTTTTATTTTATTTAAGTTTATTTTTTATTTTTATTTAGTTTATTTTATCTAGTTTAGGTTTATTTAATTTAGTTTAGGGTTAGTGATTAGGGTTTAGGGTTTATGGTTTTTTAGTTTTTAGGGTTGAGGTCTTAGGGTTTAGGGTTTAATGTTTACACTTTAGGGTTTAATGTTTTTAGGGTTTAGGTTTAGCTTTGTGTTTAGGGTTAGTTTAAGGTTTTGGGTTTTGGGTTTAGGGTTTAGGCATTAGGGTTTAAGTTTTTTAGGGTTTAGGGTTTAGGGTTAGTTAAGTGTTTAGGGTTTAGGGTTTTAGGGTTTAGGTTTTAGGGTTTAGGGTTTAGAGTTAGGGTTAGGGTTAGGGTTTAGCATTTAGAGATTAGGGCTTAGTGTTTAGGGTTTAGGGTTTATGGTTTAGGGTTTAGGGTTTAAAGTTTAGGATTATAGGTTTAGGGTTGTAGGTTTAGGGTTTAGGGTTTAAGGTTAGTTTTAGGGATTAGGGTTTAGGGTTTAGGATTTACGGTTTAGGGTTTAGGCTTTTGGGTTTAGGGTTCATTTTTTTAAATTAAGTAAACGATAAGTTTAGGTTTATTTAGTTTATTTTTATTTATTTTAGTTTATTATTTATTTATTTTAGTTTATTTTATTTTTATTTTTATTTAGTTATATTTTTTATTTTTATTTAGTTTATTATAGGTTTAATTAATTTAGTTTAGGTTTTCTTATTTCAATTTATTTTTTAGGATTATGTTTATCATTATGTTTATTTTTTAGTTTAATTTTATTTCTATTTTTTTTTAGGTTTAGGTTTTATTTTTTATTTTTTTAGGTTTAGATTTTTTTTTTATTTTCTAAGTTTTAGGCTTTAAGTTTTTATTTTAAGTTTATTTCTAGAATTTATTTTTTAGTTTAGGTTTAGGCAGCTTTTTAGTCTATTTTATTTATTTTGGTTAGGGTTTAGGTTTAGTTTATTTTATGTTTAGGTTTAGGTTTTATTTATTTTAGTTTATTTTATTTTAGTTTAGGTTTAGGTTTATTTTTTTTTTGTTTATTTTAGGTATAAGTTTTTTTTAGTTTCAGTTTAGGTTGTATTTTTTATTTATTTTTATGTTTTTTTAAGGTTTATTTTTTAGGTTTAGGTTTTTATTTAGTTTTTATTTAATTTTTTATGTTTATTTTATTATTATTTTACTTTTGGGTTTTATTTTATTTAGGTTTTTTATTCTTAGGTTTATTTTATTTTTTAATTTACTTCAGGTTTTTAATAATTTTATTTTAGTTTAGTTTTTATTTTTTACTTTATTCTATTTCTAGGTTTAGGTTTAGGTTTAGGTTTTAGTTTAGGTTTTTATTTGATTTATTTTTATTTTATTCTATAAAGGTTTAGGTCTTTTATTTGTTTTGTTTTTAGTTTTTTTTTTATTTAGGTTTAGGTTTTTAGGTTTTTAGGGTTTAAGATTTTGGGTTTAGGGTTTAGTGTTTAGGGTTTTGGGTTTGGGGTTTTGGGTTTAGGTTTAGGGTTGTAGGTTTTAGGGTTTAGGGTTATAGGTTTTGGGTTTAGGGTTAGTTTTAAGGTTTAGGGATTAGGGTTACAATTTATTTATTTAGGGTTTAGGGATTAGGGTTTTAGGTTAAGGGTTAGTTTTAGTGTTTACAGTTTACAGTTAATTAAGTAAACTAATAAGTTCAGGTTTATTTAGTTTATTTAGTTAGTTATTTTATTTATTATAATTTATTTAAATTTTTATTTAGGTTTATTTTTTATTTTTATTTAGTTTAGTTTATTTATTTATAGTTTATTTATGTTTAGTTAAGGTTTTTTATTTTAGTTTATTTTTTAGGTTTAGTTTTAGGTTTATCTTTATGTTTTTTTTAGTTTTATTTCTATTTATTTATTTTTTTGTTTAAGTTTTATTTTTTTATTTTTTGGTTTAGGTTTAAGTTTTTATTTTTCTAGGTTTATTTTTAGGTTTTATTTTTTAATTTAGGTTTACCTTTACTTTTAATTTATTTTATTTATTTAATTTAGGGTTTAGGTTTAGTATTTTTTAGGTTAAGGTTTAGGTTTTATTTATTTAGTTTAGTTTATTTTTGTTTATGTTAAGGTTTATTTTATTTTGTTTATTTTATGTTTAGGATTTTTTTTAGTTTAGGTTTTCTTTTTATTTATTTTTAGGGTTTGTTTATGTTTATTTTTTAGGTTTAGGATTATTTTATTTAATTTTATTTTAGGTTTTTTTTTGTATTTTAGGTTTATCTAAAATATTAAGTTTATTTTTAATTTTCATTTAGGTTTATTTTTTTTATATAGTTTAGTTTATTTATTTTAGGTTTATTTATTTTAGTTTAGGTATTTTTATTTTAGTATATTTTTTAGGTTTAGGTTTAGGTTTAACTTTATGTTTTAGTTGATTTTATTTCTATATTATTTTATAGGTTTAGGTTTTATTTTTTTACTTATAGGTTTATGTTTAGGATTTTATTTTATTTTTTTAGGTTTAGGTTTTAGGATTTTATTTTATATTTATTTTTAGTTTTTATTTTTTAGTTTATATTTAGGTTTATTTTTATTTATTTTATTTTATTTAGTTTAGGTTTAGATTTAGTTTATTTTATGTTTAGGTTTAATTTAATTAAGTTTAATCTATTCTGTTAGTTTTTTTATTCATAGGTTTATTTTATTTTTTAGTCTAGTTTAGGTTTTTATTTATCTTATTTTATTTTATTTTTAATTTTTTATTTTATTTTATTTTTAGGTTTAGGTTTAGGTTTTCATTTTATTTTATTTAATGATTTTATTGAGGTTTAAGTTTTTTTTTATTTTATTTTTAAGTTTTATTTAGTTTAGGTTTAGGTTTTTAGGTTTTTAGGTTTTAGGGTTTAAGGTTTAGGATTTAGGGTTTTAGGGTTTAGGCTTTATTATTTAGGGTTTAAGGTTAGTGTTTATAGTTTAGGGTTTAGTGTTAGGGTTTAGGGTTTAGGATTTAGGGTTTAGGGTTTAGGGTTTCGGGTTAGTTTAGGGCTTAAGGTTTAGGGTGTTTTAGGGTTTAGGGTTATAGGTTGTGGGTTTATGGTTTATGGTTTAGGGTTACTTTTAGGGTTTAGGGTTTAGGATTTAGGATTTAGAGTTTAGAGCTTAGGGTTTAGGGTTTAGGGTTTCGGGTTTTTTTTTCTAATATAAGTAAACTAGTAGGTTTAAGTTTAATTAGTTTATTTTATTTTTTTTATTTTTATTTAGGTTTATTTTTTATTTCTATTTTGTTTAATTTATTTGTTATAGTTTTATTTATTTTAGTTTAAGTTTTTTATTTTAGTTTATTTTTTTGGTTTATGTGTAGGTTAATGCTTATTTTTTAATTTAGTTGTATTATCACTTTTATTTTTTTAGGTTTAGGTTTTAGGTTTTTATTTTAGGTTTATTTTAAGGTTTTATTTTATAGTTTAGGTTTAGGTTTTCTTTTAGTTTATTCTTTTTTATTTAGTTTCGGGTTTAGGTTTAGTTTATTTTAGGTTTAGGTTTAGGTTTTATTTATTTTAGTTTACTTCATTTTAGCTTAGGTTTAGGTTTTTTTTGTATATTTTAGGTTTAGGTTTTTCTTAAAGTTTAGGGTTTAAGTTTTTATTTTATTTTAGTTTAGGTTTACTTATTTTATTTTAGGTTTTTTATATTAGTTTATTTTTTAGGTTTATGTTTAGGTTTAAGTTTGTTTTTTAGTTGATTTTAATTTAATTTTATTTTTTTAGGTTTAGGTTTTATTTTTTATTTTGAGGTTTAGGTTTTGGTTTTTATTTTATTTTTTTTAGGTTTAAGGTTTAGGTTTTTATTTTATGTTTATTTTTAGGTTTTATTTTTTAGTTTTGATTTATGTTTATTTTTAGTTTATTTTATTTCTTTTAGTTTAGGTTTAGGTTTAGGTTTAGTTTATTTTAGGTTTAGGTTGAGGTTTTATTTATTTTAGTTTAGTTTATTTTATTTAGTTTATTTTATTTTCATTTTAGGTTTAGTTTTTTTCTATTTGGGGTTGAGTTTTATTTTTTTAATTTATTTTTAGGTTTCTTTTAGGTTTAGATATTTATTTTATTTTATTTTAGGTTTATTTTATTTTTATTTTACGTTTTATTTTAGTTTTATTTAGGTTTTTTATTCTTAGGTTTATTTGATATTTTAATCTAGTTTAGGTTTTTATTTATTTTATTTTATTTTATTTTTAATTTTATTTTATTTTTAGGTTTAGGTTTAGGTTTTAATTTAGATTTTTATTTCATTTTATTTTATGATTTTATTTAGGTTGAAGTTTTATTTAGGTTTTATTTAGTTTTTGTTTAGAATTTTAGGTTTTTAGGGTTTAAGGTTTAGGGTTTAGGGTTAGGGTATAGAGTTTAGGGTTTAGCATTTAGTGTTTATGCTTTACTGTTTAGGGTTTAGTGTTGGTTTAGTATTTAGGGTTTAAGGTTTAGGGTTTAGGATTTTTATTATTTATGGTTTAGGGTTTAGGGTTAGTTTAGAGTTTAGGGTTTAGGGTTTTAGGGTTTAGGGATTAGGTTTTAGGGTTAGAGTTAGTGTTTCGAGTTTATGGTTTAGGGTTTATGTTTAGTTTATGATTTAGGGTTTAGGGTTTTTAGGGTTCAGGGTTTAGGATTTAGTGTTGTTGGTTTAGGCTTTTAGGTTTATGGTTTAGGGTTTAGGGTTTAGGATTTGGAGTTTTGTGTTTAGTGTTTGTTTTTTTTAGCTAAGTAAACTGGTAGGTTTAGGTTTATTTAGTTTATTTAATTTATTTTTTATTTATTTTAGTTTATTATTATTTTTTATTTAGGTTTATTCTTTATTTATATTTAGTTTAGTTTTTTTGTTTTAGGTTTATTTAATTTTGTTTAGGTTTTTCATTTTAGTTTATTTTTTATGTTTATGTGTAGGTTTATGCTTATTTTTTAGTTTAGTTTTATATTTATTTTATTTTTAGGTTTTGGTTTTATTTTTTACTTTTAGGTTTATGTTTAGGTTTTTATTTTATTTTTTTAGGTTTAGGTTTTAAGTTTTTTACTTTAGGTTTATTTTCAGGTTTTATTTTTTAGTTTAGGTTTAGGTTTATTTTCAGTTTATTTAATTTTATTTAGTTTAGGTTTAGGTTTTATTTATTTTAGTTTAATTTATTTTAGTTTAGGTTTAGGTTTATTTTATTTTCTTTATTTTAGGTTTAAGTTTTTTTAAAATTTAGGGTTTAGGTTTATTTTTTAATTTTTTTTAGGTTTTATTTTAGGATTTATTTTTTTGGTTTTGGTTTTTATTTTATTTTATTTTATGTTTTTTTTTTATGTTGGGTTTTATTTTATGTAGCTTTTTTTTAGGTTTATTTTTTTTAGTTTAGTTTTGGTTTTTGTTTATTTTATTTAATTTATTTTTTATTTATTAATTTATTTTTATGTTTTGGTTTAGGTTTAAGAATTTATTTATTTTAATTTTTTTTATTTTTTAGGTTTTATTTAGTTTAGGTTTAGGTTTTTAAGTTTTTATGGTTTAGGATTTAGGGTTTAAGGTTTAGGGTTGAGGGTTTGGGGTTTAGGGTTTAAGGTTTAGGGTATAGGGTTTATGGGTTAGGATTGTAGGTTTATGGTTTAGGCTTTAGGCTTTAGGGTTTAGGTTTTGTTTGAGGGTTTAGTGTTTTGGGTTTAGGGTTTAGGGTTTAGGTTTAGGGGGTTTAAATTTAGTATTTAGTGTAGGTTTATAGCTTTAAGGTTTAGTTTAGGGTTTAGGGTTTTATAGTTTAGGGTTTAGGAGCTTAGTTTTAGCATAGATTAGGTTGATGGTTTATGATTTAGGTTTAGGGTTTAAACTTAGTTTTATAAATTTTAGTATATTTTTTTATTTAGGGTTTAGGGTTTAAGGTTTAGGTTTTATAGGTTTAGGGGGGTTTAGGGTTGTATTAGGGTTTAGGGTTTAGTGTTTAGTGTCGGTTTAGGTTTAGGTTTAGGGTTTAGGTTTAGTTTAGGTTTAGTTTAGGTTCAAGGTTTTAAAATTAAAAAAGGTTTAAATTTATTTAGTTTATTTAGTTGATTTTTTTTATTTAGTTTATTTAATTTATTTTAGGGTTTAGGGTTTATGGTTAAGGGTTTAGGGTTTAGTTAAGGGTTAAGGGTTTAGGGTTTAGGGTTTAGGAAACTAAAAAATAATACTAAAAATTAACCTAAAATAAAAACCTAAAACTTAAACTAAAAATAAAATAAAATCCTAAACCTAAACCTAAAAATAAAAAATAAAACCTAAACCTAAAAAATAAAGAATAAAGTATTATATTATGTTTACTATTTAAGAATTACTTCTAGTTATCAATAATAAAACAAGAATAAAGTATTTTATATAATTTGTTCTAATTTATCAAGTGTAAAAATGATAGTTATGTGTTTGAATATTCTTTTCATTACTTAATATTATTAAGGATAGAATGCCAATGAATTTATGTCTATAATGATAAGTGGATCTGATATTGTACTTAGAGATTATTGATTATATAAAAAGATACATATTCTTTACCATCCACTTTTAGGAGTAATTTCACTTCCTTTCTTTTGGTTGATGTATTTTTTCCTTCTATTTAGTTTAGGTTTATTTTTTAGGTTTAGGTTTTTATTTAGTTTTTATTTTATTTTATTTTTATTTTAGGTTTAGTGTTTATTTTTTTTTAGGTTTTTTATATTTTAGTTTAGTTTAGGAATTTATTTATTTTATTTTAGTTTATTTTTTATTTTTTATTTTATTTTCTTTTTAGGTTTAGGTTTAGGTTTAAGTTTTAGTTTATGTTTTTATTTTATTTTAATTATTAAATTTATTTTTATTTAGGTTTCCTTATTTATTTTATTTTTCGGTTTTATTTAGTTTAGGTTTAGGATTTTAGCTTTATAGGGTTATGGGTTTAGGATTTAGTTTTTAGGTTTTTATTTTAGGTTTATTTCTAGGTTTAATTTTTTCGTTTAGGTTTAGGTTTTTATTTTTAGATTATTTTATTTTATTTAGTTTAGGTTTAGGTTTAGGTTTAGGTTTTGGTTTTATTTATGTTAGTTTAGTTTATATTATAATATGTTTAAGTTTATTTTATTTTTATTTTAGGTTCAAATTTTTTTTTTAATTTAGGGTTTAGGTTTTATTTTTTATTTATTTTTAGGTTTATTTTTTATGTGTATGTTTTTATTTTGTTTTATTTTTATTTTAGGTTTATTTTATTTTTATTTTATGTTTAGTTTTTATTTTATTTAGGTTTTTTACACTTAGGTTTATTTTATTTTATAATTTAGTTTAGGTTTTTAATTATTTTATTTTAGTTTATCTTACTTATTTATTTTATTTTATTTTTAGGTTTAGGTTTAGGTTTTAGTTTAGGTTTTTATATTATTTTTAGGTTTTATTTAGTTTAGGTTGAGGTTTTGATGTTTTTAGGGTTTAGGGTTTACGATTTAGGGTTTAGGGTTTAGGGTTTAGGGTTTTAGGGTTTAGGGTTTTATAGTTTAGCATTTAGGGTTAGGGTTTATGGTTTAGGGTTTAGGGTTTAGGGTTTAGTGTTTAGGGTTTAGAGTTTAGGGTTTTAGGGTTTATGGTTTAGGGTTTAGGGTTTAGGGTTTAGGGTTTTTAGGGTTTTTAGGGTTTAGGGTTAGGTTTATGGTTTAGTGTTTTATGATTTAGGGTTTATGGTTTAGGGTTACGGTTAGTGTTTAGGGATTAGGGTTTAGGGTTTAGGGTTAGTTTAGGGTTTAGGGTTCTTTAGGGTTTAGGGTTTAGAGTTATAGGTTTAGGGTTCTAAGTTTAGGGTTAGTTTTAGTGTTTAGTGTTTTTTTTTTTTAAAACCAATGTAGGGGAATTTTATTGCCACAAAAAGAGTGTTACAAGGTCATTAACAGGGGATAAACTCCACAACTCAAAGAGCTACTATCAGAGTAAATCCCTATCTAAGTACAACCAAAACAAAATAAAAGAGTAAAAGCAAAAGATATAATTGATTAACATAGATAAGCCAATGAATAGATCAGGCCAAAGCTCTTCAGATGAGAGAATGCATGACACTAGGAGCGGACCTTCAAGAGAACAAGAGAAATGCACTGAGAAAAGAAGTGCATCTGCAAAAATGAAGAAAGATAGAAATTAGAACAGTTAAAGTAGTACAAAGAAAGTGAAAAGTGAGAGCAGCATAAACTGAGGAAATTATAGAGAAGTGTGAGAAAGAAGGCTCAGGCTCAGTCACACCAAATTAGGGCAGATGCAAATATGAGCATCCAAACTTCAGAGGAAGTGTTAAATCATAAGAGCTACTACCAAACCAAGAAGGAGTGAAATCATCATAGCCATCATAGCCTACAAACCTGTGAGAAGAAAGCAGCCATTTGTTGAAGGTCTTATGGGCCTTAGTACACAAACCTAAACAAAGCCATATATAATATAGAAAGGAGATAGCAAAGAGCAGATAGATAAGGGGCCCCATGCAGGAAAATTATCATCAATATAGTCACCATAGTATGAGAATCCCTATACATATGAGAATGAGCCATCTTTGCCAAAATCCCTTTTAAAACCATAGCCAAGAGTATAATTAGGCCAGCATAAAAACCCACCACAAGAGAACAATAGAAAAAGCAACCTGCTAAATCCTGCTAAGCAAATCAATGAGCTAAACATATGAGACATATATGAAACTTTCAGGCCGAGTGCACCACAGTATAGTCTAGAAAAGAAACCCAATCATAATAAGCAATGCGATGTTAACAACCCCTTATTAATAACCATTTGCAGTTAACAAAATGCAAGTGTAAAGCAAGGAAGCAAAACCAAACAAATACAAGTGATCACAGAAGTCTAGACCAAGGTTAGAATGTAGATTAGTTGTACCGGTAAGCACAGAAATAGGCATCCCACAGAATAGCACCAAATAAAGAGATTCAAGACATCCCCGACATGTGGGCATAAAACCCGATAATCAGATCAAACAACCAAGACAAGGCTGAAGACAATAGCTATCCAAAAAACCACCCATTCAAAATAGACAGTGCATAAGATAATAACCAAGTAGATAGAAGCATAATCACAAGGATCTGCACAAGCCTAATTGAACCAAGATGGAAAAAATAGCAACATATTAAGTAGTCCATAGATATCAGGTGATAAGCAGCAGCCCAGACATAAACAAAAAAGACAATCAGTAAGCCAACCCCATAAATAGCTTGCTGGACATAGGACCCTAAAGTCCCATAGTCAATAGATAAAATAGCAAAATAATTATTGCACCCACCATAAGATAATCCAATATAAAATAGAGAAATAGCATAGACACTTAGGGGGTTCAAAGGAGAGCCAACATTGGAATCCTAAAAAACCAAGACAATAGATAACCAAGACAACAAATAATAGCTAGCTAGCCATAAAGCCAATCCTTCAAGACAAAGAAAAGCAGACCAGTTAAACATTAGTACGGAAAGAAGACAAAAGAAAATCCAATCGGAAGGAGAAAATAATAATAATAAGAGTATAAGTCTCTCCATATAGGTTGGGGAGATGAGATTAGCAAGAACAATCAAAAAACCAAGGCAAATAACCAAGACAACAAACAATAAAGGCGATAAATAGCAGCTAGCGACCATAAAACTCCCAATCAGAATAGACAATGCATAAGATAACACAGGGATCTGCACAAGTCTAATAGAACCAAGATGGAATAAACAATAGTAGATTAAGTAGTCCACAAATATGAGATGATAAGTAGCAGCCCAGTCGTAAACAACAAAGACAATCAGAGAAATAATCCTAGAATCAGTCTGCTGGACTAAAGACCCGATAAACCAACTACCAACAATTAAAATAGCAAAACAATTGTTGCACCCACCATAAGATAAATCAGTAAGGAACAGGGAGACAACAAAGACTTGAAAGGGGTTCAAGAAAAAACCATCATTGAAATCCTTCAAGACAAAGAAAAGAAGACCAGCAGGTAAGCCAACATCACCAGTAAAAATTGGTTGAAATGAAATCAAGAATAAAATCCCATCCTGTAAGGAAACAGTAATAATAGCAAGGTTATTGCAGTTGCTCTCCATGCAGGTAATGGAGGTGAGGTTAGATATCATAGGTTGGGGTACATCCCTATTAAAGAGAGAAAAGACAAATAAATTTGAGCCTACCATGAAGCTGAACAAAATTATAGCAATTACATAATGAGATAGCAAAGTCATGAGGCCATGAACAAATTTCCAGATTAAGGAAAAGAGAAAAATCATAGCCCTAATCATATAATGGAAAATTACAATAGGACCCATAAACAGAATAATGATAGCAAGAAGTTCGTCTCTGTAAAGCAGGAAGAAAAGCATAAAATAATCCATCTCCCTCAATGAGATAGAGAAACCTTACCAAAATAGTGGTTTTTGAAAATAGCATTAGCGTAAAACCCCAAATAAGGTTAGGGTAAGTAATCCAACAAGATGCCATAGAGATTTCAGAACAAACCTAGAAGGGGAATTAGCATCGGAAAATCTACAAACATCAAAACTAAATAGAAGTTGATCATGCAGTTAAACATGTAATGTAACAGTCCAAACTAATAGGATGGATTAATTTCTAAGGTATGGGAGTCCAGTATTATCCAAATTAACCAAACCATGCAAATGTTTTGGAAGTGTAAGTTGATCAAAGAATTTTATGCCATCCAATCTAGCACCCATATTAGCAAGGTAATTAGCACATGCATTACCTTCACGCCATACATGAGTGATTTTAAAATAGAGTTGAGAGAGGAGAGCTCTAGTCTACTTTAGAAGGTAATACAATTCTGTATTACTCATTTTGGTGGAAGTCAATAGATCAATCAACAACAGGGCATCCACCTCAATCAAAATATTGAGCCAACCTTTTTGAAGGAAAATCTCAATAGCTTTGTAAACTGCCATTAGCTCAGCAGAAGGAATGGAGCAAGCATTAAGGGGGTAAACAAAAGCACATAAGACTTTACCATTAGGGTTTCTGAAAATGCCACCACAGCCAGAAGCATTTTGAGAAATAGAGCCATCATTGTTAATTTTAATAGTATTAACATGAGGTTTTACCCAATAAACAATCTTGTCATCCTTACCGTTGGGTGGATCCAGCAAGTTAAAACCCAGTTTATTGGTCACAAATTTACAACCTTTAAATTGAATGTAGTTAATTAAATTGGAATTATACAAGTCACGGATATTATTTTTAATTCTAGCAATTATCCTCATGTGGTCCATAAGAGTCCCACGATGTTTTGCATCATTTCTATCCATCCATATGAACCAAATAAGAGTGATAGCAGTTATGACTTTAATGTGGCCTTTAATAGTGTTTTCAAAATAAACTTCAAGAAGTTGGTATAAAGTTAAGGAGCCATTGAATTTGTCAATGTTAAAGAGATCATCATACCAAATCCAAAGTTTGGAAGCAATGGCTCTATTAACAAAAACATGATTCACATTCTCAATGTGAAAGTAGTAGTAGCATTTTCAAGGTAAGTAAAAACCTTTAGCCCACATCAACGAGTCAACAGGGATGAAGTTTTTTAGGATACACCAAGTTAGAACAGAATAAGAAATAGGAATAGTGTTATTCCAAATTTTGAAAAACACATTGGAAAAGTCATGAGCTTCTTTAATATGAATCCAAACATTTATAAGGTTGACATCACCATTTTGAGAAAGCTTAAAAAGGATCTGATCATTATTACTAGGAATGATAGGAATAGTAGTAAGCTTATTTAAAAGAGAGAAAAGAATATAATCAGTAAGCTTACTATTGTTCCACATATTATTCTGCCATAAAGAGTTCACTTTAATTGCATTAGTGGAATGGCTAGAAAGTAAGTCATCAATGGACCCACCACCAGTCCAGTTATCTTGCCAAAAGAAAGAGGTACCAGAGTTAATCCCCCAAGATATTAATGATTTGACTTCCCATTTGATGGAACAAAGTCTTTTCCAAATAGGAGAGTCTCCCGCTCTATAGGGGAAAATGAGAGGGTGCTTACCCTGGCAGTATTTAGTAGTCATGAAATTAGCCCAAAGACTATTGTTGCTCCTAAAATTCCACCAAAGTTTATAGGAAAAAGCAGTGATAGCTTCCTTGATTGGCTTACATCCAAGACCACCTTCAGCAAGAGTGCCACAACTTTTATACCAAGAGGTCCAATGCATTATTTTAGAAGAATTGTTAGAACCCCAAAAGAATTTGTTAAGGGCTCAATTATAATGGTAGAAATTTATGGTTTGAATGAGATATAGAGGCATGGAGTTAAGGGTGCTCTTAATCAAAGTGAGCCTACTGCCAAAAGAGAGTAAATGAAATTCCCAAATAGAAATTTTATTAGAGATTTTTTGGATTAGCTCATCAAAGAAATGTGATCTTTTCTGACCTTTAAAAAGAGGATCAGCAAGATATTTAATAGGAAGTTGTTGTTGCTAAAAGTTTGTAATTCTAAAGATTTGGTTGATCCTATTACTAGAGATTTTAGAGGAAGGAATGAAACAACTTTTACCAATGTTAAGAAAAAGACCACTTTTGTTACTAAATTTATTTAAAAGATTCTTAATAGTTTTAATGTGATGAATAGAGGCATTGCAAAAGATTATGAAGTCATCAAAGAAACTAAGATGAGAGATAGAAAGACCACCTTGAGTTCTAAAAACCATGTTGGGATTATTGTTGAAAAGATCATTAAGGCTCCTCAAAAGATATTCAATAGCAATAATAAAAATAGAGAGTGATAAGGGATCTCCTTGTCTCAAATCATGCATCGAAGGGAAAAAACCAAACATTGGTAATATAATTTTTAATGAGGTGGATAAAAAAGTCAGAAAAACCAAACAAATGAAGAATTTGGAAGAGGAAATTCCAAGAGAGGTTGTCAAAAGATTTAGAGATGTCCAGTTTGAAAAGGATGTTACCACCTCTGGTAGAAGCATCAATGTCATGAATCAGCTCTTGGGCAAGAAGAATGTTGTCAGATTTAGCTCTACCTTTAACGAAGCTAGTTTGGTTGGGTGAAATAATTTTAGGTTGTAGCGGACTAATTCTATTGGAAATTAATTTAACAATGAATTTATGAAAGAAGGTGCAAAGGCTGATAGGTCTGAAATCGTTCCAAGATTCAGGATTATTAATTTTGGGAATGAGAACAATGGAAGTACTAGAAAAGTATCTAGGTAAAGGATTGCCATCAAAAAAATCAACGACAGCATCAACAAGGTCAGAATTAATAATAGGCCAACAATGCTGAAAAAATTGAGTTGTAGCCTTCGGGGCCGAACAGAATCTGTTCATGCTATTGAGAATATTACCAATCTCGACTTGTAGGAAAACTAAGCAAGTGGTTGCCATTGTAATCATTGAAGGAATCGGGTGAGTTGGAAGAGCTTCTAAGGAAGGGTTGTTGTTTAATAAATTTTAAAATGATGTATGACGAGAATCTTTAATATCATTATCGATTGATCCATTTATTAACATTTTTAATTTTATTTAATAGAGTTTAAAGCTTTCTTTTTTTTTTTGAAAAGGGCTTGGAAGTACCTGGTATTTCTATCACCATTAGCAATATGTTTGCTAGTAGCCTTTTACCGCTAGTAGGTTTCTTCCATATTCTCATATTTAACCAAGTTATCTTTAGTTACATTCAACTCCTCAAGTTTAGTAGAGTCAATCAAAATACCATCTTCAAGAGAACAAACTAATTGCTCCATATTTTTGAGATTGGCAAAAAGATTTTTAAAATCATGCTTATTACTCCAATTTAAGTTTTGTTTAAGCCTTTTAAGCTTAAGCCTAAAGGCAAATCATTCCCTTAACAGAATTATCTGGATGAAGTGGGGCCATCCAGTTAATGGATGCAACATTTATGAAATCAATGTGTTGGATGCACATATTTTGGAACCTAAAAGAAGTGGGGGAGGATAATCTACTGGAGGGATTTTGGAAAGAAATCAAAAGCAGAGCATGATTAGAAAAAGTTCTGCTCAAATGTTCCATAGAAGTAATGTGGCCATTGATTGATCCAAAGAGAATTAAAAAGAGTCCTATCAAGCCACTGCCAGAGTCTAGAGTTATGCCACATATAGTCAGAGCCCGTAAAGCCAATATCAATCAGATTGTAATCAAGAATCATATTAGAAAAATCTTCCATGGAATGAATGTTAGGAGAGCAACCTCCCCTTCTTTCCGAGGAAGAGAGAATAGTGTTGAAATCACCCCAACCAACCAGGGTTTGTTGACGAGGAGGCAAAGGTTCTTAAGTTATCCCAAAGGATGTTTCTACTCTATTACAAGAATCATAAATAAAGGAACCAAGAACAAAAATTCACCCAATGAGATGTGGACATTAACCAATTGTTGAAGATCATCACAAGGATAGATGCTAACTAAATTATTCCAAAACACCAAATTTTATTGCTAATATTATAAAAGAAATTTTGAAAGCCAAGCATTCTAGCAATATGATTGATCAGAAGAGTGTATGAATGGTTCAATAACAATAAAGGCTATGTTATGAGTATGACAAAGACTTCTAATTGCAGACAATGAGAGTCCCAATACCCTAACATTCCAAATAATTAAATTGATCCTTAATAAAAAGGAGGAAAGGAAAAGAGATAACTAACGAAATAAAAAGCAAGAAGAAAAGAAAAGTAGAGGCAGTTATTTAAGGTAAGTTAGAGAAGATCTAGTAGTTCTAGTGGAGCTATTAGTGAACATTCTAGCTTTAAGGGTTTTTTTTTTAAAAATAGTTTGAAAAGGTCTTTCTTTGTCCAAAGTATCCCCATCCAAGAGAGATTGATTTGTGATATTTATAATAGGACATGTATCAGTCAAAGCATTCCTAATGGTAATTTTCCCTTCTTCAGTGTCAGAATTAAGCTGAGAAAGAGGGTTAGCATGTGTATCACTCTAAAGGGTAGTAGAAAGAGAGGTTGTGATGTCATTAATAGCACAAATTTCATGCTCATTTTCAGAATTACTTTTCAGATTTTGTTCCATCATCAAAGGATCAACAGTTTTTAGATTTTTCTCTTTCATCAAAGGATCAATTTCATAATTTATCTCCTCGGGTTCACTAGCCATAAGGGGTAGATTAGACTGAGTGAGGGTATTGTCTTGAGGAGCCAAATTATTACAATTAGAAGCAATGTTAAGTAAGTTATCATTAGCCTCTTCATGAACCTCAGAAGCATTATTTGTAACATGCTCAGATTGCTCTCCAATAGGCAAATCAGTGGATAAAAAAGGAGTAGGGGTAGGGGGATGATTCCCATTTTGAGTGACTTTAGGCAGATAAGCAAATTTATTGATTTTTTTCATTTGATAAAGTAGGATTAGGATCTGATAATTTAATATTTTAAAGATGAAGATGCAACACAAAACATTCAGATTGATCCTGGCCATGTATCTTACAATGTGTGCAAAAAATAGGGAAATTCTCAAATACCACTTTTTGATTATAACCAAATTTCTCAGAGCCGATCTAAACTTCTTTAGGATGCTTTTTAGTAATATCAATCTCAACCAAAATACGAGCAACATAAGGCTATGATCTCGTAGTGGTGGCCTGATCAATTTGAAGAGGCTGACCAAAGAGAGCCCCAACCGCAAAGAGAACTTGATGTGTAACATAATGTCTTATCATATTAGGAAGAGCTAGCCATATAGGAACAATTGAGGATTCCTCTTTTATATCAAAAAGAGGAGACCATTTCGTAAGCATTTGAGAATTAAACACAAAGTAAGCGACGAGCAGCAAAGACTCTTGAGTAATCTAAGTCATTAGAATATGCCTAGGATCAATCAATCTGATAGTGAAAATGCCTGAAAGTTGAAGGCTATGAATAAAAGATTGGATGTTATCGAGAGTTGGCCGACATAAGGAAAATTCACCCACTAAAGAGAATTCAAAAGGCTTCACCAACTTTTCAACGTCTAGATCCGAGCACATAACAGCAGACATCCCACGAAATGAGGTTGAGATCAAATTCACGGAAGCATTAGGGGAAAGATTCTTACCAGATAATCCATCCTTGTTGGACTTAACTACAGGCAGAGTAGCGGATGATTTTGGATCCATAATTCCATGTAAATCTGATGACCTAGCCGACGCCTCCAAGTTCAAAAAGCTCAACTACGCGGAAAGCGGCTCCTCCACCATTGAAAGGGCAAAGGTAAACTCACATTAGCGGCAAATCAGAGACAAATAGAAGAAAAAATGATCGAGAATGATCAAAAATTGGCCAAGCTGCAATGAAGATGAGAGGGAATTCACAATCGCCAGAGAGCATCACGGCCAAGAGGAGAGAGGGGGTTTGGTTTTGTTTTAGTTTTTTTTTTATAATTTTTTTTAGTTTTTTTATTATTTTTTTTATTTTTAATTTAAATTTATTTTTTTTATTTTTATGTGTGTGAAAGAAGGCTCAGGATTAGTCACACCAAATTGGGGTAGATTCAAATATGAGCATCCAAACTTCAGCGGAAGGGTTACATCACAAGATCTACTACCAAACCAAGAAGGAGTGAAATCATCACAGCCATCATAGCCTACAAACCTGTGAGAAGAAAGCAGCCATTTATTGAAGGTCTTATGGGCCTTAGTACCTACAAACCTAAACAAAGCCATATATAATATAGAAAGGAGATAGCAAAGAGCAGAAAGATAAGAGGTCCCATGCAGGAAAATTATCATCAATATAGTCACCATAGTATGAGAATCCCTATACATATGAGAATGAGCCATAATTGCCAGAATTCTTTTTAAAACTATAGCCAAGAGTATAATTAGGTCAGCATAAAAACCCACCACAAGAGAACAGCAGAAAAAGCAACCTGCTGAAATCCTGCTAAGCAAATCAATGAGCCAAACATATGAGACAAATATGAAACTTTCAGGCCAGGAGTACAGCCGTGGAGTATAGTCCAGAAAAGAAACCCAATCATAATAAGCAATGTAGATGTTAACAACCCCCTTATTAATAACCATTGTAGAAGTTAACAAAAAGCAAGTGTAAAGCAAGACAGCAGAACCCAAACCCAAATACAACAAGTGATGCAGAAGTCTAACAAGACCAAGGTTAGAATGCAGGAATAGATTAGTTGTACCAGTAAGCACAGGAAATAGGCTGCATCCCACAATAAATAATACCAAATAAAGACAGTTAGAAAGTTAGCCCTAGAAATAACATCCTGGGCATAAAACCCGATAATCTAGATCAGCAAACAACCAAGACAACAAGACAGTGAAAGACAACAGCTATCCAAAGAACCCCCCATTCAGAATAGACAGTGCATAAGATAATAACCAAGTAGATAAAAGCATAATCATAGGGATCTGCATAAGCCAAACTGAACTAAGATGGAAAAAATAGCAGCAGATCAAGTAGTCCATAGATATCAGGTGATAAGCAGCAGCCCAGACACAAACAGCAAAGACAATCAGTAAGCCAACCCCATAAACAACTTGCTGGACATAGGACCCTAAAGTCCCATAGTCAACAGATAAAACAGCAAAACAATTATTGCACCTACCATAAGATAATCCAATATAAAATAGAGAAACAACATAGACACTTAGGGGTTCAAAGATATTGGAATCGAAAAACCAAGACAATAGATAAGACAAAAAAACAAACAACAAATACATAATAGCCATTAAACCAATCCTTTAAGACAAAGAAAAGTAGGCCAACAGTTAAGCCAAAAGCATTAGTAAAAGTAGACTGGAAAGAAGACAAAAAGAAAATCCAATCCTTGAACGAGAAAATAATAATAATAACAAGGGTATAACAGTGTCTCTCCTTATAGGTTGGGGAGATGAGATTAGCAAGAACAATCATAAAAACCTAGGCAGCAAATAACCAAGACAACAAACAACCAAGACAACAAATAATAGCTGGCTGACCAAAGAAATAACCAATCAGAATAGAAAGTGCATAAGATAACACAGGGATCTACACAAGTATAACAAAACCAGGATGGAATAAATAGTAGTAGATTAAGTAGTCCACAAATATCAAATGATAAGCAGCAGCCCTGTCGTAAACAATAAAGATAATCAGAGAAACAACCCCAGAATCAGTCTGCTGGACAAAAGACCTGATAAACCAACAACCAATAATTAAAACAGCAAAATAATTGTTGCACCCAACATAAGATAAATCAATAAGGAATAGGGAGACAATAAAGGCTTGAAAGGGGTTCAAGAAAAAACCATCATTGAAATCCTTCAAGATAAAGAAAAGCAGACCAGTAGGTAAACCATCATCACCAGTAAAAATAGGCTGAAATGAAATCAAGAATAAAATCCCATCCTGCAAGGAAATAGTAATAATAGCAAGGTTATTGTAGTTGCTCTCCATACAGGTTATGGAGGTGAGGTTAGATATCATAGGAGGGTGCACATCCCTATTAAAGAGAGAATAGACAGATAAATTTGAGCCTGCCATGAAGCTGTACAAAATTATAGCAATTACTTAATGAAACAGCAAAGTCATGAGGCCATGAAAAAATTTCCAGATTAAGGAAATGAGAAAAAACATAGCCTTAATCATATAATGGAAAATTACAATAGGACCCCATAGAATAATGATAGCAAGAAGTCGTCTGTGTAGCGGAAGAAAAGCATAAAATAATCCATCTCCCTCCAACAGACAGGAGAAACCTTACCAAAAGCAGTGGTTTTAGTGAAAACAGCAGTAGCAGTAAAACCCCAAATAAGGTTAGGGTAAGTAATCCAACAGTAGATGCCATAGAGATCAACAACTAACCAGAAAGGGGTAACAAGAATTAGCATCAGCAAAATCCAGAGAAACATCAAAACTAAATAGAAGTTGATCATGCTAAAGCAGGTAATGTAATAAACAAACCAATAGGATGGATTAATTTTGAGGTAAGGAGTCCAAGATATCCAAATTAACCAAACCACACAAATGTTTAGGAAGTGTAAGTTGACCAAAGAATTTTATACCATCCAATCTAGCACCTAGATTAGCAAGGTAATTAGCGCATGCATTACCGTCATGACATACATTAGTGATTTTAAAATAGAGTTGAGAGAGGAGAGCCCTAGTCTACTTTAGAACGTAGTACAATTCTATATTGCCCATTTTGGTGGAAGTCAAAAGATCAATCAGCAACAGGGCATCCACCTCAATCCAAATATTGAGCCAACCTTTTTGAAGGCAAATCTCAATTTGTCGCCATTAGCTCGAAAAGGAGCAGTATTAAGGGGTAAGCAAAAGCACATAAGACTTTACCATTAGGGTTTACGAAAATACCACCATAAGCATTTTGAGAAATAGTTAAATGGAATTTTAATAAATATTAGCATTTTTACCCAATATATCTATTTGTTATAACCCATTTTATTTAAATTTAAACCTTTAGTTTTATTTTAGTTTAGTTTTAGTTATTTTTTTTTAGTTATTTTTAGGTTTAGTTTTATTTTATTTTTTATATTTTAGGTTTAGGTTTAGGTTTTTATTATTTTATTTATTTATTTAGGTTTAGGTTTTATTTATTTATTTTAGTTTATTTAGATTTTAGTTTAGGGTTTATTTTAGTTTAGGTATTTAGTTATTTTAGGTTTAGGCAGTTTATTTTTATTTTTATTATATTTTAGGAGTTTATTTTAGGTAGGTTTTTATTTATTTTTTAGATAGAGGTTATGGTAATATAAAGGACTTTATTTATTTTTATGTACTAGATTTTACTTTTGGATAAATAAAGTAGGGTTTATATTATGTTTTAAGTTTTAGAAGCCTTATGGTTAATTATATCTTAGGAAATATTTCTAAGAATAATCTCGATTAAAATGAACAATTATCAACTTGATTTCAAGTTAGATTTAGGATTTTTTATATTTTCAATTGAAAGTTCAAGGAGAAGACTTATTTTTAATCAAATGAGTAGATATCTCATGATAAAGGAAACAAGTGATCATTCAATTTATCTAGGATTTGGGCTTTATAATTTGAAGTTGAGGGAGATTTATTTTTGGGTTAAGTAATTAGATTAGGGCTTATAATAACTAGGTTGGGAATAATGAGGATTTATATATTGAAAAGGAAATAGCTACCTCATCTAAACTAGGGAGCTTTGTAGCTAAGGATGACTTAAATCTAAGCGACATAGGTGGATAAGGGTTTATGAAGAGAATAAATTAGAACAGAATTTTAGGTGGCCTTGACTAATTCTCCTATGATTATATAACCATGTAGTAGCCTTATGAATTATAAGATAGCTTGGGTAGTTATTTAATTAGAAAGAGACTAAACCTAAACACACTCCCAATAGATTAGAGCATGAGGTGGTATAGCATATGACATAATCTATAGATGAAAAATCTTTTTAAATTTTATTTCATTTTAGACACATCATTTTGATAGAGGCTTTAAGATTTTTTATTCCTAAATGCATGCTGAAATAGGTAATGGGTCAAATCAGCTAAAAATGGTGTTCTCCACCACAAGGTTGGCCCTCATAGGTCAAGCATTTTTTTTTTGTACAAGGATGGAGATCCTTCATGTTCAAGAGAGAAAGAATATGCATGCATGATGTTAAATCTTCTAATTATCTTATTTAGACACATCATTTTGATAGAGGCTTTAAGATTTTTTATGCCTAAATGCATGCTGAAATAGGTAATGGGTCAAAATTTAAAATGGTGTTCTCCACCAAGTTGGATAGTCAAGCATTTTTTTTTTTACAAGGATGGAGATCCTTCAGAGAAAAATATGCATGCATGATGTTAAATCTTCTAATTATCTTATTTAGACACATCATTTTGATAGAGGCTTTAAGATTTTTTATGCCTAAATGCATGCTGAAATAGGTAATGGGTCAAATCAGCTAAAAATGGTGTTCTCCACCACAAGGTTGGCCCTCACAGGTCAAGCATTTTTTTTTGTACAAGGATGGAGATCCTTCATGTTCAAGAGAGAAAGAATATGCATGCATGATGTTAAATCTACTAATTATCTTATTTATGTCTTAGGGTTTATGATGAGTTTATTAATTGTTTAAAATATAGTTGAGTGATTAGTTGGGTAGAAAAGTTATTTTTATCCTAAGAGCCTAATCGTATCCAAGCCACACATTAAAGCGTCAATCATTTAAGAAACTATGAAAAGCATGCCATCTAATGCACATTGTAAACATAACATCAAACAATTATATAAACTACAAGAATAAAAGGCCGGTATGGTCGGGTACTGCCGTACAACCCAAAGAGAGAAAAGATGGGTAGCCGAGTTCTACCCTTATACTACATGAAAAATATGAAAGAATAATTATAATTTTATTAAATGCTATGGGGGGTCTTCTTTCTTCATATCTCTATTTTTGATTTGGTTCTTTCTTTGATTTGGATGGTGCATGCTTTAAGATCCCAATCCTAGGACAAAAGCCTTTGCTCATCCTAATCTCCCATAGCACTAATCCTAATTCCTATTGAAAAAATTACATTTATGTGGGAAAAGTAAATCTAACTACACCTATAAAATAGAGATTAGCTAAATATACATATAATCTCAAGCAGTTGTATTTATAATTTGGACTTAGCACCCTACACATGGGTAACTAAGCCCACTTGTCCTAACTTGGATTATGCTTATGGATTTAAGCAACCTACAAAAAGAGCATTCACATTTATTTTTAAGAATCCATTAAGCATAATCCCTTACAAAAAACATGATTAAAAGAATATTGGCCTATCATCCAATGTAATAACATCAATCTAAAATAATACATCATAAAAAATCATATATCACATCATACACCATCTAACTTAGAGCTAGAAGTTGTGACTTAATTCTAATGTGTATTAAGGCTTAGTCTTATTAGGCATTAGTGTTATATTTTTTAAGTGTAGAAGGATTCAATTTAACATGAAAGGTTGATTTCACTTGAAGTAGTTTAATTGATTTGAGAATTTTATTTTTTGTTAAATTACTTTCTAAAGTATATTAAATTAATTTAGTTCTCTTTAGTGAATGGCTTATTAACTGATTTAATTAATCCTAAGTTTAGGGTCACTTTAAATAATCCTATTCAAAATGAAAGGCATCTTAAGATTAATTTAATTCAATGACTACCACATGACATATATTAAATCATTCCTTTCCATCACATGTAACATGCATATGATTTAATCTTAAGTGTATCTATACATGCGACATATTTTAGCACACTTAAATGATAAATATATTTCTATGTTTAGAATTTATATTTTATTTGATTGAGTTATTTAAACATATTAATTTGAAACTTTATCCAATTTATTATACAAAAAGGACATAAGAATGAAATTAAATAGGCATGTCATTGTTAAACTAGGAAGTGAGGTAATCAAATGACCTCCTTGGAGCTAGCTAAAGCCTTGTATTCTCTGGATGTCCAGACTATATACTCATTTACATTCAAACATATGTAAATTCATATACATGAACATATGAAGTAAGCTCCAAATCATATGGCTAATTAATTCAACCACTTAGTTAATTATGAATGCATGCAATTTTAATGTAAAATGGGATTTTCATTCACTAATCACATATACATATTCATGTACAAAGATATAGGCAAGTATGTGTCATTGTTAAACTAAGAAAGTGAGGTAATCAATTAACCTCCTTGGGCTAACTAAAGACTCGTATTCTCGGTATGTCCAGACTATATACTTGCCTTTTTTGGACACACATGGATGTATACATAACGAGGCAAAAAAACCATGTAAAGATTGTATTTTTTTATTAAATCATTTATATATATGAATTAAAGATCTAACCAAATTCTAATGTTGAAATACATATGAATGAAATCAAATAGGTATGTGGCATTGTTAAACCAGGGATGTGAGGTAATCAAATGACCTCCTTGAGGCTAACTAATGCCTCATGTTCCCAAGATGTTCAGACTATATACCAATTACCATTCAATCTTATATAAATCAACACATGAATAGAGGAAAGAGAACTCAACATTCATACACTTAAGCTATAAACATGCATTTCTTATGTATTTATAACTAACATCATAACACATATTATTATTCATTTATAAGCTTTTGAAAAATAAATTGTTATTTAATAGTGATAATAGCCATGCATATATTAAATTAAATCAACACATTCAAGCTTACATAAAATAAATTTATTTTATTTTACTTGACTTTGAAAAGATGGATACATGAATTCAAATGACATACCAAATTTAACATGATTGGAAAGAGGACAATCAAATATAAGCATGTGATTCATTCAACCAAACTAGTTCTTAATGATAATCAAATCAAATAAGATTATTTAAAGCAAAGCAAAGAATCCTTATTAATTAAGTTTTGGATTTGATTTGATTTAAAGAGGAGAAGAGAAATCATCACTTGTTGTTTAAAACCCATTCCCACATTAGTGATTTGATTTAATTTAAGGAAATGTAACTAAGTTGATTTTATGGGTTAATTATGTTGACTATTTCAATGAATTAATTACCCTTACCTATGTCTCCTTAAAGTAATTAACTAAATAATTATGAGCCAATATGATATGCATGAAAAATAAACTTGCAATGATCTTTAAGAAATAAGGGCCCAATGCAATTGGCTCATGATTAATCTAATTATTAAGGGACTTAATTAATTACTCTTATGGTTTTCCCACATGTGGACTAACCATAATTTCATTAAAATCTTTTAGGTTATTAAACACCTAAAGATCTACTCCATGATTTAATTAATTAAGATCTAATGTGATTATGATTTCAATTTGATAAAGTGGTTTAAATAATTAGTTAAATCTTAAATGATTTAATTTTAAAAAATGGTGAAATGAACTTAGGGAAAGGGGTCCCAACCCTATTCCTTAGTTCAGTTACTGTTGAACAATGATTATTAAACTTAATTAACTAATTTATTACTATTCATGAGATTAATTAATCATTAATTAACTTAAAAGAGTAGTTAAGGTTTAATTAGTCAATTTTCCAAATTAAGTGAGGGAGGCAGAGGTCATCCCATTAAATTAACCCACAAAATTTGGGATTAATTGCTCAAGTAACTAAGGAGTAATTAAGCTAATTAATTTTGTAATTAAACCTTAATTATTGTTCAAAATTAGTTAAGATCATTGTTAATTAATTCTCCTATGAAATACTATTAAAATGAGTATTTATTTGCATGTTTTTATTTCTCTATAATTTTTTATGAGTTTTAGAAATTTTAGCCATTAAAAATGATTAATTAAGCCTACTTAAAGCTTCATCCTATTGGCGCCACATGGCATGCTGACGTGGTGCGCTTTCCATGTGGCACCGCGAGGTTGGCTAGTTAAAACTTATCCAACTTAATGCCTACATGGCAGCGGCAAATGTCCTTTCTCATTTGCCGTCTGATCTAAGATTGGATGACTATGATTAATCTCGTAGGTTAATAGGATTAAATCAAATTGATCTAGTGGATCTAATCATGTTTATCCATTTCATCCAATGGAAGGCGATCGGTGATCATGGAGAAGAAATGTGCATTGCTCCCTTAATCAAAGCTAACCCCAGCTTGGATCAACTCCAAAAGGATCCCACACCTTCATGACATTGATCGAAGGGTATCCAATGACCAAGATCACATGAGATGCAAGTTTTCTTCAAAAAACTCCAACCCATTTTTGCCTAAAGATCAGTTTTGGAAGCATACCTCACTGAAACTCAAGATTGGAGACTCGAACAATTTAGGAAGCTTTATTGTGTGGAGACGAAGCCTTGTTGAGTAGTAATTGGATCAATTCCTTGATGTTCACTCAGAAGGCCATGATCCGATGATTTGGAGCTTGACTTTGATCAAAGTCCTACCTCTGATGCTTGAGAAGTTTGGGAGATAATTTAATCTTCCTCGATGATGCCTAGGGAAGGTGCGTGCGAAGTTAATTTGAGTTTGATGGAGAAATGGAGATGTTAGATTAGAAATGGGAGTGTCCTATTTTAGGACGGATGGGAATGGAATTTTTTGATCGAGGAACAAGCTTGAGAGCTTAGAGAATGGCTCTAACAGCTTGTGTTGGGTAGCTAGGGCTCTAAGGAATGACTTTTGTGTGTATTTTAATAGAAACGAGGTGGTGTATACCCTTGTTCATCTTAATCAGATGGTGGGATTAGGATTGACTTGTAGTGGTCGTCCGACCAACTCAGGGAGTCGTGGGTGGCAGGGAGGCGGTGAGTTGGCTCGGCTTGGTTGGTTAAAGGAGTTGAGGTGGTTGCCAAGGAGGAATCATGGGTGTCTTATGGGTTTCAAATGCTCCACTGGGGAGGGGGAAGTGATTTTATCTCCCATGGGTCATGGCTGACCTAAACACCTCTTGGGTCAAGTTGGCAAGGTCCTAGGTGCTAGTAGGCCATCAAGTGAAAAGTGGCCAATAAAAAATGATCACTTATATGGGTGATTTGTCTCATGTGATGCCCTTAAACTAAGGGTAGAATGATCATTTGGCACTAGATTTAATTTGGGTAGATTTGAAATGAGCCAAAAGTGGGTTAGCCCAAATTTCAAGTCAATTGGAGATGATTTGGTTAGGTTTGGCTCAATTTGACTCATTTATGTCAAATTGGGTTAGGTTGGGTCAAGTAGAACAATTGGTCAAATTGGGTCAAATCGAGGGTCGAGTCAAGTTCATATGATCATTTGGGATGTTTTGGTTCAATTGGTTTGGTTTAGTTTGGCTTATATTTGATTTTGTCTCATTTGAATTCATTTGGGTCAAATGGGTTAAGTTGACCAATTTGACTAAATTGCCAAATTATCTTGGGTGTTGGTTTAGGTTTTGTTCACCAATTGAAGATGATTGTAGGCTTTGGTTTCAATTAATTTGGATTTGGTTTGATTTAGGCCAACTTGAACCTTTAGGTCAATTTGGTAGGAAAATTTGGTTCAATTGGGTCCAATCATGTTTTGGTCATGTTCAACAATCAATTTGGAATGAACTTAGCCATTGGTTGTAATCAATTTGTTTATATTTTGATTTGACCCAATTATTCTTTTAGGTCAATTTGGATCAACTTGGGTCAAGAGGGCCAATTTGGTTTGACTCAATTCAAAGTCAAGTCATATTCAAATATTGATTTTGAATTGGTATGAATCATTGGTTTCAAGGGATTTGGCTTAGGTGCAATTTGGCTTGGATTCATATGGGTTAATGACTTGGTCAAATGACCAAGTTGACTTGGTTAAACCAATTTATGATAATTGATCAACCTAGGGTGATCAACAATCATGATAAGAGGTTTTGATTAGCTTGGTTCAATCCAATTTGGGTAGGATTAAAACTTGTCTCAAATAGGTCAAATTACCCACTTTGGGTCAAGTGGAACAATTGGGTTTAGTTGGCTTAATTTTGGTTGTGTTTGATTTAGTTGAGTTTATATATATTTTTGGGATTGATATATAAATTCAATTGCAATTGGGTTGGGTTTAAATGGGGTTTATTTTATTTGAACATTTCAAGTCAAAAGGGTCGAGTTGGGTTTGACTTGGGTTGATTTTGGTTTGGCTTAATGATTGTAGATTTCATTTATATTTGTGAATATGATTGAATTTATGATTGATTCTTGAGAAAAACAATTGAATTTGGGTTTTGGAATGAAGGAATTTGGCTAAGTCCATGGAGTTGGGTCATGTGGCTTAGGTTTGGATTTTGATTTGGTTTCTTTTGATGATTTAAATGTATATTTCTTTTAAATTTGTGAAGATAATTGAAAATGCGATTGATTTATGAGAAAATCAATTGAGTTTGATTTGATTAGGATTAACATTTAGCTAAGTCCATGGTATAGGTCATATGGCTTAGGAAGAGTTTTTATTTAATTTGATTTAGTTTGATTTAGTTTTGATCATTTGAATGTAGATTTGATTTATATTTAGAAAGATGATTGAAGACATAAATTGGTTATGAGAGAATAAATTGATTTTGTATTGATTTTAACTAAGATTTGGCTAAGTCCTTGGATAGGTTATATGGCTTAGGAAAGGTTTCAAGTTTGGATTTGATCATGGGATTCAATCATTTGGTTTTGGAATTTGGGTTTGGATTTGGATTTAAATTTGATGTTTGAATTGAACTTGAGGTTTGGTTTTAGAAGGTAAACATGGATTGGATTTGGGTTGTATGATAGGTGGATTATCTTAATCCCTAAGGTATAACCTAATCCTATGGTTAACCATTCTAAGTATTTAAGCTTAGGTCAAGTTTTTACCTAATTATTAGAAGTATCTTATGACTGGGGAAGTCTTAGTGTCTAGAAGACTCCTAAGTATAAGATGTGAAGATTAAATCCACACTCCAAAAGTGAGGTCAATAGGCCTGGCTAGTGTTGCCTTGGAGATAGATAAAGAATGAAGCCAAGTTTCACATTATAGACTCGACTACATCTTTCAACACTTTGCTTGGGAAACCATGGGTACCTGAGAACAAAGTAGTTCCATCCTCTATACATCAGTGTTTGAAGTTTATGAGAGATGGGATTGTTTACGATGTCAAAGGAGATCTCAAGCCATTTATTGATTGAGTTTAAGGACTGCTTTGCATGGAGTTATGAAGAGATGTCTGGATTGGCTCTTGATGTAGTGGTCCATAAATTAGCAATAGATCCTACTGATAAACCTATCAAGCATGCTCCTAGATGAAACATAACAATAATTCATTTATGAAGATTGATCGATGATGGCTTCATCCAGATGAAAAAATCCCTACCTAGTTAGCTAACATCATCCTAGTTAAGAAAAAGAATGGCCAAATTCATATATGCATCAATTTTAGAGATTTATATAAGGCATGTCCAAAAGATGAATTTCCACTACCAATCCCGGAGCTGATGGTGGACATTGCCTCATCTCATGCAGTCTTCTCTTTCATGGATGGCTCATCTGGATATAACAAAATAAAGATGGCTCCTAAAGATGAAACAAACACTTCTTTAGAATCCCATTTAGAATATATTACTATAAGGTCATGCCTTTCAGCCTTAAAAATATATTGCTACATATATCTGGGCTGATTTCGATTGCTGAACTCATTCATCATCAAGTCGAGTGCTATGTCGAAGATCTTGTGCTCAAAAGTAGAAGAAAATAAGACCATCTCTTTGACTTGGGAGTATTTTTTGAACAGTTAAGATAGTTTAACCTTAAAATGAACCCCCTGAAGTGTGCATTTGGAGCAGCAATAGGAAAATTCCTTAGGTTTGTCATTCGACACTAGACAATCAAAATTCATCCAGAGAAGAACAAATCGATATTAGAATTATCAACCCCTAAAATTTTAACTCAACTCAAATCATTCCAAGGGTGGTTGGCATATCTACAACACTTAATATCCAACTTATCAGGAAGATGTCCATTCGAACGCCAAAAGGATGCCAAGTTCAAGTGTTATGATAAGTGTGAGCATGCCTTTGAAGACATCAAGCATTACCTGATGAAGCTACCAGTTCTAGCAACCTCTATCCCGGGAAAGCCTCTCATTCTTTAAACTACTATGTTAGATGACTACCTTGGTGCTTTGTTGGCCCAAGCCAATGATGAAGGGAAGGAATATGCACTCTACTACCTCAGCCAAATATGAAGCTTTGATTGCCAGTCTGGAGTTAGCTATTACTCTAAGAATCAATAACATCAATATCTTTGGAGATTCTCAACTAATTATCAATCAAATTGTTGGGTCATATAAGGTTATAAAGCCCAAACTCCATCACTACCACAAGTACACAATAGAGTTGTCAGCATAAATCCCAGAGATTACCATTTATAAGATTCCTCGAGGAGAGAACATCATAGCATATGCTTTAGCCAAGCTTGCCAAAGAGTTGGCATGTTCGGAGGATGAGTCCATATCAATAAAGGTCTAAAATAGATAAATCTTATCCCTTATTGATACTGAACTCATCAAAAAGTACTCCCTTGAAGGTAGTTTCCATTGTTAAGAAGGACGAGCAGTTAGATTAGAGGCAACCATTCATGGATTACTTAAATAAAGGCAAACTACCTCAAGAGAAGTCCCAAGCCCATCAAATTAAGTAGAAAGCACTTTCCCATGCTCTTGTGGATGGTTTCTTTGTCTTGCGACTTTGATCATATGTGGTTATATTTTTAGACAAGCATGAAGCCCATAATATCGTGACTGAGGTACACTTAGGATTATGTGGAGCTAACCAATCCAGTCCAAAAATGAATTGCAAGATCAAGAGGCTAGGATAGTACTGGCCATTGATGATCAATGCTTGCATGGATATGGCTAGGCAAAAGCCATGCCAAATACGTGTGGTCCTACCACCCAACATTCTACATCCTACATTGGCCTCATGGCCATTTGAGTGTTGGGGTATCGGCATAGTGGGTCGGATTGATCCTCTTTATTCTAAGAGTCATCAGTTCATCTTAACGAAAGCGATTCCTCTTAGAGAGGTCACAACTCATCAAATGCTCCAGTTTTTAAGAAACCATATTATATATAGGTTCAAAGTGCCTCAACGAAATATATCTAATAATGGTATTACATTCAAGAGCACTGAGATCAACAACTTTGCCAGGAGACACAACATAGATTGGAGATATACTACCATCAACCACCTGAGGACAAATGGCTTAGCAGAAGCCTTCAACAAAACTCACATTCAAATACTGAAGAAGACACTCGACAATAATAAATGATAGTGGCATGAGCAGTTAGTTGAAGCTTTGTGGGCCTACTGCACCACATATAGAACTACAACTCAATCTACTCCTTTCTCCTTAGTGTATGGGTCTAAAATTATTGTACCATTAGAAGTCCAACTCCCATCACTAAGGATAGCTATGGGTAGCAAGATCACAATAGAGCCTACCACCAAGTTGCGGTTAGAAGAACCTAAAGATTTGGAGGAGAGATGCTTGCGGGCATGCTGAAATCTTGAGTTGTACAAAGCTAAAATGATTCAAGCTCACAACAAGTTGGTCCATCCTAGAGCTTTTTAAGTATGAGAGCTTATTTTAGTTCTATGGAGATCGATTGTTGCCCATTGTAACATGGGAGCCAAGTTTGAACCCACTTGGGAAGGCCATTTTTCCATAAAGAAGGCCTACCTAGGAGGGTCTTATCAGCTTATTAATCATAAGGTAGAAAGCCCAATGCTTCCAATCAGTGGGCTCTACTTAAAGAAATATTATAAATCATGTATGAAAATAATTATCATCAATGAAATTTTCATTTCAAATTCAATCTCTTCCATGTTGAAAGTATTCATATTTGTGAATCTACCATGATGTGTTTAGGGATGGTGTAAGGAACCCGAGCGGCGTTCTATCCTTCATCGACACAACACAAACACAAACTACACACAAACATATAAAATAAACAAATATCTTTTGGCCTAAATTTTTCATTTGTCTTCATTTAAGAGGATGTGATCTAATTCTTTCTTCTTGGATTAGCCTTTGTGCACTGACTGGGTTGATATTATTTGAGGTTTAAGAAAAGTCCCCTAATGGCTCCTTCCTTCCTAACTACTTCAAATCTGGGTCTAGTTCTATCTCGGGGCTCCCCGCTTAGTAGCCCCTCTAGGTCAAATAGCATCTGTCCCGCTAATGACAGACTATCACGATGATCAATTCCACTTGAAAAGTTGTAAGCCTACTCGCTTTCTTTCCAGATTCATCATTGCACACCGATGGGCACCTTAGGTTGGTTGGTTCTTATTATGCTAACAGATACACCACTCATGCTGATGAATACACCTTAGGTTGGTTGGTTCTCGCACCTTAGGATACACCACTCATGGTAGATGTAAGTCTGCTACACTTTCTCCTTGAGTTGGCCACTGTACACCTATAAGCTTTCTTTTTGGCTCGATAATGCTCCTAGAAGCACCTCCCCTATGGGCACTATATTTGGATCACATCCTTTGCGACCCCATTTAGACACTACCTGGGTTACTATTGAATTAGATAGTTCCCTCTCCTAGTAACCACCCACATTGGTTGGAGAATCCATCCATGGATGCGATTCTCCTTGGTCCAATAAATCGAGATAGGTCGGGTTGACATAGCCCCTTCGGTATGATCCTCACAAAAACATGATCCACAAAGATATAAACAAAATATATATTCACTTGTGGATTTGGAGGACACCCTTGGCATTTTCCCAAGAAGGCATCTTATCTTTAGGGCAATGTCAACAAAACTCCCTATAGGAATCACCTGACTACTCTTAAGTTGATATAAGTCCCCAATGACATTCACTCAATAGACACCCCTAAGTCAGGTTTAATTTATTGTGCTACCAACAGGTCACCCCAGTGGTTGTTCCTTTCTTTAGAAGATGTAAGTCTGCTACACCTTCTTCCTAGCACAGTTGTTGCACACGAAAGGCAACCCTTTAGGTTTGCTAGCTCTACCCAATGGCCAGTAGACTATCCCTTTGGATTTGTAAATTTGAGATAAGACAAGTCTAATATAGCCCCTTCTTAATGGGCTCATCGCACACTGACAGGGTCCATACATTAACTCAGATTAAATTAAACCCAATCTAATTTTTCCTAATGGAGTTAAATCATACCCTTCTCGCTAGTGGAGCCCCAAATCATATGTAAACAAGTCAAGAAAACAAATCAAATTCAAAACCAACCTCCCTAGTGGAGCCAAATTAAACAAAATCCCCCTGTAGAGTCTAAATTAATAAAATCCAACCAAACTATTATTCCTAGTCGATACATCCTCAAACAAATCTATGAAATTAAACTCAAATCCCAATCCCTATGCTTTGAACACCTTCCCTTGTGGAAGGTTCATATACTCGATCCTCAGCAGACTCGAGCCCAAATCTCTAGCAGATATGCCTCAAGATCAATTAAAATAAAACAAATTAAAGTCAATTCGATCTTAATCTCTGATGGATTATAGATTTTTATCCCCAATGGATCTTCTTTCCACAAATCATATAATCAAATCTGATTCAAACCTTATCCCCAAATAATTTTCTTCTTCTATGCCCTCGAGGCAGACCCCTCACATGTCATGTCCAATGCATGTGTGATCCCATAGCAGATCTCCCTTCATGTCCTCGACATGGAATTATCATAAAATCTTATTTATTTTCTCATGCACACATTTAATACTTCAACCAAAAGTCTAACAATGTATTCATTCAAATTACATCATCTTAACATTGTAATCAAAATTTTATGATTTCTGATTGTGCAAGCTCAAACTAACTATACAATATCATGCTAAACATATTATAGTGTGAATTAACACACTATATTATATTATAATATATGATGTTATATTATAATTTGTTATAATATAATATATTGTCTAACATTTCACCTCATTAGAATCACTTAAAAGGAACAAATAACAAAATTTTCTCAAAATATGAATAATGTTCATTTTGGATGTAAAATTGTTATTTTCTATTAGAAATGGTACAAAATATTATCACTTTTGCTTCTTGGTGTGCCATGAATTTGGCCAAATTCTTCCATCTCAACCTTCAAATTAACATTTTTTTGAGTTTTGACCCAATGTATTATAACAAAAGTAAAACATTCGAATGTACAATAACATTTAATAACACACCACCACATTCATATATATGTGAAGTTATATTGTTATGTACATTATATTTTAATATGCTTTCATATAATATATTATCTTACATTAAACCTTAAAATGAATCACTTTAAGCAAAAATTTATAAAAGTTTATTGAAAAATAAATATTTATTTTGGATGCAAAATTTCATTCTTTGATTAAATGACACACCATAGCACCCTCATGATGTTCCCTAAAGCTTACCTTAAATTTGGCCAAATCACACCATCTCACCCTATAAATTAGTATTTTTATAAATCATACCAGTACAAAATCTACTACATCATACTGTAACAAACTAAAATCTACTAAACAATAAGTTGTAATACATAATAGTATGCTATAATGCATGATGCTACACTATATTATGGCATCCTATATTATAATACACTATAACATATTATATTATATTGCATATCACATCACAATAGATTGCTTAAGATAATGAAATCATTAAATTTGTCTAAACAATAAAAAGCTATATATTTTAGTTATATCACTTACATATTTCAGATTAAAACAATATATTTTGATGCCATGCTCTACCTATTATGAATTTGGCCAAATTCCACCATTTTAAAGTCTAAATCAACATTTTTATAAATAATGCTAATGTAGGCTCGACTACATATTGTAAAATACTAAAAGAACTTAAAATGCCCATAATAATATATTATGATATATGATGCTATACTATGCTACAACATATAATATTTATTTAGAACATAAAATCTTACTTTTTAGACTACAAGTAATGTAGCAAACCTTTGGTACTACAACCTAATTCCCACTTCAAATTTAACAAATTCTATTATCGATTTATTAAATCAATATATTTATGATATATATTAATATATATAGGGCACAATACCATAATATACTAAAACATTTCAAAACATCTTATAACATCCAAAACACATCACTACATGCTTAAATATATGATGCTTTTTATAATATATGGTATATTATAATATAATTTAGGGTTAGGGTTTAGGGTATTCAAATCTCTAATAATTAAGGGAAATTCTCCAGAAGACATTTTCTTTACCTATCATAACTATGCTAGATTTAGGTCATTCTTTAGATCTACTCCTAATTACATCTTTATTCAAGGTTTAGGGTTTAGGGTTTAGAGGTTAGAGTTAGGGTTTAGGGTTAGTTTAGGGTTTAGGGTTTAGGGATAGTTTAGGGTTTAAGATTTAAGGTTTAGGGTTTGCGGTTTATAGTTTAGAGTTTAGGGTTCTAGGTTTTAGGGTTTAAAACTTATTATTTTAGATTTTAGGGCTTAGGTTTTAGGGTTTAGGATTTTAGGGTTTAGGGTTTATGGTCTAGGATTTTAGGGTTTAGGGTTTAGGGTTTCAGGTTTAGGGTTTAGGGTTTAGGATTTAGGGTTTAGGGTTTAGTGCTTAGGGTTTAAGGTTTTTAGGATTTAGCATTTAGGGTTTATGGTCTTCATTTTAGGTTTAAAGTTTAAGTTTTAGATAAGGTTTTAGGGTTTATGGTTTTTTTTAATCGAGAAGAAATTCTGATTCAATATTTCTTCTTTTTGATTTCATCAACCAAGTAGCAGCCCAAGCTTTCTAAGTTGAAGCGATGATGTAGATGAAAAACCAGCACCCATAGAGCAAATCAAAAACCCAAGATAAGTAGAACCATCTCTACTATAAAGACACAGTTCCATAAGCAGCATATAACATTAGCCATTCTTTAATATCTCCCATTCCCATCAGAACCACCTTCACCTCTTGAGTAGGAAGATCTTCCATCATATCCCAGATCCCTCCCTCTGCTGCCACCATAGATATAGCGTCTGTCACTCCTACTTCCTCCATAAACATCGCTGCTCCCACCACCACCTCCATATCCACCAGCGCCTTCAGATCCCCCACCACTACTGTGATAACTATGGCCTCTGCCTTTCCTCCACCGCTAGATCTAGACTTAGCCTAGTTGATGGTGATGTTCCTGCTGTCAAGGTTCTACCCATTCTTAGGGTTTAGGATTTAGGGTTAGTTTAGGGTTAGTTTAGGATTTATGGTTTAGGGTTTAGGGTTTGGGTTTAGGTTTAGTTTTTTTAGGTTTAGGGTTTAGGTTTAGGGGTTTAGGGTTTAGAGTTTAGGTTTAGGGTTTATTTGGGGTTTAGGTTTAGGTTTAGGGTTTTAGGTTAGTTTTAAGGTTTAGTTAGGTTTAGAGTTTAGGGTTTAGTTTAAGATTTAGGGTTTAGGGTATTTTTTTAAAATTAAGTAACTTGGTAGGTTTAGGTTTATTTAGTTTATTTTTATTTATTTAGTTTATTTTATTTATATTTTTTATTTAGGTTTATTTTATTTTTTATTTAGTTTATTCATTTAAGGTTTTATTTATTTTAGGTTTTTATTTAGTTTATTTTTTAGGTTTAGGTTATTTTAGTTGAGTTTTATTTTTATTTTATTTTATTTTTTATTTAGGTTTACATTTTATTTTATTTTTAGGTTTAGGTTTTAGGTTTTATTTAAGGTTTATTTTTAGCTTTATTTTTTAGTTTAGGTTTAGGTTTTAGGATTTTATTTTAGGTTTATTTTATGCTTTATTTTTAGTTTAGGTTTAGGTTTTTTAGTTTATTTTAGTTTATTTATTTTAGGTTTATGTTTAGGTTTAGTTTTTTTTCTTAAGTTTAGCTTTAGGTTTAATTTATTTTAGTTTAGTTTATTTTTGTTTAGGTTTAGGTTTATTTTAAATTTTATTTTAGGTTTAGGTTTTTCTTTAGTTTAGGGTTTAGGTTTTATTTTGTATTTATTTTTAGGTTTATTTTTTAAGTTTAGGTTTTTATCTAGTTTTTATTTTAATTTATTTAAGGTTTATTTTATTTTTATTTTACATTTAGTATTTATTTTATTAAGGTTTTTTTTATTTTAGGTTTATTTTTAGTTTAGGTTTTTCTTTTTTTTTATTTTAGTTTTTTTTTAATTTTATTTTATTTTAGGTTTAGGTTAGGTTTAGTTTAGGTTTTATTTTATTTTATTTTTATTTTATTTAGGTTTAAGTTTTTTGATTTATTTATTTTTAGGGTTTATTTAGTTTAAGGCTTAGAGCTTAGGGTTTAGGGTTTAGGGTTTTAGAGTTTAGGGTTTTAGGGTTTGGGGTTTAGGACTAGAGTTTAGGGTTTAGGATTTATGGTTTATTGTTTAGGCTTTAGGGTTTAGGGTTTTTAGGCTATAGGGTTTAGGCTTTAGGCTTTAGGCTTTAGGGTTTTAGGGTTTAGAATTGAGGGTTAGTTTAGGGATTAGGGTTTAGGGTTTTAGTGTTTAGGAGTTAGGGTTTAAGGTTAGGGTTAGGGTAAGTTTAGGGTTTAACGTTTAGGATTTAGGGTCAGTTTAGGGTTTAGGGTTTATGGTTTAAGGTTTAGAGTTTTTTGGGGTTTAGGGTTGTAGGTTTAGGGTTTAGTGTTTACAATTTTTTTTAAGAAAAGATTAAGTAAACTACTAGGTTTACGATTATTTTGTTTATATTATATTTATTATAATTTATTTTATTTTTTAATTTTATTTAGGATTATTTTTATTTTTTATTTAGTTTGGTTTATTTATTTTAGTTTAGGTTTTTTATTTTAATTTATTTTTTAGGTTTAGGTTTATTTTTTAGTTTAGTTTTATTTTTATTTTATTTTTTAGTTTAGGTTTTATTTTTTATTTTTAGATATAGGTTTAAGTTTTTATTTTATTTTTTTTAGGTTTAGGTATTATGTTTTTTATTTTAGATTATTTTAGGTTTTATTTTTTAGTTAGTTCGGTATATTTTAGTTTATTATATTTTATTAAAGGTTTCAGTTTAGGTTTTGATTTAGTTTATTTTAGGTTTAGGTTTAGATTTTATTTATTTTAGTTTAATTTATTTTCTTTTGGGTTTAGGTTTATTTTATTTTTATTTTATGTTTATGTTTTTTTAGGGTGTAAGATTTAATTTTTATTTATTTTTTCTTTTTATTTTTAGGTTTATTTTTTAGGTGTAGGTTTTAATTTATTTTTTAATTTTTTTAGTTTTAGGTTTATTTTATTTTTATTTCAGGTTTAGTTTTAATTTTATTTAGGTTTTTTTATTTTTTTGGTATAGTTTAGGTCTTTATTTATTTTATTTTATTTAGTTTTTATTTTTTTATTTATATTTTTTATATTTAGGTTTAGGTTTAGGTTTAGGTTAGGTTTAAGTTTTAGTTTAGATTTTTATTTTTTTATTTTATTATTTTATTTTATTTTTATTTAGGTTTTTTTATTTATATTATTTTTAGGTCTTATTTAGTTTAAGTTTAGGTTTTTAGCTTTTTAGGGTTTAGGGTTTAGGGTTTAGGTTTTAGGGTTTAGGGTTTAGGGTTTAGGGTTTAGGATTTTGGGATTAGGGTTAAGGGTTTAGGGTTTAGGTTTTAGGTCTAGGGTTCATGTTTTAGTTTAGGGTTTAGGGCTTTTGGTTTTTTTTTTAACAAAGAACAAATTTAGATTGAGCATTTCTTTTTTTTTTTATTTCATCAACAAAATAACACACCAAGTTTTATAAGAAATAAGCAATAACTTAGATCAAAAATGAGCATGCACAAAGAAAATCAAAAACCCTAGATAACTAGAACCATCTCTATTGTAAAGACATTATTCCATAAGTAATAGATCGGATCGATCATTCTTAATTTTCTCCAGTTCCCATCAGAACCACCCCGACCTCTGGAGTAGCGGGATCCACCGTCATATCCCCAATCTCTGCCTCCACCACCACCACGGTTGTAACATTCGTTGCTCCTCCCACCTCCAAAACCACCGCTGCTCCGACCACCACCTCCATATCCACTAGCACCTCAGACCACCTCTGATAACCACCTTACTCCAATCTAGATCTGATTAAGCGGTTGTGATGATGTTCTTCAAGGTTCTACCCATTCTTACGATTTAGGATTATTAGGTTTTTGGGTTTATGTTTATTTTTTAATTTATTTAGTTACGTTAGGTTTAGGTTTTAGGGTTTAGGGTTTAGGGTTTAGGGCTTAGGGTTAGTTTTTAGATTTGGGGCTCAGAGTTTAGGGTATAGGGTTTAGAATTTAGGGTATAGATTTTTTTTTAAAATTAAGTAAACCGGTAGGTTTAGGTTTATTTAGTTATTTATTTATTTATTTTAGTGTATTTTATTTTTTATTATTATTTAGGTTTATTTTTTATATAGTTTAGTTTATTTATTTTACGTTTATTTATTTTAGTTTAGGTTTTTTATTTTAGTTTATTTTTTAGGTTTAGGTTTAAATTTAAGATTATGTTTATTTTTAGTTGAGTTTTATTTTTATTTTGTTTTTTATTTTTAAGTTTCTTTTTTTTTTGGTTTAGGTTTAGGTTTTAATTTTATTTTTCTAGGTTTTGGTTTTAGGTTTTATTTTAAGTTTATTTTTAGGTTTTATTTTTTAGTATATGTTTAGGTTTATTTTTAGTTTATTATATTATATTTAGTTTAGGTTTAGGATTAGGTTTAGTTTATTTTAGGTTTAGGTTTAGGTTTTTTAATTTAGTTTAGTTTATTCTAATTTAGGTTTATGTTTATTTTATTTTGTTTATTTTATTTTTATTTTAGGTTTAGGTTTTTTAGTTTTTGGGTTTATTTATTTATTTATTTTTTTTTTTTAGGTTTAGTTTTATTTTATTTTTATTTTACTTTTATATTTTATTTTATTTAGGTTTTTTTTTATGTTTATTTTATTTTTTAGTTTAGTTTAGATTTTTTATTTATTTTATAGTTTAGATTTGATTTTTATTTATTTTATTTCTATGTTTAAGTTTAGGTTTATGTATTAGGTTTAGGTTTTAGTTTAGGTTTTTATTTTATTTTATTATTATATTTTATTTAGATTTAGGTTTTATTTATTTATTTTATTATTAGGTTTTATTTAGTTTAGGTTTAGGTATTTACATTTTTAGGGTTTAGGTTTAGGGTTTAGTAGTGTAGATTTTAGGGTTTTTGGTTTAGTGTTTAGGTTTTATGGTTTAAGGTTTATGGTTTAGGGTTTAGGGTTTTTTTTTATTATTTTTATTATTTTTAAATTAATTAAACTGGTAGGTTTAGGTTTATTTAGTTTATTTTTTATTAATTTTAATTTATTTTATTATTTATTTTTATTTAAGTTTATTTTTATTTTTATTAGTTTAGTTTATTTATTTTAGGTTTATTTAGTTTAGTTTAATTTTTTAGGTTTATATTTAGGTTAAGGTTTATTTTTCTAGTTTTGTTTTATTTTTATTTTATTTTTTAGGTTTAGGTTTTATTTTTTATTTTTAGGTTTAGGTTTAGGATTTTTATTTTTATTATTTTAGGTTTAGGTTTTAGGTTTTTATTTTTGGTTAATTTTTAGGTATTTTTTTAGTTTAGGTTTAAGTTTATTTTTAGTTTATTTTATTCTATTTAGTTTAGGTTTAGTTTAGGTTTAATTTATTTTAGGTTTAGTTTAGGTTTAGTTTATTTAGGTTTAGGTTTAGGTTTTATTTATTTTAGTTTAGGTTTATTTTATTTTTTTTTTATTTAGGTTTGGTTTTTTTATTAGTTTAGGGTTTAGGTTTTATTTTATTTATTATTAGGTTTATTTTTTAGGTTTAGGTTTTATTAGTTTTATTTTATTTTAAGTTATTTTATTTTTATTTTAGGATAAGATTTTATTTTATTTAGGTTTTATTTTTTAATTTAGTTTAGGTTTTATTTATTTTATTTTAGTTTAGTTTTATTTTTTTATTTTATTTTCTTTTTAGGTTTAGGTTTAGGTTTAAGTTTAATTTTTATTTTATTTTATTTTTTATTTTTTTCATTTTATTATGGTTTAGGTTTTTTTTTAGTATAGTTTTTGGTTTAGGTTCTTAGCTTTTTAGGGTTTAGGGTTAAGGTTTAAGATTTAGAGTTTTTGGTTTAGTGTTTAGGCTTTAGGGTTTAGGGTTTTAAGGGTTTAGGGTTTAGGGTTAGCTTAAGGTTTAGGGTGAGTTTAGGGTTTAGGGTTTAGGCTTTCGTGTTTAGGGTTTATAATTTAGAGTTATTTTAGGGTTTAGGAGTTTAGGGTTTTACAGTTTAGGATTCAGGGTTTAAGGTTTAGGGTTTAGTGGTTAGGGTTAGGGTTAGGGTTTATGGTTTAGGGCTTAGGGTTTAGAGTTTAAAGTTTACGATTTAGGGTTTACTGTTTAGGGTTTAGGGTTTTTAGGGTTTAGGGTTTATGGTTTAAGGTTTAGGGTTGTAGGTTTAGGGTTAGGTTTAGGGTTCAAGGTTTAGTGTTTAGGGTTTAGGATTTAGGGTTTAGGGTTTAAGGTTTAAGGTTTAGGGTTTTTTTTTAATTAAGTAAAAAAAAGTAAGTTTAGGTTTCTTTAGTTTATTTTATTTTATTTAGTTATTTATTTATTTATTTTTTTGGTTTATTTTTTTGTTTATGTTTATTTATTTTATATTTTTTTTAGTTTTAGTTTAGGTTTAGTTTTTATTTATTTTTAGGTTTATTTTATTTATTTTAGTTTAGGTTTTATTTTATTTTATTTTAGGTTTATTTTATTTTATTTTATTTTATTTAATTTTATTTTGCTTTTTTATTTTAGGTTTATTTTATTTTTTAATTTAATTTAGGTTTTTATTTATTTATTTTAGTTTAGTTTATTTTTTTATTTTATTTTATTTTTAAGTTTAGGCTTAGGTTTTAGTTTAGGTTTTAATTTTAACTTATTTTATTATTTTATTTAGGTTTATATTTATTTATTTATTTACTTATTTTTTGTTTTATTTAGTTTAAGTTTAGGATTTTAGGTTTTTTAGTTTAGGTTTAGTTTAAGTTTAGGTTTAGTTTTTTAGGTTTAGGGTTTTAGGGTTTAGGGTTGTAGGTTTAGGGTTTAGGGTTTAGGGTGAGGGTTATTTATTTATTTATTTTATTTTATTTTTAGGGTTTAGGGTTTAGGTTTAGGATTCAGTTTAGAGTTTAGAGTTTAGGGTTTAGAGTTTTTTTTAATAGAGAACAAATTTAGATTCAATATTTCTTCTTTTTGATTTCATCAACTAAGTAAATAACCAAATTTTCAAAGATAGAAGCGATGACATAGATAAAAAATGAGCATGCATAGAGCAAATTGAAAACCCTAGATAACAAGAACTATCACTACCATAAAGACACAGTTCGAGAAGAAGTAAATCTGATCGGTCATTCTTTAGTTTCTCTAGTTCTCATCAGAACCACCCTGGTCTCTTGAGAAGCGGGATCGACCATCATATCCCTGATCTCTCCCTCCGCCACCTCCACGGTTGTAACCTCCGTTGCACTTCCTGCCTCCATAATCGCCATTTCTCTAACACACCAAGTTTAGGGTTGTAGTTTAGTGTTATAGGTTTAGGGTTTAGGTTTTAGGGTTAGTTTTAGTGTTTATGGTTTAGGGTTTAGGGTTTAGGCTTTAGGCTTTAGGCTTTAGGAATTAGGATTTAGGGTTTATGTTTTATTTTTAATTAAGTAAATTGGTAGGTTTAGGTTTACTTAGTTTACTTATTTTATTATTTATTTATTTTAATTTATTTTATTTTTTATTCTTATTTTGGTTTATTTTTTATTTTTATTTAGATTAGTTTATTTATTTTGGATATTTTATTTTAGTTTAGGTTTTAAATTTTAGTTTATTTTTAGTTTAGGTTTAGTTTATTTATTTTAGTTAGTTTTTTTATCTATGTTTAGGTTTTATTTTTTTAGGTTTAAGTTTAGGGTTTTGGGGTTTAGGGTTTAAGTTAGGGTTTATGTTTAGGGTTTAGGTTTAGGTTTTAGGGTTTAGTGTTTAGTTTAGGTTTAAGATTTTTAGGGTTTATAGTTTGTTTTAGGTTTTAGGTTTTATTTGGGGTTTTAGTTTTGTTTTAATCTGAGTTTAAGGTTTAGGTTTAGATTTAGGGTTTAGGTTTAGGGTTTAGTTTAGGGTTTGGGTTTTATTTAGGTTTAGTTTAGTTTAGGATTTAGGTTTGTAGGTTTAGGGTTTAGGGTTAGTTTTAGGGTTTAGAGTTTAGGGATTAGGGTTTAGGTTTTAGGTTTAGGTTTTAGGTTTTAGATTAGGTTTATTTTTAAATTAAGTAAACTAGTACGTTTAGGTTTTTTAAGTTATTTTTTTAAATTAATTAAACCACTAGGTTTATGTTTATTTAGTTTACTTTTATTTATTTAGTTTATATTATTTTTTATTTTATTAAAGTTTATTTATTATTTTTATTTAATTTAGTTTATTTATTTTATGTTTCTTTATTATAGTTTAGGTTTTCTATTTTAGTTTAGGTTTAGGTTTTTTTAGTTGAGTTTTATTTATTTATTTATTTTGGTTTAGGTTTTATTTTATTTTTTATTTTTAGGCTTAGGTTTAGATTTTTATTTTACTTTTTTAGGTTTAGGTTTTATTTTTTTATTTTAGGTTTATTTTTAATTTTTATTTTTTACTTTAGGTTTAGGTTTATTTTTCATTTATATTATTTTATTTAGTTTAGGTTTAGCTTTAGGTTTAGTTTATTTTAGGTTTAGGTTTAGGTTTTATTTATTTTAGTTTTATTTATTTTACTTCAAGTTTAGGATTAATTTTTTTTTTAGGTTTATGTTTTTTTTATAGTTTAGGGTTTATGTTTAATTTTGTATTTATTTTTAGGTTTACTTTTTAAGTTTAGGTTTTTTATTTTTTATTTTATTTTATTTTAGGTTTATTTTATGTTAATTTTATTTTTATTTTATGTTAGTTTTATTTTATTTAGGTTTTTTTATTATTAGTTTATTTATTTTAGTTTAGTTTAGGCTATTATTTATTTTAGTTTAGTCTATTTTATTATTATTTTTAATTTATCTTGGTTTAGCTTTTTTATTTATTTTATTTATGGGTTTTCCTTAATTTAAGTTTAGGTTTTTAGGTTTTATGGGTTTAGGGTTTAGGGTTTAGGGTTTAATGTTTTGGCTTTAGGGTTTTGGGTTTTTAGGGTTTAGGGTTTTGGATTTAGGGTTAGCTTAGGGTTTAATGTTTAGGATTAAAAGTTTCTTAGGATTTAGGGTTTAGGGTTGAAAGTTTTTTAGGGTTTCAGGTTTAGGTTTAGTTTTAAGATTTAGGGTTTAGGGTTTAAGGTTTAGGATTTAGGGTTTAGGGTTTTATTTTTAAATTAAGTAAACCGATAGGTTTAGGTTTATTTAGTTTACTTTTTATTTATTTTAGTTTATTTTATTTTTATTTTTTTTAAAATTTATTTTTTAATTTTATTTAATTTAGTTTAGCTTTTTTATTTTAATTTATTTTTTAGGTTTAGGTTTAGGTTTATGTTTAATTTTTAGTTTAGTTTTATTATATTTTAGTTTTTAGGTTTAGGTTTTATTTTTTACTTTTATTTTTTTAGGTTTATGTTTTAGGTTTTTATTTTAGGTTTATTTTTAAGTTTTATTTTTTAGTTTAGGTTCATGTTTATTTTTAGTTTATATTATTTTATTTTTTTTAGGGTTTAGGTTTAGTTTATTTTTGGTTTAGGTTTAGGTTTTATTTATTTTAGTTTAGATTTTTTTAGTTTAGGTTTGGGTTTATTATATTTTGTTTATTTTAGGTTTAAATTTTTTTTTAGTTTAGGGTTTAGGTTGTGTTTTTTATTTATTTTAAAGTTTTATTTTTTGGTTTATGTTTTAGGTTTGGGTTTTTATTTAGTTTTCATTTTTTATTTTATTTTAGGTTTATTTTTTATTTACATTTGTTTTATTTTATTTTGGTTTTTTTATTTTTAGGTTTAGTTTCTTTTTTAGTTTAGTTTAGGTTTTATTTATTTTACTTTAGTTTGGTTTTATTTTTATTTTAATATATTTTAGGTTATGTTTAGGTTATAGTTTAGGTTTTATTTTATTTTATTTCATATATTTTATTTAAGTTTAGGTTTTTTTATTTATTTTATTTTTAGGTTTTATTTAGTTTAGGTTTAAGTCTTCATTTTTTTTTTGGGTTTATGGTTTAGGGTTTGTTATTTCAGGTTTAAGGTTTAGGGTTTAAAGTTTAGGGTTCTAGGTTTTAGGGTTTATGGTTTAGGGTTTAGGGTTTAGGGTTTAGGGTTTATGGTTTATGATTTAGGGTTGTAGGTTTAGGGTTTAGAGTTTAGGGTTTATGGTTAGTTTTAGGATTTAAGGTTTAGGGTTAGGGTTATTTTATTATTATTATTATTTAATTTTTTAATTTTTTTTAAATTAAATAAACTGATAGGTTCTAGTTTATTTAGTTTATTTTTTTATTTAAGTTTATTTTATTTTTTTTATTTTGATTTAGCTTTATTTTTTATTTTTATTTAGTATAGTTTATTTATTTTTGGTTTATTTATTTTACTTTAGGTTTTTTTATTTTGATTTATTTTTAAGGTTTAGGTTTATGTTTAAGTTTATTTTTTACTTTAGTTTTATTTTAATTTTAATTTTAGGTTATGTTTTATTTTTTTTCTTAGGTTTAGGTTTAGGTTTTTATTTTATTTTTTTAGGTTTAGGTTTTAGGTTTTTATTTTAGGTTAATTTTTAGGTTTTATTTTTTATTTTAGGTTTAGGGCTTATTTTTAGTTAATTTTATTTAGGTTTAGGTTTAGGGTAAGCTTAGGGTTTAGGGTTTAGGGTTTTAGGGTTTAGGGTTTACGGTTAGGGTTAGGGTTTAGGATTTAGGGTTTAGGGCTAGTTTAGGGTTTAGGGTTGTAGGTTTAGGGTTTAGGGTTTAAGGTTTAGTATTTTTGGTTTAGGGTTTAGGGTTTTAAAATTAAATAACCATGGGTTTTAGTTATTTAGTTTATTTATTTATTTTTATTTTAGTTTATTTTTATTTTATTTAGCTTAGTTTAGTATTTTATTTATGTTTTTTTTATTTTAGTTTGTTTTTTAGGTTTAGGTTTAGGTTTGTTTATTTTTTAGTTTAGCTTTATTTTTACTTTATTTTTTAGGTTTAGATTTTATTTTTTATTTTTAGGTTTATGTTTTGTTTTTTATTTTATTTTTTTAGGATTAGGTTTTAGGTTTTTATTTTAGGTTTATTTTTAGGTTTTTCTTTTAGTTTAGGCTTAGGTTTACTTTTAGTTTATCTTATTTTATTTAGTTTAGGGTTTAGGTTTAGTTTATTTTAGGTTTAGGTTTAGGTTTTATTTATTTTAGTTTAGGTTTATGCTTATTTTATTTTATTTATTTTAGGTTTAGCATTTTTTTTTAGTTTAGGGTTTAGCTTTTATTTTTTATTTATTTTTAAGTTTATTTGTTAGGTTTAAGTTTTATTTAGTTATTATTTTATTTAGGGTTTTGCCACCATCCTTCAAGATCTTTGATGGTGGTGGGTACCTAACAGATTATGATTTAGAGTCGTTGTTTGATCAATGGCAACAACGCCTCCTCTTAGCCTTTTCGTTAAAGTCCGTCAGTGTTGCATTTGATTGGTACGTTGAGCGCCTTGATTCGATGAAGACTTTTCTAAGTTGGAACCTCTTCATCAAGAGGTTGTTGGAGCTCATGAGAGGGGGGTGTAGGCAACCTCATTGTAGAAAGAAATGAGTCCCATGTTGATTACATTCTCAGGAGGTGCAACCTGAGCATGAAATGTGAACCACAGCTGTCCGAACAGCATGCCATTGAGATTCTACTCATGAATATCCATGGCCGGTCGCCTTCATGCTTAAGGGCTTTACCATCAAAATATTCAATAAATTAATCAATAAGGTGGCTAACCTACAAGAGGAAGCCAAACATTTACCCTTTCCATACCAATCATCTAGGCTCAAGCCGTAGAAGGTGTTTGAGAAGAAGCCAGGGACAATTGTGTCAGTGGATAGAGGGAAGCAACTAGTTAGAGTTCAATATAAGAGACTACGAGCTTAGCAGCCACCAATGCCACCTACTTTTCCACCACCTCACTCATCATACCATCATGCTTTTCATGACCATTTCACCACCTCGGACTAGGTGGTATTCATATCCATTGTCAGGTACCTACTTTCCACCTACTCTTGCTAATAGATTGGATAAGTCATATTCATTCAAGAGGGAGTTAGTTAGGAAAATCTGAATCTCTTAAAGAAACGACTTTTAGTTACTAGAGCCTAGGCGGAGGAAGTGGGCAAGAATGATGATCCTTGCTGCCCCTACCAGCATGTTAGGCCATGTCTTGAGGATTGTATCACTTTTAAGGACTAGCACTACAAGTTGATAGCCATAGTTATCCCTAAGGAATGTTTATTAGAACAACCATCTAGTTCATTAAGTAACCTTGGGATACTTGCGATCCTCTTAAGACCAAGAAGGTTAGGATATCTCCATCTGAACCTCTAAGAAGATCATTTCTAAGATCAAGAAGCTTTCCTTGCGGGTGTCAAGTAGCTCAAACCTCCAACACCAAGGAAGGTTTGCTAGTTAAAGGACAAGGATCTGGGAGGTGACATCCGGTAGAAGTAGCAACTCACCAAACTTGCATGGGATAGTCCAATACCGTAGCCATCGTCCGAGTCCAGTACTCCCTCCACCGTTGCAGATACCACCTCTTCTTCTCCTCTTCTATGAGCAGGAGTGTTGTATCTGTGGATAAGGGCACTAAATCCCTTACTCTACTTATTTTACTTGATTTCTATCATGTACCTCTGTCCAAAAAGAAATTAATGAAGAAAGTTGATTCTACATATATATTGTCTATGCTCTTGATTTTATTCCTATTGAAAGCTCTCTGAGTTTAAATAAAAATAATAGCTCTAGTGTTCTAATCCTTTCCTTTCTGATTTAGAATCTGGCTATCCTTCTCTAAATCAATCAGGTTCACCTCTTGAGATTGACTTGGAGTCAACTGACTCTGAGAATCCCATAGGAGAGGCTGTAGGTATGTCCCATGAGAAGGTAGAACTTTTGAGAAGCTCATCTTTTCAAGAAGTCATTGAAATCAACCTACGTAATGGAAAAGTTTTACCTCCTCAGGTAGCACCTAAGGATAAGGGTAAGCAAGTCATTGGTTCTAGTGAGCAGATAGCCCCTCTACAAGATGCTCCACCCATGGATATGCTTATAGAGTACCAAGCTATAGTTGATTACAATGTCCTAGCTCACCTTAGAAAGTTTCCAGCAAAGTTAAGCATGTATGATGCCCTTGTCATATCTAAAGAGATGAGAGAATCTCTAATCAAGGCCTTCTTGATCTAGATATATGCTTAGCTCAACTAACCACTACTAAAGAGGAGGCATGCCACTCGAAGGACATCATAGGAGTTACATTCAGTGATGAAGACTTACTCAAGGGATGATCGATACAACCTCTTTTACATTGAATGTTGGCGGAATATCCAAGTTCTAGTTGACCCAGGTGTATCAGTCAACATTATGAGTGTAAGAACCCTTGCCTTCTTGAGGATCGACATCTCCAAACACCAAAAAGAAAGGATGATGTTGAGAGGATTTAATGAACAAGGCGAGAGGGCCTTGTGGTGTTTATTTTTAAAATGTATGGGGGGGGTACTTTTGAGGTGATGAATACAGTGAGGTATGATATACTCTCTTAAAAGATAGAGGCATCACCTTATAGTGGACTTAATCATGTAATAAGGACTCCTAAGGCATGATGGGTCTTTGAATGTACTGGAGATTTTTCCCATACTTTAAATGGATGAATTAAGTTGGGTTTATATTAAACCAAGTTCTTAAGTTCTCTATGGAGGTAAGCCTCTATAGTTAATTACATCTTAGGAAATGAAATTTCTTAAGAATACTCTCGAGTATAGTAAACAATTATCATCTCTAAAGATTTTAAGGTTAGACTATCAAATGATTGATTTTATTTGGAAAATAATTTGGGAAAGTTCAAGGAGAAGAGTTAATTTTGGAATCCAAATAAAATAAGTAGGAAATGCTCATGATGCTAGGAAGCCTAGTGAGCATTCGAATCTATCCTATGGTTGGGCTTGGGCTTTATAATTTTGAAGTTGAGGAGATTTATATGTTTTGAGTTGAAATTTAATTAGATTACTGGGGCATATAAACCATCAATACAAGGTTGTGGGAATACCTAAGAGGTGAGGATTTATGCTCGTAGCCTGAATGAAATAGCTACATCAGATCCTAAATCTAGGGATCTTTAGTACGAGCTAAACCATAACCTAAATCTAAGCGACAAATGGACATAAGTGTTTACCTCCATAAGAGAGAATAAATTATCCGACTTCTAGACTTATAATCACTTGGAGTGGCCACCAACTAACACCTCATATGATTTTAAAACCATGTAGTCTAGTCATATGAATTGTAAGATAGCCAGGGTGGTTATTTAATTGGAAAGAGACTAAAGTCCTAAACACCTTCCCTAAGAGACAACAACATGGGTGGTATGAGCATATGACATAATTTATAGATGCAAAATATTTTCAAATTTTATTTTATTTTAGGTAGATCATTTTGATAGAGGCTTTAGGACTTCTTATGCCTAAATGCATGATGAAATAGGTTATGGGTCAATTCAGCTAGAAAAAGGTGTTTTCCACCACAAGAGATGCCCTCACATGCCAAGCATTCTTTTATAGTGCATGGATGGAGATCCTTCATATTCAAGAGAGAAAGAATATGCATGCATGATGTGAAACATAAAACCATACAACTAAGGGGTTGCTAAATCTTTTAATTATCTTATTTATGTCTTAGGCCTTATGATGATGTTATGAGTTGTTTAAAGTTTATTTTTATCCTAAGAGCCTAATCGTATCCAAGCCACACTTTAAATCATCAATCATCTAAGAAACTATGAAAAGCATGTCATCCAAATGTACAATGTAAACATAACATCAAATAATTATATAAACTATCATAAAAGAATAAAACATCAATCTTGATGAACGCGAAGAGAAAAGATGGGTAGAGCTCTACCCTTATACAACTTAGAATATGAAAGATTAATTATAATTGTATTAAATTATGGGGTCTTTTTTTATATCTCCATTTCTGATTTGGTTCCTTCTTTGATTTGGATGGTGCTTACATCAAAGGCATCACAGGGCACCCCAAGACAAAGCCTTACTTGCCATCCTAATCCCATAGCACTAAATCTAATTCCTATTGCAAAAATTACATTTATGTGTGAAAAGTAAATCTAACTACACCTGTAAAATAAAGGTTAGCTAAATATACATATAATCCCAAGCAGTTGTATTTATAATTTGGACTTAGCACCCCACATGGGGGAACTTAGCCCATCTAACTTGGATTATTCTTAAGGATTTAAGCAACCTGCAAAAGAGCATTCACATTTATTTTAAGCATCCCTTAAGCATAATCCCTACAAAACATGATTAGGCTAATATTGGCCTATCATCATCTCTGAAGCATACACCCTAACATCCAATCTAAAATAAGGCATCATAAAATAAAACATACATCACATCATACACTATCCTAACTTAGTGCTAGAAGTGGTGAATTAATTATATTGTGTTTATTAAGTCTTATGTGGTATTAGTGTTGTATTTTCTAAAGAAGGATTCAATTTAACATGAAAGTTTGATTTCACTTGAAGTAGTTTAATTGATTTGAGAATTTTAATTTGTGTTTTCTTTTGTTTCATTTGATTATATAGCAACTAAGTGTTTGTAAAGAGAGGAAAAGATGATTGCCCTCTTTCATCCCTACCTTAAGTCACTTTCTAAAGTATATTAATTTGATTTTAGTTCTCTTTTGGTGAATGACATTAAATGATTTAATTAATCTAAGTTTAGGTTCACTTTAAATAATCCTATTCAAAATGAAAGGCATCTTAAGATTAATTTAATTGAATTACTACCACATGACATATATTAAATCATTCCTTTCCATCACATGTATGCATATGATTTAATCCTAGTGTATCTATACATGCAACATATTTTAGCACTTAAATGATGAATGTATGTGTATATGTTTAGAATTTATATTTTTTATTGATTGAATTATTTAAACATATTAATTTAAAACTTTATCCAAATTCTTATTCAAAAGGACATAAGAATGAAATTAAATAGGCATGTGTCATTGTTAAACCAGAAGTGAGGTAATCAAATGACCTCCTTGGAGCTAGCTAAAGCCTCATATTCTTAGGATGTCCAGATTATATACCCATTTGCATTCAAACATATGTAAATTTGTATACATGAACATAGGAAGTAAGCTCCAAATCATATGGCTAATTAATTCAACCACTTAGTCAATTATGAATGCATGCAATTTTAATGTAAAATGGGATTTTCATTCACTAATCACATATATATACATGTACAAAGATATAAAAACATGTCATTGTTAAACTAAGGAAGTGAGGTAATCAAATGACCTCCTTGGGGCTAACTAAATTATTCAGGATGTCTAGACTATATACTTGCTTTTCTTGGACACACATGGATGTATACATAAATGAGGAAAGAAAACCATGCAAAGAATCTATATTTTTTTATTGAATCATTTACATATATGAATTAAAGCTCTATCAAATTCTAATGTTGAAATACATAAGAATGAAATCAAATGGGTACATTGTTAAACCAGAGAAGTGAGGTAATCAAATGACCCTTTGGGGCTAAAGCCTCATGTTCTGGATGTCCAACTATATACCCATTACCATTCAATCTTATATAAATCAACACATGAATGAGGAAAGAGAACTCAACATTCATACACTTAAGATATAAGCATATGCATTTCTTATGTATTTATAACTAGAATCATAACACATATTATTATTCATTTATAAGCTTTTGAAAATACATTTGATTTAATAGGGATAATAGTGCATATATTAAATTAAATCAACACATGCAAGCTTACATAAAGGAAATCCATTTTATTTTACTTGATTTTGAAAAGATAGATGCATGAATTCAAATGACATACCAAATTTAACATGATTGGAAAGAGACAATCAAATACAAGCATGTGATTCATTCAACCAAACTAGTTCTTAAGGACAATCTAGTCAAATAAGATTATTTAAAGCAAACCAAAGCTTCTTTATTAATTAAGTTTTGGATTTGATTTAATTTAAAGAGGAGAAGAGAAATCATCACTGCTATTTAAAACCCATTCCCACATTAGTGATTTGATTTAATTTAAGGAAATGTAATTAAGTTGATTTTATGGGTTAATTAAGTTGAACCCCTAATTAGATGAATTAATTACCCTTACCTTAAAGTAATTAACTAAATAATTATGAGCCAACATGATATACATGTAGAAAAAACTTGCAATGATCTCAAGAAATAATAGGGACCTAATGCAATTGGCTCATGATTAATAGTTAATTAGATTGGAGGACTTATTTAATTACTCCTATGGTTTTCCTACACATGTGGACTAACTATAATTTCATTAAACCTTTAGGTTATTAAACACCCCCAAGATTTAATTAATTAAGGTATGATGTGATTATGATTTCAATTTTATTAAGTGATTTAATTAATTAGTTAAATCATAATTAATTTCATTTTAAAAAAGGGTGAAATGAACTTAGGGAAAGGGGTCCCAACCCTATTCCTTAGTTTACTTACTATTGAATAATGATTAATAAACTTAATTAACCAATTTATTTATATTCATGGGATTAATTAATCATTAATTAACTTAAAAGAGTAGTTAAGGTTTAGTTAGTCAATTTTTCTAATTAAGTGAGCAATAAATCCCAAGAAAATCATGGGAGGTAGAGGTCATCCCAAAATTATCCCACAAAATTTGGGATTAATTGCTCAATTAAGGAGTAATTAAAATAATTTAATTAAACTTAATTATTTTCAAAATTAGTTAAGATCATTGTTAATTCTCCTCTAAAAAATACCTTTAAAATGAGTATTTATTTGCATTTTTTTATTTCTCTATGATTTTAGAAGTTTTAGCCATTAAAATGATTAATTAAGCAAAATTCCATTGCCATGTGTTGATGTAGTGTGCTTTCCACGCTGCAAGATTAGCTACTTAAAACTTATCTGACTCAGTGCCTATGTGGCAACGACGGATGCACTTTCTCCTTTGTCATTCAATTTAAGATCTGATGGTTATGATTAATCTCATAGCTTAATAGGATTAATTTTGATCAAACTAGTGGATCTAATCAAGACTATCCATTCTGATCACACGGAACGGACAATGCGTGATCTATCACGTGAGTGAGGAAGAATGTAGTTCGTCCACCATTGCTCACATGATTTGAGCTTACCTGAGCTCAGATCAAATCCAAAATGATCCCAAACCTTCATGACATCGATCAGAGGGGATCCAACGATCAAGATCACTCGAGAAGGAAGTTCTCTTCAAAATGCTCCAACCCATTTTTGCCTAAGGATCAATTTTGGAAGCATACCTCACCAGAGCTCAGGAATAGTGGCTCAAATAATTGAAGAAGCTTCATCTAGCGAAGATGAAGCCATGTTGAGCAATTGGATCAATTCTCACATTCTCAAGGCCCTGAACTAATGATTTGGAGCTACGATTTGATTGAAGTCCCACCTCTAGTGCTAGGGAAGCTTGGGAGATGATTGATTCTTGCTCGACGAGGCCTAGGGAAGGTGAGTGGAAAATTAATTTGAGTTTGATGGTAAAATAGGGAAGTTAGGTTAAAAATGGGAGTGTCTTATTTCATGACAGATGGGAATGGCATTTTTCGATCGAGGAATGAGCTTGGGAGCTTAGGGAATGGCTCTAGCATCTCTTCTTGGGTAGCTAAGGCATTAAGGAATAATTTTTGTGTGTGTTTGAGTGAAAATGAGGGGTGTAATCCCTCATCTGATTGGACGATGGGATCAAGTTTGCTTCTAGTGGCCCAACCATCTCGTGAGTCATGGGTGGTAGGGAGGAGGTGAGTTGGCTCGCTAGTTGGTTCAAGGTATGGAGATGGCTAGGAGGAATCATGGGTGTCCTATGGGTTTTAAATGTTCCAATGGGAGAGGGTGAGGTGATTTCACCTCATGGGTCATGACCCAACCACCCCTTCAACTGGGTGTCCAGAAGAGGACCATTTGGAGAGTACCAAGTTTCCAAGAAATGGAAATGACCACTTACTTGGGTGATTTGTCTCATGTGATTCCCTTGACCCAAGAGTAGAATGAATCATTTAGCATTGATTTGGGGTAGCTTTGAAATGAGCTAAAAGTGGGTTAGCCCAAATTTCAAGTCAATTGGAGTTGATTTGGTTAGGTTTGGCTCAATTTGACCCATTTAGGTCAAATTGGGTTAGTTGTCAAGTTGACCAATTGGTCAAATTACAAACCAAGAGTTAAAGTTAAGTTCATATGATCATTTGGGATGTTTTGGTTTAGGTTTGTTTAGTCTTAGATTTGATTTTGGCTCATTTGAATTCATTTGGGTCAAATGGATTAAGTTAACAAATTTGACCAAATTGGCCAAATTGGCTTGTGTTGGGTGTTAGTTTGGGTTTAGTTGACCAAAGATGATTCTAGGCTTTGGTTTCATTAATTTGGATTTGGTTTTGATTTAGGCCAACTTGAACCTTTAAGTCAATTTGGGCTAAGTAGGTCAATTGGGTTCAATTGGGTCCAATCATGGCTTTGTAAAGTTCAACAATCAATTTGGAATGAACTTGAGCCATTGGTTGCAATCAATTTGGTTTATATTTTGATTTGACCCAATTTGGTTTTTAGGTCAATTTTGAGTCAACTTGGGTCAAGAGGACCAATTGGGTTTGGTTTGACTCAATTGAAGGTCAAGTCATATTCAAATATTGATTTTGATTTGGTATGAATCATTGGTTTCAAGGGATTTGGCTTAGTTGTAATTTGGCTAGTTCAAGTTCATATGGTTAAGGGTTGACTTGGTCAAATCCAAGTTGACTTGGTTTGACCCAATTTGTGATAATTGATTAAAGGGGTGATCAACAATTATGATGGGAGGTTTTGATGGGCTTGGTTCAATCAATTTGGGTAGGATTAAAACTTGCTCAAATAGGTCAAATTGGCCACTTTGGGTCAAGTGGATCAATTTGGTTTAGTTGGCTTGATTTTGGGTTGAGTTTGATTTAGTTGGTGGTTTTGTGGATTGATATATAAAAATTACAATTGGCTTGGGTTCAAATGGTTTTGGTTCATTTAACATTTGAAGTCAAAAGGCTAAAGTTGGTTTGACTTGGGTTGATTTTGGTTGGCTTGATGATTGTAGATTTCATATTTGTCAATAAGATTGAAGTTTTGATTGATTCGTGAGAAAATCAATTGAATTTGGGTATTGGAATGAAGGAATTTGGCTAAGTCCCTAGAGTTGAGTCATGTGTCTTAGGTTTGGATTTTAATTTTGTTTAATTTAGTTTTGATGATTTAAATAGATATTTCATTTAAATATGTGAAGATGATTAAAAATATGATTGATTTGTGAGAAAATCAATTGAGTTTGACTTGATTTGGATTAAGATTTAGCTAAGTCCATGGGTAGGTCATATCACTTAGGAAGGGTTTTGATTTAATTTAATTTAGTTTGATTTAGTTTGAATCATTTAAATATAGATTTCATTTATATTTAAGAAGATGATTGAAGATATAAATTGATTATGATGAAATAAATTGATTTTGGATTGATTTGGAGTAGGATTTGGCTAAGTCCATGGGATAGGCCATATGGCTTAGGAAGGGTTTCAAGTTCGAATTTTATCATGGGCTTCAATCATTTGGTTTAGAATTTAGGTTTGGATTCAGATTTGAATTTGATGTTTGAATTGAACTTGAGGTTTAGTTTGATAAGGTGAACATGGATTGTATTTGGTAGGTGGATTATCCTAATCCCTAAAGTATAACATAATCTTATAGTTAACCCTTCTAAGTCTTTAGGCTTAGGTTAAGTGTTTACCTAATTGTTAGAAGTGTCTTATGACTGGAAAGTCTTAATGTCTAGAAGACTCCTAAGTCTAAGATGAGAAGATTGAATCTTCACTCCAAAAGTGAGGTCAACAGGCCTTAGGCTCCATAGTATTGCCCTTGGAGATAGATGATTAGAAGACTGAAGCCAAGTTTCACATTATAGACTCGGATACATCTTTAAATGCTTTGCTTGGGAGACCATGGATACATGAGAACAACATAGTTCCATCCTCTACATCGTATGAAGTTCATGAGAGGTGGGATCTCTACTTTGTCAAAGGAGATCTCAAGCCATTTACAGTCATGGTCATATATGAGGATGCTTACTACCTCCTTAAAATCAATAAGTCTATTCTAAAACTTGGCCAAAGTATAAAAAATAAAAAAAGTAAAGGAAAAAGAAAAGAAGAGAAAAATAAAAAGAAAAGAAAAGACAAAATGAAAATTAAAAATAAAAGGGAGTGGAAATAGATTTGGAGGAGGAAGTGGAGCCTATCATTATATTCCACCCACGTTACTCCATTCAAACATATGGTAGATGACCCGACCTCCACCAGCAGAGGAAGTGGCCGCAGAGGTAGTCCTAGGGTGGAAAACTTTATTGGCCACCAAATAGAAGATCTGTCCATTAGTACACCCTATCCATATAGACTTAGAATCTAGTTCATAGGTCTTATATGATTAGCACACTAGCACTCTTCTCAAGTAGATTCCCTTGAGGTGACACTTGAGCAGATGATGAAGACCGGCTCCAAAGCAAAGAATAAGTGTATCAAGTCTATATATGAAACAAGTTAGCATCAATTGGGAACCTTAGCTCTAACCATACTTTCCTCTTAAAAGAGGGTTTGGTATTTAAGGAAACCCCTAAGTCATCCATGTAAGACTTAGAGGTTCTTTCTGGATAATTCATATAAGATTTATTTGAATTACCTTTTGAGGTACTTGCCTTGTGTTCATTTTAGCAAGAAAAGGGTTAATCCACATACTGGTCAAAGTATAGTCATTACTGAAAGAATATGGAAGAACAAATGCAAAAGTTCTCAATCAAGATCAAAACTAGATTTGGTATATATTGGGTCCAATGATGATGACGAATTTAGTCATCACCAATCATTTGGAATCGACAGTTCTTTTCAAATCATATTAACTCATATGGGGAGCTTTGCTTAGAAACTTCAGATGATCTAATTGATTTTGAAGTCAAAGATACACTGCTAGAGTTCAAAGAATAGATCAAGTCAACCATCGATGAGCTCAAGGAAATCAACATAGGAACTAAAGAAGATCCACGCCTAACATACATGAGCTCTTTATTGAATGAAATTAAAACCAATGACTTAGTTAGGCTATCGACTGAGTTTAAGGACTGCTTTGCATGGAGTTATGAAGAGATGCCTGGATTAGCTCCTAACATATTAACTAGTAATAGAGCCTACTGCTAACCCTATCAAATAAACTCATTGATGCATGCGATTAGACATAAAACAATATGTCATTTATGAAGTAAAGAAATTGATTGATATTAACTTCATCCAGGAAGAAAAATACCTACCTGTTTAGCCAATGGCATCCAAGTTAAGAAAAAGAATAGTAAAATTAACATATGCATTGATTTTAGGGATTTAAATAAGACATGTACAAAAGATGAATTTCCACTACCAATCCTAGAGCTAATGGTGAACATTGCCTCATCTCATGTAGTCTTCTCTTTCATGGATGGCTTTTCTAGATATAACCAAATAAACATGGCCCCTGAAGATGAAAGAAACACTTTTAGAACCCCAATATGAATCTATTTAATATAGGTCATGCCTTTCGCCTTAAAATGCCTATGCTACATACCACGGAGCTATGACTTGAATCTTTGATGAACTCATTCATCATCAAGTTGAGTACTATATCAATGATCTCGTGGTCAAAACTACCAAAAAGGAAGGATATCTCTTTGACTTGAGAGTAGTTTTCAAATAATTAAGACAATTTAACCTCAAAATAAACCCCCTGAAGTGTTCATTTGGAGTAGCTTCAGAGAAATTCCTTTGGTTTGTTGTCCGACACTAGGGAATCAAAATCGATTCGGAGAAGATTAAGGCGATATTAGAAATTCCACCCCCTAAAAGTTGAACTCAACTCAAATCATTCCAAGGGCAGTTGGCATATCTAAGATGGGTTATATCCAACCTATAGGAAAGATGTAAGCCATTATTAGCCCTTGTCAATAAGGATGCCAAGTTTAAGTGGGATGATAAGTGTGAGCATGCCTTCAAAGACTCCAAGCATTACCTGATGATGTTGCCGATTCTAGCACCCCCTATCCCGTGAAAGCCACTCAGACCTTACATTGTTGCATTAGATAACTCCCTTGGTGCTTTGTTGCCCCAAGCTAATGATGAAGGGAAGCAAAACACACTCTACTACCTCAGCCATCATCTAGTCCCTATTGAGGCTAATTATCCACCCATTGAGAAGCATTGCCTAGCTTTAATATTTGCATCCCAAAACTACAACACTACATGATTCCTCATAAGATGAATTTAATCTCTAGAATCAATCCACTATAGTATCTCATGACATGGACACACTATCCATACGTGGTCCATGATCCTCTCATAATTTGACATTACCTTCCCTCCTGCGTGAAAGGACAAGCACTAGCAGATTTCTTAGCAACACACCCACTTCCTGTTGACTCTCTGCTTAGTGATGATCTCTCTAATGAACAAATCATGAACTTAGGGGATAAAAGCATTCACCACTAGGAGATGTACTTTGATGGTGCAGCTTCCTCTCAAAGAAGAGATGAACCATAATCTACTATTCCAAGAAAAATAGGTGTAGGAATAGTTCTCTTAACTTTGGACCATAATGTGATGAGATTCTCATTTCATTTGTCCAATCCTTACACCAACAATAAGCAATATGAGGCTCGATTGTCATGAGTTAGCCATTACTCTAAGCATCTAAAACATCAACATCTTAAGGGATTCTCAGCTAGTTATCAACCAAATCACTAGGTCCTATAAGGTTATAAAGCCCAAGCTCCATCACTACCATAAGAACACCATGGAGTTGTTGGACTAAATCCCAGAGGTTACCATTTATAAGATTCCTCAAGAGAGATAATCAAGTGTATGCTTTAGCCAAGCTTTCCAATGAGTTTGTGAGGATGAGTCCATATCAATAAAGGTCCAAATAAATAACAAGTTTTATCCTTTATTGATATAGAACTCATCAAAAGTACTCTCTGAAGGGAGGTTATCATTGCCAAGAAGGATGAGGAGTTAGATTAGAGGAAACCATTCATGGATTACCAAAATAAAGGAAAACTACCACAAGAAAAGTCCCAAGCCCATCAGATGAAGCAGAGAGCACTTTCCTATGCTCTTATGGATGGTGTCTTATACCAACGGTCTTTCGATCATATATGGTTACTTTGTTTAGATAAGCATGAAGTCTATCAGATCGTGACCAAGGTACACTCAAGATTTTGTGGAGCCAACCAATTCGATTTAAAGATGAAAGCTAAAATCAAGAAATAAGGATAATACTAGCCGTAGATGATCAAAAATTGCATGGATACTACTAAGAGATGCCACCAATGTCAAATACACTATGGTCCTACACCAACCACCCAACATTCTACATGCTACAATGGCCTCATGGCCATTCGAGTGTTGGGGTACTGACATAGTGGATTTGATTGATCCTCCATCTTCCAATGGTCTTCGGTTCATCTTAGCTACTACTAATTAGTTTTCCAAATGGGTGAAAGTGATTCCGCTCAAAGAGTTCACAATTTAGCATGTGCGCTAGTTTTTTAGGAACCATATTGTATATAAGTTTGGAGTATCTTCATGAATTATATCTAATATTGGTACTGCATTCAAGGGCACTGAGATCAACAACTTTGCCCAAAGACATATCATAGATTGGAGATATTCTACCATCAACTAACCAAGTGAAATTGATTAGTAGAAGCTTTCAACAAAACTCTCATCCAAATACTAAAGAAGACAATCTATAATAACAAGCGATAGTGTCATGAGTAGTTAAAGCCTCAGGCCTACTCCACCACATAGAAGTCCAACTCAGTGTACTCCTTTCTCCTTAGTGTATGGGTCTGAAGTCATTCTACCATTAGAAGTCTAACTCCCATCACTAAGGATAGTTATGAGAAAAATCATAATAGAGCAAAACACCAAGTTGTTAGAGCTCAAGGTTTAAAGAGACACTTACGAGCATGCCAAAACCTCAAGTTGTACAAAGTTAAAATGATTCAAGCTCACAACAAGTTGGTATATCCTAGAGCTTTTCAAGTAAGAGAGCTTATTTTAGTTATAAGGAGACTGATTATTGTATGTCATAAGATGAGAGGAAAGTTTGAACCCACTTGGGAAGGCCCTTTCACCACAAAGAAAGCCTACCAAGGAGGATCTTATCAAATTATTAATCATAAAGGAGAGCACCCAATGCTTCCAATCAATAAGATCTACTTAAAAAAATATTATATATCATGTTTGAAACTAATTACCATCAATGAAAATTCCATTTTGAATTCAATATCTTCTATGTTGAAAGTATTCTTGTTTGTCAATCTACCACAAGGTGTTTAGGGTAGGTGAAAAGAACCAGAGTAGTGTCCTATCCTTCATCGACACAACAAAAATATAAACTACACACAAACATATAAAATAAATACATATCTTTTATCTCGGGCTACTCTGAGTTGGGATAACACTCTCAGCGGCACTCACTCAGTAGCTGCTCTAGGTCGGGCTGACAAGATACCCTGTTAGTGTGTCACCCTAGTGGTCTTCTTGCTTTATAGGATGTAAGTCCGTTGCACTTTCCTTCCTTACTTGGCAACTACACACTAATGAGCACCTTATTATTTTGGTAGGCCTTATTATGTGGCTAGTAAGCTACCTCATGCTGGCTTTGTTTAAGAGGATGAGAGTCTGCTACGCATTCTTCTTAGATTATCCTCTGTGCACTAACTAGGTCTAGTATATTTGAGGTTTAGGATAAGTCCTCTAATAGCTCCTTCCCTTATTACTGCTTCAAGTTTGGGTCCAATTCTTCCTCGAGGCTCCATGCATAGTAGTCACTTTAGGTCATAATCATCTTTCCACAATGATTATCTCGATGATCATTGGAAAGTTGAAAGCCTACACTTTCTTTCATTGATCTGCACATCACGGCACCTTAGTTGTGTCTCAATGTTTATGGATACACCACTCATGAGATACACCTTAGGGTTGGTCTCTCACCCAGTACACACTCAGGGGATGTAAGTCTTCTATTCTTTCTCCTGAGCCACCATACACCCATATGCGAGATAGGTCAAAGATGACATAGCCCCTTCTGTGATCCCATGCACACCAATAGGTCCACACACAAATATATAAACAATATATATATATATATATATATATATATATATATATATATATTTATATATATATATTTATATATATATATATATATATATTCACTTATGGATTTAGAGGACACCCCTAGCTATACCTTTTCCCAAGAAATCATCCTATCTTTAGGGCAGTGTCAACAAAACTCCTTATAGGAATCACCTGACTTCTCTTGAGTTGATATAAGTCGCTAATGACATTCACTTAGTAGTTGCCCATAAGTCGGGTTCTATTTGTTGTGCTACCAACTGGTCATCCCAATGGTTGTTCCCTGCTTTGGAAGATGTAAGTATACTATACCTTCTTCCTAGCACAGACGTTACACACCGAAAGGCAACCACTTAGGTTGGCTAGCTCTACCCCATGGCCAGTAGACTATCCTTTTGGATTTGTAAATCTGAAATAGGACAAGTCCAATATAGCCCCTTCTTAGTGGGTCCATCACACATCAAGATGGTCCATAAATTAAGTATATCAAATTTGACTGAGCTCGCATACCCAGTGGATATGCCCTCAATTCAAAATCAAACTAAACCAAACAAACCATATTAAATCACATGAAATTAAGTTAAAATTAATCTTGGCTACTTTCAGTTGACATAAGTCCCTAGTGCCATTCACTCAGTAGTCACCAAAGGTCTGGTTTGATTTATCGTGCAACCAACAGATCACCCTAGCAGTTGTTCCTTACTTTGGAAGATGTAAGTGCTACACCTTCTTCCTAGCACAGTTGTTGCACACTAAAAGGCAACCCCTTAGGTTGGCTTGCTCTACCCTATAGCCGGTAGACTATCCCTTTGAATTTATAAACCGGAGATAGGTCAAGGATAATATAGCCCTATCTTAGTGGGTCTATTGCACACTGACAAGGTACATACATTAACTAAGATTAAATTAATCCCAATATGATTTTCCCTAGTGGAGTTAAATCACACCCTTCTACCCAGTGGAGCCCCAAATCTTATATAAATAAGTTAAGCAAATAAATCAAATTCAAAACCAACCTCCCTAGTGGAACCAAATTAAACTAACTCCCCCAGTAGAGTCTAAATTAAAGAAATCCAACCAAACCCTTATCCCCAGTGGATACATCCCCAAACAAATCAATGAAATCAAACTCAAATAACAATCCCCAATGAATAGCCTGAACCTACATCCCTAGTGGAAGGTTCATATACCAGATCCCTAGCAGACTCGAGCTCATATCTCAAATAGATATGCCTCCACATCAATTAAAATAAAATAAATTATAGTTGATTTGATCTTAATCCCTAGTGGATTATAGATTTTATCCCCAGTGGATCTTCTTTCCATAAATCATATAATCAAATTAAATTCAAACCTTATCCCTAGCAGATTTTTTTTTTCTATGCCCTCGACATAGATGCCTCACATGTCATGTACAATGCATGTGTGATCCCCTAGCGGCTCTCCCTCCATGTCCTTGACATGGAATTCTAATCAAATCTTATTTCTTCTCTTATGCACACTTTTAATACTTCAACCAAAAGCCTAACAATGTATTCCTTCAAATTACATCATCTTAACGTTGTAATCAACATTTTATGATTTGTGATGGCGCAAGCTCAAACTAACTATACAATATCATGCTAAACATATTATAGTGTGAATTAATACACTATATTATATTATAATATATGATTTCATATTATAATTTGCTATAATATAATATATTATCTAACATTACACCTCATTAGAATCACTTAAAAAGAACAAATAACAAAGTTTTCTCAATATATGAATAATGTTCAATTTGAATGTAAAATTGTTATTTTTCTATTAGAAATGGTACAAAATAGCTTAATTTTGGTGTTTCTTCTTGGCGTGTGTCATGAATTTGGGCAAATTCTTTCATCTCAACCTTCAAATTAACATTCTTGTTAGTTTTGACCCAATGTATTATAAAAAAGTAAAAGGTACTAAAATGTACAATAACATTTAGTAACACACCACCACATTAATATATATATGTGAAGCTATATTGTTATGTACATTATATTTTAATATGATTTAATATAAAATATTATCTTACATTTCACCTTAAATTGAATCACTTTAAGCAAAAAAATTATAAAAGTTGGTTAAAATATGAACATTTATTTTGGATGCAAAATTCAATTCTTTTGATTAAATGGCACACCATAGAACACCCCCAATGATGTTCCATAAATCTTACCTTAAATTTGGCCAAATCCCATCATCTTACCTTATAAATAAGTATTTTTATGAATTATACCAGTACAAACTCTACTACATCATACTATAACAAACTAAAGTATGCTAAACAACAAGTAGTAATACACAATAGTATGCTATAATGCATGATGTTACACTATGTTAAGGTATCCTATATTATAATACACAAACATATTATATTATATTATATTGTATATCACATCACAAGGGATTGCTTAAAATAAAAAATCATAAAATTAGTCTAAATAATAAAAAACTATATATTTTAGACATATCACTTACATATTTTAAATTGAAACCATATATTATGATGCCATGCTCTACCTATTATGAATTTGGCCAAATTCCACCATTTTAAAGTATAAATCAACATTTTTATAAGTATTGCTAGTGTAGGCTCAAATACATGATTGTAAAATACTAAAAGAATTTAAAAAGTGTAGACGAATATATTATGATATATGATGCTATACTATGCTACAACATATAATAGTTATTTTGAACATAAAATCATAATTTTTAAACTACAAGTGGCGTAGCACACCTTTGGTACTAAAACCTAATTCCCACTTCAAATTTAACAAATTTCATCATCGGATTTATTAAATCATTATTATTATGATTTATATTAATATAGAATATTGGACATAATACCATGATATACTATAACATTTCAAAATATCTTATAACATCCAAAAACACATCACTATATGCTCAAATATATGATGCTACATTATACTATAATATATGGTAATATAATGAGATTTATGGTTAGGGTTTATGGTATTCAAATCACTAATAGTCAAGGGAAAGTCTCTTGAAGACATTTTCTTTAGCTTCCACAATTATGTTAGGATTAGGTCATTCTTCAGATCTACTCCTAATTATATCTTTATTCAAGGTTTAGGGTTAGGGTTTATTATTATTTTAGGGTTTAGGGTTAGTTTGGGGTTTAGGGTTTAAGGTTTAGGCTTTAGGGTTTAGGGTCTGGGGTTGTGTTTTGTGGTTTAGGGTTATTTTAGGTTTAGGGTTTAGGTTTAGGTTTTGGTTTGGATTTAAGGTTTAGGGTTTAGGGATTAGGATTTAAGGATTAAGGTTTAGGGTTTAGGATTTAGGGTTTAGGGTTTAGGGTTTAATGTTTTTTTTAATAGAGAACAAATTCAGATTCAACATTTATTCTTTTCAATTTCATCAACCGAAGTTTTCTAAGACATAAAGCGATGGCATAGATCAAAAATGAGCACCCATAGAGAAAATCAAAAACCCTAGATAAGTAGAACCATCTCTACTATAAAGACATAGTTCTATAAGCAAAAGATCGAATTGTTCATTCTTCAGTTTCTCTAGTTCTCATCAAAACAACCCCTGCCTCTTGAGTAGCGGGATCCGCCATCATATCCCCGATCTCTCCCTCCATTACCACAACAACTATAACCTCCATCTCTCCTCCTGCCTCCATAACAACCATTGCTCCAACCACCACCTCCATATCCACCATTACCTCCAGATCCCCCACCTCCACTATAATAATTGCCGCCTCTACCGTCGCCTCCACTGCCAGATCTAGACTAAGCCTAGTTGACAGTGATGTCCCTACCGTCGAGGTTCTTCCCATTCTTAGGGTTTAGAGTTTGGGTTTTTATTTTATTTTTTTAGGTTCAGGTTTTAGGTTTCTATTTTAGGTTTATTTTTAGGTTTTATTATTTTAATTTAGGTTTTGTTTTTTTTTAGTTTATTTTATTTTATTTAGCTTGGTTTAGTTAAGTTTATTAGGTTTAGGTTTTATTTATTTTAGTTTAGTTTATTTTATTTAGGTTTAAGTTTATTTAACTTTTTATTTTATTTTAATTTAGGTAGGATTTTAATTTTTTTATTTAGTTTTTTTATTTTTAGTTTTATTTAGGTTTAGATTTTTTATTTAGTTTATATTTTATTTTATTTTATTATTAGTTTAGTTATTTTTATTTTAGTTTATTTTAGTTTATTTATTTATTTTTAGGTTTAGGTTTAAGTTTAGATTTTAGTTTATGTTTTATTTTATTTTATCTTTATTTTAGTTTAAGTTTTTTATATATTTTATTTTAGGTTATTTAGTTTAGTTTAGGTTTTAGCTTTTAGGGTTTATGGTTTAGTTTAGGGTTTAGGGTTTGAGGTTTTGGTTTTAGGGTTTAGGGTTTATTTTAGTTTAGGGTTTAAGTTTAGTTTAGGTTTAGGTTTAGGTTTTTTAAGGTTTTTTTAATGAAATAAATTCAAATTCAATATTTCTTTTCAATTTCATCAACTAAGTAGCACCCAAGTTTTGTAAGACACCACAACATAGATAAAAATGAGCCCATAGAAAATCAAAACCCTAGTAGAAACATCTCTACTATAAAGACACAGTTCCATAAGCAGCCGATCGGATCGATTGTTCTTCAATTTTTCCAGTTCCCATCAGAACCACCCCCGCCTCTCAAGTAGCAGGATCTGCTATCATATCTCCGATCTCTCCCTTTGCCACCACCATGATTGTGACCTCCGCCACTCCTCTCACCTCCATAACCACCACTTATCTATCCACCAACTCCATATCCACCAACACCTCCCGATCCCCCACACCACTGCGATAATCACTGCCTTCACCTTTGCCTCCACCACTAGATCTAGACTGAGCCTACTTGATGGTGATGTTCACAAGGTTCTTCCCATTCTGTGGTTTAGGTTATTTTAGGGTTTAAGGTTAGGTGGTAGGTTTAGGGTTTATGGAAAGTTTAGTTAGAGTCTGTGGTTTAGTCATGTGGTGGATTTTAGGCTTATTATGGGTTTAGGTTTAGTTTTGTGGTTTATGTTTGGATTTAGGTTAAGGTTTAGTGTTTGAGTCAGGGTTTAGGGTTTGTGGTTGTAAGTTTAGGGTAGAGGTTTATTGATGGTTTAGGTTATTTTGGGAAGGTTTAGCGAAGGAGGGTTTGTGGTAGGGTAGGGTTTAGGGTTTATTTTTCAAACAAATTTTTAGGTTTATTTTGTTTACTTAGTTTATTTTTATATTTATTTGAGTTTATTTTATCTTTTATTCTTATTTTGGTTTATTTTTTATTTTTTTTATTTTAATTTATTTATTTTTAGTTTATTTATGTTATTTTAGGTTTTTCATTTTAATTTATTTTTTAGGTTTAGGTTTAAGTTTATTTTAGTTTATTTTTTTATTCATTTAGGGTTTAAGTAATTTTGGTTTAGGTTTATGTTTATTTTATTTTTTTAGATTTAGGATTTTATTTTAGTTTTATTTTAGGTTTATTTTAGTATTTTATTTTATTTAGTTTAGGTTAGTTTATTTTAGGTTTTATTTATATTAATTTAGTTTATTTTAGTTTAGGTTTAGTTTATATTTTATTTTATTTATTTTATTTTTATTTTATTTAGTTTATATTTATTTTTTTGTTTTAAATTTTTATTTATTTTTTTAGGTTTAGGTTTAGGATTTATTTATTTTTTAGTTTAGTTTATTTTATTTAATTTTTTTTTAAATTTTTTATTTTAAGTTTAGTTTTTTTATTTTGTTTTTATTTAGGTTTATGGTTATTTTAAGTTTAGTTCATTTTTTTAGTTTTATTATTTAGTTTATTTATTTTATTTAGTTTAGGTTTTAGGTTTTAGTTTAGTTATTTTATTTCAATTTAGTTTAGGTTTAATTTTATTTGTATTATTTTAGGTTTAGAGTCAGTTTTAGTTGATCAGTATTATATTTAAGAAGTTTAGGTTTTCTTTGGTGGTTTTGGTGGGTCAGTTCAGTAGTCTAGCTCCAGTTGATCATCTCCATGTAGGCCCAGGGCCTGGTCCTTTATGGTCATTTTAGGTTCACAAAGTCTAACTCTTTGGCTGGCCTAGGTTTGTGGCCTGGGTAGGTTTAGTGGCCCATGGTCAGTGGTCAGTGGTCAGGGTTTATTTGGTTTGGGCCTGTGGCTTTAGTGTCCACACAAGGCCTAAGGCCCAAGGCTCAGTGGTAGTGTTTAGGGCCCAGGTCATTTCTCAGGGAGCCTGTGGCCTGGGGATCATGGCCAGGGCTATATTGGATTAGTGGTTGGTTTTTAGGCTTTCAGGTTTATGGTTTAGGGTTTTGGGTTTAGGCTTTTTTGGGTTTAAGGTTCAAGGTTTAGTGTTTAGGGATAGTTTTAGGGTTTATTTTTTAAGGTTTAAGGTTTATGATTTAGGGTTTAGGGTTTAGTGTTTTGGGTTTGTGTTTTTTAAAACTAGTTTAAATTTGTTTAGTTTATTTTTTTATTTTAGTTTATTTTATTTTTTATTTTTATTTAGGTTTATTTTTTGTTTTTATTTATTTAAGTTTATTTATTTTAGGTTTACTTATTTTAGTTTAGGTTTTTTATTTTAGTTTATTTTTTAAGTTTAGATTTAGGTTTATGCTTATTTTATAGTTTAATTTTTTTATCTAATTTTTTAGTTTTGGTTTTATTTTTTATTTTTAGGTTTAGGTTTAGGTTTTTATTTTATTTTTTTAGGTTTATGTTTTATGTTTTTATTTTAGGTTTATTTGTAAGTTTTATTTTCTAGTTTAGGTTTAGGTTTATTTTTAGTTTATTTTATTTTATTTAGTTTAGTGTTTAGGCTATTTTTTTCATTTTAGGTTTAGGTATTTTTTTTAGTTTAGGGTTTAGGTTTTATTTTTTATTTATTTTTAGTTTTTATTTTTAGTTAATTTTAAAGATTTAGGTTTTTATTTAGTTTTAATTTTATTTTATTTTAGGTTTATTTTATTTTTATTTTTCGTTTAGCTTTTATTTTATTTAGGTATTTTATTTTTTAGGGTTATTTTATTTTAGTTTAGTTTTAAGTTTTTATTTAAATTTATTTTTGCATTTAGGTTTAGGTTTAGGTTTTAGTTTAGGTTTTTATTTTATTTTATTTTATTTTATTTATTTTATTTCGATTTAGCCTTTTTAATTTATTTTATATTTATATTATTTTTTTTAGTTTAGGCTTAGGTTTTTGGTTTTCAGGGTTTAGTGTTTGGAGTTTAGGGTTTGGGATTTAGGGTTTAGGGTTTAAGATTTAGGGTTTTGGGTTTAGGCTTTAGGGTTTAGGGTTTAGGGTTTTGGGTTTTAAGGTTTAGGGTTTAGGGTTTAGTGGTAGGGTTAGAGTTTTGGGTTTAGGGTTAGTTTAGGGTTTAGTGTTTAAGGTTTAGGGTTATAGGATTTGGGTTTAGGGTTTAAGATTAGTTTTAGGGGTTTTGGTTTAGGGTTTAGGATGTAGGGTTTAGGGTTTTTTTTTTAAATTAAGTAAACCGGTAGGTTGAGGTTTATTTAGTTTATTTTTTAGTTATTTTAATTTATTTTTTTATTTTTTTTATTTAGGTTTATTTTTTTATTTTTTATTTAATTTACTTTATTTATTTTCAATTTATTTATTTATGTTTAGGTTTTTTATTTTTGTTTACTTTCTAGGTTTAGGTTTATGTTTATGCTTATATTTTTAGTTTAGATTTATTTTTATTTAATTTTTTAGGTTTTGTTTTATTTTTTATTTTAGGCTTGGGTTTAGGTTTTTATTTTGTTTTCTAGGTTTAGGTTTTAGATTTTTATTTTAAGCTTATTTTTAGGTTTTATTTTTTAGTTTAGTTTTAGGTTTTATTATGATTTATATTAATATAGACTATAGGGCACAATACCATAATATACTACAATATTTCAAAACATCTTATAACATCCAAAAACACATCACTATATCCTCAAATAAATGATGCTACATTATACTATAATATATGGTAATATAATATGATTTATGGTTAGGGTTTAGGGTATTCAAATCTCTAACAGTCAAGGGAAAGTCTCTTGAATACATTTTCTTTAGCTTCCATAATTGTGTTAGGATTAGGTCATTCTTTAAATCTACTCCTAATGACATCTTTATTCAAGGTTTAGGGCTTAGGGTTTATAGTTAATTTAGGGTTTAAGGTTTAGGGTTTAGGGTTAGTTTAGGGTTTAAGGTTTGTGGTTTTGAGTTTAGGGTTTGGGGTTGTATGTTTTAGGGTATAGGATTTATGGTTTTAGGGTATAGGGTTTATGGTTTTAGGGTTTAGGGTTTAGGGTTTAGGGTTTTAAGATTTAAGGTTTAGGGTTTAGGGTTTAGGATTTAAGGATTAAGGTTTAGGGTTTACAATTTAGGGTTTATTGTTTAGGGTTTAGGTTTTAAGAGTTTAGTGTTTAGGGTTTAGGGTTTATGTTTTAGGTTTATATTTTAAGTTTTAGTTTAGGATTTAGGGTTTAGGGTTTAGGGTTTAGGGTTTAATCTTTGTTTTAATAGAGAATAAATTCAGATTCAACATTTATTCTTTTTAATTTCGTCAACCAAGTAGCACCCCAAGTTTTCTATGACATAAGCGACGACATAGATAAAAAATGAGCACCCATAGAGAAAATAAAAAACCCTAGATAAGTAGAATTATCTCTACTATAAAGATAGTTCCATAAGCAGCAGATCGGATTGGTCATTCTTTATTTTCTCCTGTTCTCATCAGAACAACTCCTGCCTCTCGCATAGCAGGATCCTCCATCATATCCCTGATCTCTCCCTTCGCCACCATAACAATTGTAACCTCTATCTCTCCTCCCGCCTCCATAACCACCATTGCTCCAACCACCACCTCTATATCCACCATCACCTCCAGATCATCCACCACCACTGCAATAATCGCCGCCTATGCCTTTGCCTCCATTGCCAGATCTAGACTGAGCCTAATTAATGGTGATGTTCCTGCCTTGCCCATTCTTAAGGTTTAGAGTTTAGGTTTTTATTTTATTCGTTTAGGTTCAGGTTTTTGGTATTTATTTTAGGTTTATTTTTAAGTTTTATTTTTTTAATTTAGGTTTTGGTTTATTTTTAGTTTGTTTTATTTTATTTAGCTTAGGTTTAGGTTCAGGATTAGTTTATTTTAGGTTTAGGTTTAGGTTTATTTTAGTTTAGTTTATTTTATTTTAGGTTTAGTTTTATTTTACTATTTATTTTATTTTATTTTTAGGTTTAGGTTTTTTTAGTTTAGGGTTTATGTTTTAATTTTTTATTTATTTTATGTTTTATTTTTATGTTTATTTTTTAGGTTTAGGTTTTTATTTTGTTTTTATTTTATTATATTTTATTTTCTTAGTTTAGTTAGGTTTTAATTTCTTTTATTTTATTTTAGTTTTTATTTTTTTTAATTTTATTTTTATGTTTCGGTTTAGGTTTAGACTTTAGTTTATATTTTTTTAATTATATTTTAGTTTAGGCTTTATTATTTGTTTTATTTTAATGTTTCATTTAGTTTAGGTTTAGGTTTTTAGCTTTTTAGGGTTTAATGTTTATGGTTTAGGGTTTAAGGTTTGGGGTTTTGGGTTTTTGGTTTAGGGTTTAGGATTTAGGATTTAGGGTTTAAAGTTTTTTTTAATAAAGAACAAATTCAAATTCAAGATTTCTTCTTTTCAATTTCATCAACCAAGTAGCACCCCAAGTTTTGTAAGACACAAGTGACGACGTAGATAAAAAATGAGCACCCATAGAGAAAATCAAAAATCCTAGATAAGTAGAACCGTCTTTACTATAAAGACACAGTTCCATAAGCAGTTGATCAGATCGGTTGTTCTTCAGTTTCTCTAGTTCCCATCAGAACCACCCCCATCTCTCGAGTAGCGGGATCCGCCATCATATCCCCAATCTCTCCCTCCATGACCACCATGGTTGTAACATCCATCACTCCTCCAGCCTCCATAACCACCACTTATCTGACACCACCACTATATCCATGAACACCTCCAGATCCCCCACCACCACTGCGATAATCACCACCTTCACCTTTGCGTCCACCACCAGATCTAGACTGAGCCTAGATGATGTTCCTGTCGTTCAAGTTTTTCCCATTCTTAGGATTTAGGGTTAGTTTAGGGATTAGGGTTTAGGGTTAATTTAAGGTTTAGGGTCTAGGGTGTAAGTTTTGTTTGGGGTATAGGGTTTGGGGTTGGAGCTTTTAGGGTCTAGGGTTTAGGGCATATGGTTTAAGGTATAGGGTTTTAGAGTTTATTGATTAAGGTTTTGGGTTTAGGGTTTTAGGGTTTAGTGTTTAGAGTTTATTATTTAAGGTTTAGTGTTTAAGCTTTTAGGGTTTAGGGTTAGAGGTTTAGGGTAGTTAGTTTAGGGTTTAGGGTTTAGGGTTAGTTTTAGGGTTTACAGTTTTGGGTTTAGGATTTATGATTTTGGGTTTAGGATCTAGGGTTTAGGGTTTTATTTTTTTTTCAAATTAAGTAAACCTATAAGTTTAGGTTTATTTAGTTTATTTTTTATTTATTTGAGTTTATTTTATTTTTTATTTTTATTTTAGTTTATTTTTTATTTTTATTTCGTTTAAGTTATTTATTTTAGGTTTATTTATTTTAGTTTAGGTTTTTCATTTTAGTTTATTTTCTATATTTAGGTTTAGGTTTAGGTTTATTTTATAGTTGAGTTTTTTTTTTAGGGTTTAGGTTTTATTCTTTATTTTTAGGTTTTGGTTTATGTTTTTATTTTATTTTTTTAAGTTTAGGTTTTAGGTTTTTATTTTAGGTTTTATTTTTTTTAGTTTAGGTTTAGGTTTATTTTTAGTCTATTTTATTTTATTTAGTTTAAGATTAGGTTGAATTTATTTTAGGTTTTATTTATTTTAGTTTAGGCTTAGGTTTATTTTATTTTTATTTTAGGTTTAGGTTTTTTTTGTTAAGGGTATTGGTTTTATTATTTAATTATTTTTTGTTTTTTTAGGTTTATTTTTTAAGTTTAGATTTTTAATTAATTCTTATTTATTTTATTTGTATTTTACATTTAGTTTTTATTTTATTTAGGTTTTTTATTCTTAGGTTTATTACATTTTTTAGTTTTGTTTAGGTTTTTATTTATTTTATTTTAGTTTATTTAAAATTATTTTTTTAGGTTTAGGTTTAGATTTTCATTTAGGTTTTTATTTTATTTTATTTTTTATTCTATTTAGGTTTAAGTTTTTAGGTTTTTAGGGTTTATGGTTTAGGGTTTAGGATTTTAGGGTTTAGGGTTTAAGGTTACGGTTTATAGATTAGGGTTCAGTGTTTAGTTTCCAGGCTTTACGATTTACAATTTTAAGGATTTTGGGTTTAGGGTTAGCTTAAGGTTTAGGGCTAGTTTAAGGTTTGTGGTTTAGGATTTAGGGTTTAGGGTTTTTAAGGTTTAGGGTTTAGGGTTTAGGGTTAGTTTAGGATTTTGGGTTTAGGGTTTATTTTATTTTATTTTTGGTTTATTTTATTTTGATTTTAGGTTTATTTTTTATTTATTTTAGGTTTATTTCATTTTTATTTTAGGTTTAGTTTTTATTTTATTTATGTGTTTTATTTTTCAGTTTAGTTTATGTTTTTATTTATTTATTTTTAGTTTAGTTTTTATTTTCTATTTTATTTTCTTTTTAGGTTTAGGTTTAGTTTTTAGTTTAGGTTTTTATTTATTTTATTTTATTTTGGTTTAGATTTATTTATTTATTTTATTTTTTTGTTTTATTTTTTTTAGGTTTAAGTTTTTAACTTCTTAGGGTTTAGGGTTTAGGATTAGTTGAGGGTTTAGGGTTTAGGGTTTATGGTTTGGGGTTTAGGGATTTGGCTTTAGGGTTTAAGGTTTAAGGTTTAGGCTTTAATGTTTATGGTTTAGGGTTTAGGGTTTTCGGTTTTAAGGTTTAGGGTTTTCGGTTTTAAGGTTTAGGATTTAAGGTTTGTGTTTAGGTTTTTTGGGTTTAGGGTTTAGCATTTAAGGTTTAGGATTTAGGGTTTAGGTTTTAGTTCAGGGTTTAGAGTTTTTAATTATTTTTTAACAGAGAACAAATTCAGATTCAACATTTCTTCTTTTCAATTTCATCAACCAAGTAACACACCAAGTTTTCTAAGACATAACAGATGACATAAGGAAAAATGAGCACGCATAGAGCAAATCAAAAATGGTAGATAACAAGAACCGTCTTTATAATAAAGACATAGTTCCATAGGGTTTTAAGATTTAGTGTTTAAGGTTAGGGTTTTGGGTTCAAGGTTTTATGTTTAGGCTTTAGGGTTTTGAGGGTTTAGGGTTTAGGGTTACCTCAGGGTTTAGGGTTAGTTTAGGGTTTAGGCTTTAGGGCTTATGGTTTTTTTTAAGTTTATTTTTATTAGTTTATTTTATTTAATTTATAGGTTTAGGTTTAAGTTTTAGTTTAGTTTTTTGTTCTATTTTAATTTTTTTATTTTATTTAGGTTTAAGTTTTTTTATTTAGTTTAAGTTTAGGTTTTTTTAGGTTTTTAGCTTTTAGGGTTTAGAGATTAGGTTTTAGTGTTTAGGGTTTAGGGTTTAGGGCTTTAGGGTATAAGGTTTTAGTATTTAGGGTTTAGTGTTACGATTTAGGGTTTAGGATTTAAGGTTTAATGTTTAGACTTTAGGGTTTAGGGTTTTCATGGTTTAGCGTTTAGGGTTTAGGGTTTATAGTTTAGGGTTTAGGGTTTAGGGTTTAGGGTTTAGGGTTTAGAGTTTAGGGTTTTAGGGTTTATCGTTTAGGGTTTGGGGTTAGGGTTAAGGTTTTTGTTTTATATTTTTTAAATTACAAATTGAGGTTTAGGTTTATTTAGTACATTATTTATTTATTTTATTTTATTTTATTTTCTATTTTTATTTAAATTTAAATTTATTCTTATTTAGTTTAGTTTTTTTATTTTAGGTTTATTTATTGTAGTTTAGGTTTTTTTATATTAGTTTATTTTTGAGTTTAGGTTTAGGTTTAATTTTTAGGTTAGTTTTATTTTATTTTATTTCCAGGTTTCGATTTTATTTTTAATTTTTAGGTTTAGGATTAGGTTTTTATTTTATTTTTGTAGGTTTAAGTTTTAGGTTTTATTTTAGGTTTATTTTTCAGTTTTATTTCTTAGTTTAAGTTTATATTTATTTTTAGTTTATTTTATTTTATTTAGTTTAGGGTTTATGTCTAGTTTATTTTTGGTTTAGGTTTAGGTTTTATTTATTTTAGTTTAGTTTATTTTAGTTTAAGTTTACGTTTATTTTATTTTGTTTATTTTTTTAGTTTTGGGTTTAGGTTTTATTTTTTATTTATTTTTAGGTTTTAGGTTTATATTTTAGGTTTAAGTTATTATTTAGTTTTAATTTTATTTTATTTTAGGTTTATTTTATTTTATTTTACATTTTGTTTTTTTATTTTGATTTTTATTTTTTTATGTTTATTTTATTTTAGTTGAGTTTATGCTTTCATTTATTTTATTTTAGTTTTATTTTATTTTATTTTTATGTTTAGGTTTAGGTTTAGGTTTAGGTTTAGGCTTTAGTTTAGCTTTTTATTTTCATTTTCTATATTTTGTTTAGGTTTTGATATTTTTATTTTAGTTTATGTTTAGGTTTAGGTTTAGGTTAGGGTTTAGGGTTTGGGGTTTGGGCTTTAGGGTTTAGTGTTTAGGGTTAGGTTTAGGGTTTAGGGTTTAGGGTTTAGGATGTGGAGGGTAGATTTGGGTTTAGGGTTTAGGGTTGCAGGTTTAGGGTTTAGGGTTTAGGGTTTAGGGTTAGTTTTAGGGTTTAGGGTTTAGGGTTAGGGTTTTCTTTTTCTAATTAAGTAAATTCATAGGTTTAGGTTTATTTAGTTTATTTAGTTTATTTTTGATTTATCTGATTTGATTTTATTTTTTTTATTTTTATATAGGTGTATTATTATTTCTATTTAATTTAGTTTGTTTATTTTTGGTTTATTTATTTTAGTTTAGGTTTTTTTTTATTTCTTAGGTTTAAATTTATGTTTAGGTTTATTTTTTAGTTTAGTTTTATTTTTGTTTTATTTTTTAGGTTTAGGTTTTATTTTTTATTTTTTGGTTTAGGTTTAGGTTTTTATTTTATTTTCTTAGGTTTAGGTTTCATTTATTTTATTTTTGGTTTAGGTTTAGGTTTAGGTTTAGGTTTAGTTTATTTTAGGTTTAGGTTTAGGTTTTATTTATTTTAGTTTCGATTTAAGTTTATTTTATTTTTATTTTAGGTTTAGGTTTTTTTTTAGTTTAGGGTTTAGGTTTTATTTTGTATTTATTTTTAGGTTTATTTTTTAGGTTTAGGTTTTTATTTAGTTTTTATTTTATTTTTTTTAGGTTTAGTTTTTCCTTTATTTAGGTTTATTTTTAGTTTAGTTTAAGTTTTTATTTATTTTATTTTAGTTTTATTTTTAAGTTTTATTTTATTTTCTTTTTAGGTTTAGGTTTAGGTTTAGGATTTATTTTAGGTTTTATTTTATTTTATTTTATTATTTTATTTTGGTTAAGGTTTTTTAATTTATTTTATTTTTAGGCTTTATTTAGTTTAAGTTTAAGTTTTTAGCTTTTTAAGATTTATGGTTTAGGGTTCGGGATTTATGGTTTAGGGTTTATGGTTTATGGTTTATGGTTTATGTTTTAGGGTTTAGGGTTTTATGGTTTAGGGTTTATGGTTTAAGGTTTAGGGTTTTTGAGGGTTTAGGTTTAGGTTTTACATTTAGGTTTCATGTTTTAGTTTAGGGTTTTGGATTTTTGGTTTTTTTTTATTTTAATAGAGAACAAATTTAGATTCAACATTTCTCTTTTTTAATTTCATCAACCAGGAAACACACCATGTTTTCTGAAACATTAGGGATGACATAGATGAAAAATGAGCACGCATAGAGTAAATCAAAAACCCTAGATAACTGAACTCTCTAAGACAGTTTCATAGCGTAGATAAGATCGACCATTCTTCAATTTCTCCAGTTTTGATCCGAACTACCCCTCCCTCTCGAGTTGCGAGATCCACCATCATATCCTTGATCTTTCCCTCCGTCGCCATTATGGTTGTAACCTTCGTCGCTCCTCTCGCCTCCATAACCACCACTGCTCTGACCACCGCCTCCATATCCACTAGCACCTCTAGATCCCCCCACCACTACTGTGATAATCGCAGTCTCGCTTTTCCCCACCAAATCTAGGGCTGGGCTTTGTGACAATCCAGTTTTGCACATTCTTAGGGTTTAAGTTTCTTTTATTAATTTATTTAGTTACTTTATGTTTAGGTTTCGGGTTAGGGTTTAGTATTTAGGGTTTAGGGTTTAGGGTTTAGGGTTTAAGGTTAGGGTTTAGGGTTTAGGGTTTTAGAGCTTAGGGTTTTAGTTTAGAGTTTTAGTGTTTAAGCTGGGTTTTAGAGGGTTTAGGGTTTTAGGGTTTAGCTTAGGATTTGGGGTTAATTTTAGGTTTAGGCTTTAGGATTTAAGGTTTTTAGAGTTTAGGGTTTAAGGTTTTATGATTTAGTTTGTGTAGGGTTTGGGTCCAGGTTTAGAGTTTGTGCTGGGGTTTAAGTTTAAGGTTTAGGGTTTAGGTTTAGGGTTTAGGGTTTAGGTTTGGGTTTAGTGATGTAGGAGGTTTAGGGTTTAGAGTTTAGATATTTTTAAAGTTTAAACCCAGTTTGGTTTATTTAGTTTTTTTTTTTTTTTTTAGGTTAATTTTTTTATTTAGTTTAGTTTTTTTATTTTAAGTTTATATGTTTTAATTTAGTTTTTTATTTTATTTTATTTTATTAGATTTAGGTTTATGTTTATGTTTAATATTTAGTCTAGTTTTATTTTTATTTTTATTTTTAGGTTTATATTTTATTTTTTATTTTTATTTTTAGGTTTAGGTTTCTATTTTATTTTTTTAGGTTTAGATTTTAGGTTTTTATTTTCGGTTTATTTCTAAGTTTTATTAATTAGTTTAGGTTTAGGTTTATTTTTAGTTTATTTTATTTTATTTAAGTTATGGTTTAGGTTTAGTTTATTTTAGGTTTAGGTTTTATTTATTAAGTTTAGTTTATTTAATTAGGTTTAGGTTTCTTTTATTTTTATTTTAGGTTTAGGTATTTTAAGGTTTAAGTTTTATTTTTTATTTATTTTTTAGGTTTATTTTTATTTAGTTTTTATTTTCTTTTATTTTAGGTTTATTTTACTTTTATTTTACTTTATTTAGTTATTTTAGTTTATTATTTTTTAATTTGAGTTTAGGTTATTATTTATTTTATTTTAGTTTTTTTTTAGTTTATTTTATTTTATTTTTGGTTTATGTTTAGGTTTTAGTTCATGTTTTTTATTTTTTTTTTATTTATTTTAGGTTAAAGTTTTTATATATATTTTATTTTAGGTTTTATTTAGTTTACATTAGGTTTTACATTTTATAGTTTAGTGTATGCTTTAGGGTTTAGCATTTAGGGTTTAGGGTTTAGGTTTAGGGTTTAGGGTTTAGGTTGTTTAGGGTTGGGTTTTTAGCTTTAGGTTTGGGATTTTTTTGGTTTTTTAGGGTTTAGGGTTTAGTGTTTAGGGTAGCTTAGGATTTTAAAAAAATTAAGCAAACTAGTAGGTTTAGGTTTATTTAGTTTATTTAATTTATTTTTTATTTATTTTAATTTATTATTTTTTTATTTTATTTAGTTTAGTTTATTTATTTTTGGTTTATTTATTTTAGTTTAGGTTTTTTATTTTAGTTTATTTTTTAGGTTTAGGTTTATTTGTTAGTTGAATTTTTTTTTTAATGTTTAGGTTTTATTTTTTTGTTTTAGGTTTAGGTTTAAGTTTTTATTTTATTTTTTTAGGTTTAGAATTTAGGTTTATTTTTTAGGTTTTATTTTTTAGTTTAAGTTTAGGTTTATTTTTAGTTTATTTTATTTTATTTAATTTAGGCTTAAGTTTAGGTATAGTTTACTTTAGGTTTAGGTTTAGGTTTAATTTATTTTTGTTTCGTTTATCTTAGTTTAGGTTTAGATTTATTTATTTTAATTTATTTTTAGGTTTAGGTTTTTTTAGTTTAGGGTTTAGGGTTTATTTTAAATTATTTAGTTTAGGTTTAGGTTTAGTTTACTTTAGGTTTAGGTTTAGGTTTTATGTATTTTAGTCTAGTTTATTTTAGTTTAAGTATAGTTTATTTTATTTTGTTTATTATATTTTTATTTCAGGTTTAGGTTTTTTTTATGGTTTAGCAATTGAGGTTTAGATTTTTGTAGGTTTAGGATTTATAGTATAGAATTTAGGGTGATAGGTTTATGGTTTAGGGTTTAGGATTTACTGTTTAAAATTTAAAGTTTTATTTGTTTATTTTATTTTTATTTAGTATAGGTTTAGGTTATTATTTATTTTATTTTAGTTTATTTTTTATTAACTTATTTTACTTTATTTTTAGGTAGGTTTAGTTTTGTTTTATGTTTATTTTATTTTATTTTATTTTAGGTTTAGGTTTATTTTATTTTATAGGTTTATTTAGTTTTAGGTTAGGTGATAGGGTTTGGGGTTTAGGATTTAGGGTTTAGGGTTTAGGGTTTAGGTTTAGGGAGGGTTTAGGGTTTAAGGTTTAGGGGTTTAGGTTTGGATTTAGTTTATGGTTTAGGTAGTTTGGGTGGGGTTTGGTTTAAGTTGGGTTTGGTTTGGTAGAGGTTTAGGGTTAGGAGTTTAGTGTGGAGGTTGGAGGTTAGGGTTAGGAAGGTTAGGGTGGGGTTAGTTAAGTGGGTTTAGGGTTTTGGGTTTTGGGTTTAGGGTTTAGGGTTTAGGGTTTTATGGTTTAGGATTTAGGGTTTAGGGTTTATAGTTTTTAGGGTTTAGGGTTTAAAGTTTAGATTTTAATTTAAGGGTTTAACTTTTAGTTTAGGGTTGAGGGTTTTTGGTTTTTTTTTATTTTAAGAGAGAATAAATTCAAATTCAATATTTCTTCTTTTTGATTTCATCAACCAAGTAACACACCAAGTTTTCTAAAAAATAAGCGGTGACATAGATAAAAATGGAGCACACATAGAGCAAATCAAAAACCATAGATAACTAGAACCATCTCTACTGTAAAGACATAGTTCCATAAGAAGTAGATTGGATTGGTCGTTCTTTAGTTTCTCCAGTTCCCATCAGAACCAACCTCGCTTCTCGAGTAGAGGAATCCATCATCATATCCCTAATCTCTCCCTCTGCCACCACCATGACTATAACCTCTGTCACTCCTCCCTCCTCCAAAACCACCACTGCTCCGACCACCACCTCCATATCCACCAGCACCTCTAGATCCCCAACCACCACTATGATAAATGCCACCTCGGCCTTCACCTCCACCACCAGATTTAGACTGAGCCTGGTTGATGGTGATGTTCTTGCCTTCAAGGTTCTACCCATTCCTAGCATTTAGGCTTAGGTTTAGGTTTATTAGGTTTTAGGGTTTAAGTTTATTTTTTAATTTATTTAGTTACTTTAAGTTAAGGTTTAGGGTTTGGGGTATAAGGTTTAGGTTTTAGGGTTAGGGTTAGGGTTTAGGATTTAGAGTTTATGGTTTATATTTTAGTGTTTAGGGTTTAAGAATTTAGGGATTATGCTTTTAGGGTTTAGGGTTTAGGGTTTAGGGTTAGAGTTTAGGATTTAGGATTTATGTTGTTGGTTAAGTGTTGCAGGTTTAAGGTTAGTTTTAGGGTTTAGGGTAGGGTTTGGTAGGTTTAGGATTTTATAAGTGGCAAGTTTAAGTTTATTTAGTTCACTTAGTTTATTTTTTATTTATTTTAGCTTAATTTATTTTATTTTTAACTGTGATTTATTTTTTATTTAGTTTTGTTATTTATTTTAAGTTTATAATTTAGTAGGTTTTATTTTAGTTTATTTTTTAGGTTTAGGTTTTTTTAGTGAGTTTTAGGATTTTTTTGTGTTTAAGGAGTTTAGGGTGGGTATAGTTTAGGTTTAGGTTTAGTGAGATTTAAGTTTGTGGTTTAGGAGTTTAGGTTTGTTTTAGGGTGGTTAGGTTTAGGGTGTGGTGGAGATTTTAAGTCTTTTTATTTTTTTTATTTGGTAGATTTAGTCCAAGTTTTAATGTTTGAGTTTAGGTTAATCTGCATAGGTTTAGGTCATTTAGGGAGGTTTATGCATATGGTAGGATTGGGTTAGGGTTTAGGGTTATAGTGCAGCTTTAGTTAGAGTTTAGGTTTGGAGTTTATGGTTTAGGTTTAGTGTTAGGGTTTAGGGTTTAGAGTTTAGGGTTTAGGGTTTAGAGTTTTTTAATGTTTAGGATTTAGGTTTTAGGGTTTAAGATTTAGGGTTTAGAGTTCAAGGTTTAGGATTTAGGTTTTTATTTCTAAATTAAGTAAACCGATAGGTTTAGGTTTATTTAGTTTATTTAGTTTATTTTTTATATATTTGACTTGATTTGATTTTTTATTTTTATTTAGGTTTATTTTTTATTTTTATTTAGTTTATTTATTTATTTTAGTTTATATTTTTTTGTTTTGGTTGAGGTTTTTTTATTTATTTTATTTTTAGGTTTTATTTAGTTTAGGTTTAGGATTTTAGCTTTTTAGGGTTTAGGGTTTAGGTTTTAGGATTTAGGGTTTTTTTTTTTTTGGGTTTAGGGTTTAGGTTTTAGGTTTTTTGATTTAGGGTTTTAGGTTCACCTCTTGAGATTGACTTGGAGTCAACTCACCCTGAGAATCCCATAGGAGAAGCTGTAGGTATGCCCGATGAGAAGGTAGAACTTTCCAGAAGCTCATCATTCCAAGAAGTCATTAAAGTCAACTTACGTAGTGACAAAGTTCTACATTAAAGGGTAGCACCTCGGGATACGGGGAAGCAATTCATTATTTCTAGTAAGCAGATAGCCCCTCCATAGGATGCTTCACCCATGGATATTCTTGTGGAGGACCAACCCAGAGTTGATTACAATGTCCTTGCTCACCTTAGAAAGTTTCAATCTAAGTTAAGCATATACGACGCCCTTGTCTTATCCAAAGAGATGGGGGAATTTCTAATCATGGCCTTACTTGATCCAGAGACATGCTTAGCTCAACTGATCGCTATTAAAGAGAAGGCACGCCATTTGATGGACATCTTAGGAGTTAAATTTAGTGATGAAGACTTACTCCTAGGGACAATCGAGCACAACTGCCTCTTTACATTATATGTTTTGAGTTGAAATTTAATTAGATTATTAGGGCTTATAATCCACCAACACAAGGTTGTGGGAATCCCTAAGAGGTGAGGATTTATGCTCGTAGCCTGAAGTAAATAGCTACCTTAGATATTAAATCTAGGGTGCTTTAGTATAAGCTAAAGCATGACCTAAATTTAAGCGACAGGTGGACATATGTGTTTACCTCCACAAGAGAGAATAAATTGTCCGACTTTTGGACTTATAACCGCTTGGAGTGGCCCTTAACTAACTCTTCCTATGATTTTAAAATCATGTAGTCCAATTTTATGAATTGCAAGATAGCTAGGGTAGTTATTTAATCAGAAAAAGACTAAAGTCCTAAACACACTCTCTAAGAGAGTAGAGCATGAGTGGTATGAGCATATGACTTAATCTATTGATGCAAAATCTTTTCAAATTTTATTTCTTTTTAGACACATCATTTTGATAGAGGCTTTAGGATTTATTATGCCTAAATGCATGATTAAAAAGGTTATGGGTAAAATCAGCTAGACGAAGGTGCTCCCCACCACAAGGGTTCCCCTCACAGGTCAAGCATTCCTTTATTGTGTAAGGATGGAGATCCTTCATGTTCAAGGCAGAAAGAATATGCATGCATGATGTGAAACATATAACCATACAGCTAAGGGGTTGCTAAATCTTTCAATTATCTTATTTATGTCTTAGGCTTTATGATGAGGTTATGAGTTGTTTACAATTTATTTATGAGTGATTAGTTTAGTAGAAAAGTTATTTTTATCCCAAGAGCCTAATTATATCCAAGCTAAACATTAAAGCATTAGTCATTTAATAAACTACGAAAAGCATACCGTCCTAATGCACAATGTAAACATACCATCAAATAATTATATAAACTATCGTAAAAGAATAAAAGTCTGCTGCGGTTAGGTACCGCCGTTCAACCCGAAGAGAGAAAATATGTGTAGTTGAGCTCTACTCTTATAAAACTTAGAATATGAAAAAAAAATTATAATTATATTAAATGTTATGGGGGTTTTCTTTCATCATATCTCAATTTCTGATTTGGTTCCTTCTTTGATTTGGATGGTGCTTGCTTTAAAGGCATCACATGGCACCCTAGGACAAAGCCTAATCTTTCATAGCACTAATCCTAATTCCTATTGTAAAAATAATATTTATGTGGGAAAAGTAAATCTAACTACACATGCAAAATAGAGTTTAGTTAAATATACATATAATCAGTATTTATAATTTGGACTTAGCACCCTATACATGGGTAACTAAGCCCACTTGTCCTAACTTGGATTATGCTTAAAGATTTAAGTAACCTGCAAAATAGCATTAACATTTACTTTTAAGCATCACTTAAGCATAATCCCCTGCAAAAAACATGATTAGGCTAATATTGGCCTATCATCTAGTCTACGAAGCATACACCCTAACATCCAATCAAAAATAATACATCATAAAACAAAACATGCATCACATCATACAACATCCTAACTTAGAGCTAGAAGTGGTGACTTAATTCTAATGTGTGTATTAAGGCTTGTGTGGTAAGTCTTGTTAGACATTAGTGGTGTATTTTCTAAGTGTAGAAGGATTCAATTTAACATGACAGGTTGATTTCACTTGAAGTAGTTTAACTGATTTGGGAATTTTAGTGTGTTTTCTTTTGTTTCATTTTATTACACTTAGCACTGTTATAAAGAGAGGAAAAATTATTGCCCTCTTTCATCCCTACCTTAAGTAACTTTCTAAAGTATATTAATTTTGATTTAGTTCTCTTTAGTGAATGGTGGCTTATTAAATGATTTAATTAATCATAAGTTTAGGTTCACTTTAAATAATCCTATTCAAAATGAAAGGCATCTTAAGATTAATTTAATTTAATTGATACCACATGACATATATTAAATCTTTCCTTTCCATCACATGTAACATGCATATGATTTAATCCTAAATGTATCTATACATGCAACATATTTTAGCACACTTAAATGATGAATGTATGTGTATGTTTATAATTTATATGTTATTTGATTGAATTATTTAAACATATTAATTTAAAACTTTATCCAAATTCTTATACAAAATAGACATAAGAATGAAATTAAATAGCCATGTGCCGTTGTTAAATCAGGGAACTGAAGTAATCAAATGATCTCCTTGGAGCTAGCTAAAGCCACGTATTCTCGGGATGTCTAGACTATATACCAATTTGCATTCAAACATATGTAAATTCATATACATGAACATAGGAAGTAAGCTACAAATCATATGGCTAATCAATTCAACCACTTAGTCAATTATGAATGCATGAAATGTTAATGTAAAATGGATTTTCATTCACTAATCACATATACATACACATGTACAAGGATATAGGAAAGTATGTGTCGTTATTAAATTAGTGAAGTGATGTAATCAAATGACATCCATGGGGCTAACTAAAGCCTCATATTCTCGGGATGTCTAGACTATATACTTGCTTTTCTTGGACACACATGGATGTATACATAAATGAGGGAAAGAAAATCATGCAAAGATTGTATATTTTATTTGATTTAATCACTTATAGATATGAATTAAAGCTCTATCCAAATTCTAATGTTTAAATACATAAGAATGAAATCAAATGGGTACGTGTCATTGTTAAACTTGGAAAGTGAGGTAATCAAATGACCTCCTTGGGGCTAGCTTAATCTTCATGTTCTGGGATGTCTAGACTATATACTCATTACCATTCAATCTTATATAAATCAACACATGAATAGAGGAAAGAGAACTCAACATTCATACACTTATGCTATAAGCACATGCATTTCTTGTATATTCATAACTAGCATCATAACATATATTATTATTCATTTATAAGGTTTTGAAAAATATATTTGGATTTAATAATGATAATAGCCACAAATATATTAAAAAGATGGATTTTATTTTACTTGATTTTGATAAGATGGATGCATGAATTCAAATGACAAACCAAATTTAACATGATTGGAAAGAGGACTATCAAATATAAGCATGTGATTCATTCAACCAAACTAGTTCTTAAGGATAATGAAATCAAATAAGATTATTTAAAGCAAACCAAAGCTTCTTTATTAATTAAGTTTTGGATTTTATTTGATTTAAAGAGGAGAAGAGAAATCATCACTTGTTGTTTTAAACCCATTCCCACATTAGGGATTTGATTTAATTTAATGAAATGTAATTAAGTTAATTTTATGAGTTAATTAAGTTGAACCCTTAATTAGATGAATAATTACCCCTAACTATGTCACCTTAAAGTAATTAACAAAATAATTATGAGCCAACATGATATGCATGGAAAATAAACTTGCAATGATCCTAGGAAATAAAAAGGGCCTAATGCAATTGGCTCATGACTAATAGTTAATTTTATTAACCATAATTTCATTAAACACCTTTTGGTTATTAAATACCTAAAGATCTCCCCCATGATTTAATTAATTAAGCTCAGATGTGCTTATGATTACAATTTGGTTAAGTGATTTAACTAATTATTTAAATCTTAATTAATTTCATTTTATAAAAGGGTGAAATGAACTTAGGGAAAGGGGTCCCAACCTTATTTCTTAGTTCACTTACTGTTGAATAATGATTAATAAACTTAATTAACTAATTTAATACTATTCATGGGATTAATTAATAATTAATTAACTTAAAAGAGTAGTTAAGGTTTAATTAGTCAATATTCTTAATTAAGTGAGAAATAAATCCAAGAAAATCATCGGAGGTATAGGTCATCCCACTAAATTAACCCACAAAATTTGGGATTAATTGCTCAAATAATTAAAGAGTAATTAAGCTAACAAATTTTATAAAAAACCTTAAATACTATTCAAAATTATTTATCATTTTTAATTAATTATTTTTTGAAATAACTTTAAAATGAGTATTTATTTGAATTTTTCTTATTTCTTAATGAATTTTTATGATTTTGATAAGTTTTAGCCATTAAAAATGATTAATTAAGCCTAATTAAAGCCTAAACCTATTGGCGCCACATGGCATGCTAACACGACACACTTTCCACATGGCATTGTGAGATTGGCTACTTAAAACTTATCTAATTCAGTGCCTACGTGGTGCTGGCGGAAGCACTTTCTCGTCCACCATCCGATCTAACATTAGATGACTATGATTAATCCCATAGCTTAATAGGATTAAATCAAATTGATCTATCAATTATAATCATAACCGTCCATTTCGATCATGTGGAATGGATGGTGTGTGATCTAACATCATGAGAGTTAGAGAGAATGGAGTCTGTCCACCATTGCTCACTTGATTCAAGCTTACCCTAGCTCGGATCAACTCCAAAAGGATCCCACACCTTCACGACATCGATCATAAGGTATCCAACCCATTTTTGCCTAAGGACTGATTTTGGAAGCATACCTCACTGGAGCTCAAGACCAGCTACTTGAATGATTGAGGAAGCTTCATCTAGTGGAGACAAAGCCCTGTTGAGAAGCAATTGGATCAATTCTTCAATGTTTACTCTAAAGTCCATGAACCAATGATTTGGAGCTTAGTTTGATTAAAAGTCCCACCTTCGGTGCTCAGGAAGCTTAGAAGATGATTCGTTCTTGCTCGATGCGGCCAAGGGAAGGTGCATGAAAAGTTAATTCAAGTTTTATGGAGAAATGAGAGAGTTAGGTCAGAAATGGGAGTATCTTATTTTAGGATGGATGGGAATGACATTTTTTGATCGAGGAATGAGCTTGGGAGCTTAGGGAATGGCTCTAGCGGCTCGTCTTAGGTAGCTAGGGCTCTGATAAATGATTTTTGTGTATGTGTTTGAGTGGAAATGAGGGGGTGTATACCCCTTTCATCTTGATCAAACAGTGGGATCGAGTTTGGCATCTAGTGGCTGCCCAACCATCTCAGGTATTCATGGGTGGAAAGAAGGAGGTGAGTTAGCTCAGCTTGGTTGGTTGAAGGTGTGGTGGTGGCTGGCAAGGAGTAATCATGGGTGTCCTATGGGTTTCAAATGCTCCAATGGGGAGGGTGAGGTGATTTCACCTCCCATGGGTCATGACCGACCCAACCACCCCTTGGGTTAGGTTGGGCAGTGCCCTAGGTGCTTAGGTGGACCATTGGCAGAGTACCAAGTGGCCAAGGAATGGAAATGACTACTTACATGGGTGATTTGTCTCACATGATGCCCTTGTCCTAAGAATAGAATGATCATTTAGCATTGGATTTGATTTGGGCAAATTTAAAATGAGCCAAAAGTGGGTTAGCCCAAATTTTGAGTCAATTGGCATTGATTTGGTTAGGTTTGGCTCAATTTGACTTATTTAGGTCAAATTGGGTTAGGTTGGGTCAAGTAGACCAATTGGTCAAATTGGGTCAAACCAAGGGTCAGTCAAGTTCATATGATCATTTGGGATGTTTTGGTTCAATTAGTTTGGTTTAGTTTGGCTTAGATTTGATTTTGGCTCATTTGAATTCATTTGGGTCAAATGGGTTAAGTTGACCAATTTAACTAAATTTGCCAAATTATCTTAAGTTGGGTGTTAGTTTAGGTTTAGTTGACTAATTGAAGATGATTGTAGGCTTTGGTTTCAATTAATTTGAATTTGGTTTTGATTTAGGCAAACTTGAACCTTTAGGTCAATTTGGGCCAAGTAGGTAAATTAGGTTTAATTGGGTCCAATCATGGCTTTGGTCAAGTTCAACAATCAATTTGGAAAGAACTTGAGTCATTGGTTGTAATCAATTTGGTTTATATTTTGATTTGATCCAATTTAGTCTTTTAGGTCAATTTGGGTCAACTTGGGTCAAGAGGGCCAATTGGGTTTGGTTTGACTTAATTCAAGGTCAAGTCATATTCAAATATTGATTTTGATTTGGTATGAATCATTGGTTTCAAGGGATTTGGCTTAGGTTACAATTTGGCTAGTTTGGGTACATATGAGTAAAGGGATTGACTTGGTTTGACCCAATTTGTGATAATTGATCAACCTAGGGTTATCAACAATCATGATAGGAGATTTCTATGAGCATGGTTCAATCCAATTTGGGTAGGATTAAAACTTAGCTCAAATAGGTCAAATTGGCCACTATGAGTCAAGTGGACCAATTGTGTTTAGTTGGATTGAATTTGGGTTGAGTTTGATTAAGTTGAGTTTGTGTATGGATTTGGGATTGATATATAAATTCAATTGCAATTGGCTTGGGTTCAAATGGGTTTTGGTTCATTTGAACATTTCTAGTCAAAAAGGTTAAGTTGGGTTTGACTTGGGTTGATTTTGGTTTGGCTTGATGATTGTAGATTTCATTTATATTTGTGAATATGATTGAAGGTATGATTGATTCATGAGAAAATCAATTGAATTTGTGTTTTGGAATGAAGGAATTTGGCTAAGTCCATGGAGTAGGTTCATGTGGCTTAGCTTGGATTTTGATTTGGTTTGATTTAGTTTTGATGATTTAAACGTATATTTCATTTAAATTTGTTGAAGATGATTGAAAATATGATTGATTTGTGAGAAAATCAATTGAGTTTGACTTGAATTGGAGTAAGATTTGGCTAAATCCATGCAATAGGTCATATGGCTTAGGAAGGGTTTTGATTTAATTTGATTTAGTTTGATTTAGTTTTGATCATTTGAATGTATATTTGATTTATATTTAGGAAGATGATTGAAGATATAAATTTATTATGAACAAATCAATTGATTTTGGATTGGTTTGAATTAAGATTTGGCTAACTCCATGGGATAGGTGATATGGCTTAGGAAGGGTTTCAAGTTTGGATTTGATCATGAGTTTCAATCATTTGGTTTTGGAGTTTGGGTTTGAATTTGGATTTGAATTTGATGTTTGAATTGAACTTGAGGTTTGAGAAGGTGAACATGGATTTGATTTGGATTGTAGGGTAGGTGGACTATCCTAATCCTTAAGGCATAACCTAATCTTATGGTTAACCCTTCTAAGTCTTTAGGCTTAGGTTAAGTGTTTACCTAATTTTTAGAAGTATCTTATGACTAGGAAAGTATTAGTGTCTAGAAGACTCATAAGTCTAAGATGGGAAGATTGAATCTGCACTCCAAAAGTGAGGTCAACAAGCCTCAATCTCCATAGTGTTTCCCTTGGAGATAGATGATTGGAAGACCAAAACAAAGTTTCACATTATAGACTCGGATACATCTCTGAATCCTTTGCTTGGGAGACCATGGATACATGAGAACAACGTAGTTCCATTCTCTCTACACTAGTGTATGAAGTTTCTGAGAGGTGGGATCATCTATTGTGTCAAAAGAGATCTCATGCCATTTACAGTTCATGAGGTCAGCATATGTGAGGAAGCGGCTTACTACCTCCCTCAAATTCAAGTAGTCTATTCTCATGAACTTGGCCAAAGTTTTAAAATAAAAAAGGAAAATGAAAATGAAAATGAAAAAAAGAGAAAATGAAAATGAAAATAAAAGATGGCAGAAATAGACTTGGAGGAGGAAGTGGAGCATGACATTAGATTCCACCCACAGTTTGTTACTCCATTTGAACATAAGGGTAGTATGACCTGACCTCCACTAGGTAGAGGAAAAGGCTAGTTTAGAGGCAGTCCTAGATGTGGAAAACCTCCTTATTGGCCACCCAATAGAAGATATGTCTCAGCTACCGAGAGTACACCTGCTATCCATATAGACTTAGAATCTAGTTCATAAGATGAGTCTTATATGGTTAGCACGCAAGCCAGCTATTCTCAGCAATAGATTCTCTTGGAGGTGACACTTGAGCCAGATAGCGATGAAGACCAAGCTCCAAAGTAAAGCATAAGTTTATCCAAGTCTATATGTGAAATAGTTAGGCATCAGTTGGGAACCTTAGCTCTAACCCCACTTTTTCCTAAAAAAGTTAACGATTTGGTAGTTAAGGAATCTCTTAAGTCATCAACAACTGTGAAGACTCAGAGGTTCTTCTTGGGAGCATCATCCTTAAGCCAAGAAGTTGATGTAGAACTTGAGGATGATTCATATAAAGATTTAATAAAATTACCTTTTGATTGGTACTTGCCTTGTGTTCATAATTTAGCAAAGAAAGGGTTAATCCCACATACTTGGTTAAAGCATAAGTTAGACTACTTCAAAAGAATATAGAAGAACAAATGCAAAAGCTTTCAATGAAGCTGGGACTAGGATTCAATATAGTGGGTCCAGTCGATGATGACCATTACTGCTTAGTCATCACCAATCATTTGGAATCTAAAAGGTTATTTTCAAATCACACTAAATCATATGAGGAGCTGTGCTTAAAATCTTCAGATAATTTAGATGATTTTGAAGTTAAAGATTCACCGTCAAAGTTTGAAGAATAGATCAAGTCAACCATCGATGAGCTCAAGGAAATCAACTTAAAAATTGAAGAAGATCCACGTATGACATACATCAGCTCTTTATTAAATGAAATTGAAACCAATGACTTAGTTAGGATATTGATTAAGTTTAAGGACTACTTCACATTGAGTTATGAAGAGATGCCTAGATTGGCTCCTGATGTAGTGGTCCATAAACTAGCAATAGAGCCTACTGCTAACCCTATCAAGCAAGCTCCTAGATGCATGCGATTAAACATGGAACAACAGGTCATTTCTGAAGTCAAGAAGCTGATCAATATTGGCTTCATCCGAGAAGTAAAATAACCTACCAGGTTAGCCAGCATCTTCCTACTTAGGAAAAAGAATGGTCAAATTCACATATGCGTCAATTTTAGGAATTTAAATAAGGCATGTCCAAAAGATGAATTTTCATGACTAATCTCAGAGCGGATGGTGGAGATTACCTCATCTTATGTAGCCTTCTCTTTCATAGATGGCTCATCTAGATATAACCAAATAACTATGGCCCTTGAAGATGAAAGAAACACTACTTTTAGAACCCCGATCAGAATCTATTGCTATAAGGTCATTCCTTTTAGCCTTAAAACTATGGGTGCTACATTCCAGTGGGATATAACTTGAATCTTTGATGAACTTATTCATCATCAAGTCGAGTGCTATGTCGATGATCTCATGGCCAAAAGAAGAGAAAAGGAAGACCATCTCTTTGACTTGAGAGTAGTTTTCAAATAGTTAAGATAATTTAACTTCAAAATGAACCCTCTAAAGGTGTGCAGAATTAAGAAATTCCTTGTTTTGTACATTGAAATTGATATGGAGAAGATCAAGGTGATATTCAAAATGCCACCCCTAAAATTTTAACTCAACTTAGATAGTGCATTGGCATATCTAAGATGCTTTATATCTACCATATCAAGAATATTTTTATCCATTCTCAGCACTTATCAAAAAGGATGCCAAGTTTAAGTTGGATGATAAGTGTAATTGAAATTGATATGGAGAAGATCAAGGTGATATTCAAAATGCTACCCCCTAAAAGTTTAACTCAACTTAGATAATTCTAGAGGCAGTTGGCATATCTAAGATGCTTTATATCTACCATATCAAGAATATTTTATCCATTCTCAACACTTATCAAAAAGGATGCCAAGTTTAAGTTGGATGATAAGTGTAAGCATGCCTTCGAAGACATCAAGCATTACCTGATGATGCTGCCAATTCTAGCAGCCCCTATCTTGGGCAAGATGCTCATACTTTAAATTGCTTTGTTAGATGACTCCCTTGGTGCTTTGTTAGCCCAAGCCAATGATGAAGGGAAGGAAAATGCACCCTACTACCTTAGTCGTCATCTAATCCATGCTGAGGCTAATTATCCACCCATTGAGAAGCATTGCCTAGCTTTAATCTTTTCATCCTAAAAGCTATAGCATTACATGCTTCCTCACAAGGTGAACTTAATCTCTAGGATCAATCCACTACAATATCTCATGACACGGCCAACACTATCCAGATGATTGGCATAACTGTCCATGATCCTCTCATAGTTTAATATTACCTTCATACCCCTCCGTACGGTGAAAGAATTAGCACTAGCGAATTTCTTAGTGGCACACCTACTTCTTACTGACTCTCCACTTAGTGATGATCTCCCCGATGAATAAATCATGAACTTAGGAGAAACTAGCATTCACCATTGAGAGATCTACTTTCATGGTGCTACTTTCTCTCAAAGAGGAGAAGAACCACAATCTACTATTCTAGGATAGGTAGGGGTATGAATAGTTCTATTATCTCTAGACCGTGATGTAATGAGATTCTCATATCATCTTTTCAATCCTTGCACCAATAATGAAGTCGAATTTGAGGCTCTAATTATCGGTCTAGAATTAGTTGTTACTCTAAGCATCTAGATCATCAACATCTTCGGAGATTCTTAGCTAATTATCAACTAATTCACTGGGTCCTATAAGGTTAAAAAGCCCAAGCTCCATCACTACCACAAGTAAACCATAGATTTGTTAGCCAAAATCCTAAAGGTTACCATTTATAAGATTCCTCAATAAGAGAATGTTGTAGCGTATACTTTATCCAAGCTTGCCAAGGAGTTGGCATGTCTGAGGATGAGTCCTTATCAATAAAGGGCCAAAATAGATAAGTCTTAGGCCTTATTGATATTGAACTAATCAAAAAGTACTCTCTTGAAGGGGTGGTTTCCATTGCCAAGAAGGAGGAGGAGTTAGATTGGAGGCAACCATTCAAGGATTACTTACATAAAGGAAAACTACCTAAAGAGAAGTCTCAAGCCTATCAAATCAAACAGAGAGCACTTTCCTACACTCTTGTAGATGGTGTCTTGTACCAGCAATCTTTCGATCATATATGGTTATGTTGTTTAGACAAGTACGAAGCCCATAAGATCGTGACTGAGGTACACTCAAGATTATATGTAGCCAACCAATCTAGTCCAAAGATGAAAGTCAAGATCAAGAGACTAGGATACTATTAGCTATCGATTATCAAAAATTGCATGGATACAGCTAGGCAATGCCACCAATGTCAAATACATGGTGTGGTCCTACACCAACCACCCAAAATTCTACATCCTACATTAGCCTTATGGCCATTCAAGTGTTGGGGTACTAACATAGTGGGTCCGAGTGATCCTCATTTTCCCAAGGGTCATTGGTTCATCTTAGCTACCACTAACTGCTTTTTCAAATGGGCAAAGATGATTTCACTCAAAGAGCTCACAACTTAGCATGTGCTCTAATTTTTTAAGAATCATATTGTATATAGGTTCAGAGTGCCTCGATGAATTATATTTGATAATGGTACTACATTCAAGAGCATCGAGATCAATTACTTTTACCAGAGACACAGCATAGATTGGAGATATTTTACCATCAACTACCCGAGGGCAAACATCTAATTAAAAGCCTTCAACAAAACTCTCATCCAAATACTAAAGATGACACTCGACAATAATAAGTGATAGGGGCATGAGCAGTTAGTTGAAGCCTTATGAGCCTACCACACCACATATAGAACTCCAACTCAATCTACTCCTTTCACTTTACTGTATGGGTCTGAAATCATTCTATCATTAGAAGTCCAACTCCCATCACTAAGGATAGTTGTGAGTAAAAAGCTCACAAAAGAATAGAACGCCAAGTTGCACTTAGAAGAGCTCAAAGGTTTGGAAGAGAGATGCCTATGTGGATGCCAAAATCTTGAGTTGTACAAACCTAAAAATTTTCAAGCTAATAATAAGTTTGCCTGTTCTAGAGCTTTTCAAGTAGGAGAGCTTATTTTAGTTCTAAGGAGATCGATTGTTGCCCATCGTAAGATGGGAGGGAGGTTTGAACCCACTTGGGCAGGCCCTTTTTTCATAGAGAAGGCCTACCAAGGAGGATCTTATCAGCTTATTAATCATAAGGGAGAGCAACCAATGCTTCTAGTCAATGGGCTCTACCTAAATAAATATTATAAATCATGTTTGAAAATAATTATTAATCATGAAAATTCCATTTTGAATTCAGTCTCTTCCATGTTGAAAGTATTCTTGTTTATGAATCTGCCATGATGTGTTTAGGGTAGGTGCAAGGAAACCTAGCAGTGTCCTATCCTTCATCGACATAGCACAAATACAAACTACACACAAACATATAAAATAAACACATATCTCTTATCTCGGGCAACTCTGAGTTGAGATAATACCCCCAACGACACTCACACAATAGCTGCTCTAGGTTGGGTAGACGTACTACCCTTCTAGTGTATCACCCCAGTGGTCTTCTTGCTTTGGAGGATGTAATTCTACTGTGCTTTCCTTTCTTACTTGGCCAATGCACAACATAATATACTAAAACATTTCAAAACATATTATAACATCTAAAAACATATCACTACATGATCAAATATATGATGCTATATTATACTATAATATATAGTATTATTGTATGATTTAGGGTTAGGATTTAGGGTATTCAAATCTCTAATAGTTAAGGGAAAGTCTCTCGAAGACATTTTCTTTAGCTACCATAACTATGTTAGGTTTAGTACATTCTTTAGATCTACTCCTAATGACATCTTTATTCATGGTTTAGGGTTTAGGGTTTATGGTTAGGGTTTAGGGTTTACGGTTTAGGGTTTTGTGATTTAGGGTTTAGGGTTTAGGATTTTAGGGTTTAGAGTTTAGGATTTAGGGTTTTAGGGTTTAGGGTTTAGGCTTTAGGGTTTAGGGTTTAGGGTTTAGGGTTTAGAGATTAATGTTTAGGGTTTAAGATTTTTAGGGATTAAGGTTTATCATTTAGGGTTAAGGGTTTAGGGTTTAGGTTTTAGTTTTAAGGTTTAAGTTTTAGTTTAGAATTTAAGGTTTTTTTTAACAAAGAACAAATTCATATTCAACGTTTCTTCATTTTGATTTCATCAACCAAGTAGCACCCTAAGTTTTCTGAAACACAAGTGATGACATAGATCAAAGGTAACTACCCATAGAGCAAAACAAAAACCCTAGATAAGTAGAACTGTCTCTACTCTAAATACATAGTTCCATAAATAGCAGATTAGATCAGCAATTCTTCAATTTCTCTAGTTTCCATCAGAACCACCCTAGCCTCGTGAGCTGTAGGGTCCACCATCATATCCTTGATCTCTCCCTCCGCCACCACCACGACTATAACCTCCATCATTCCTCCCACCTCTATAACCAGCACTACTCAGGCGACTACCTCCATATCAACCAGCACCTCTAGATCCCCCACCCCCACTATGATAATCACCACCACTACCTTCGCCTCCACCGTTAGATCTAGATTAAGCCTAGTTGATGATGATGTTCCTACCGTCAAGGTTCTACCCATTCTCAGGATTTAGGGTTAGTTTAGGGTATAGGGTTTAAGGTTAGTTTAGGGTTTAGGATTTAGGGTGGTAGGTTTTAGGGTTTAGGATTTAGGGTTTAGGGTTTAGGGTTTATGCTTTTAGGGTTTAGAGTTTAGGGTTTAGGGTTTTTGGGTTTAGCATTAAGGGTTTAGGTGTTAGGGTTTAGGGTTTAGGGTTTAGGGTTTACGATTTTAGGGTTTAGGGTTTAGGGTTTAGGGTTTAGGGTTTAGGTTTAGTTTTAGGATTTAAGGTTTAAGGTTTAGGGTTTAGGATTTAGGTTTTAGGGTTTTTATTTTAAATTAAGTAAACTGGTAGGTTTAGGTTTATTTAATTAATTAATTATTTATTTGATTTGATTTCATTTTTTATTTTTATTTAGGTTTACTTTTTATTTTTATTTAGTATAGTTTATTTATTTGAAGTTTATTAATTTTAGTTTAGGATTTTTATCTTAATTTATTTTTAAGTTTAGGTTTATTTTTTAGTTGAGGTTTATTTTTATTTTATTTTTTAGGATTAGGTTTTATTTTTTATTTTTACGTTCAGGTTTTAGGTTTTTATTTTAGGTTAATTTTAACGTTTTATGTTTTAGTATAGGTTTAGGTTAATTTTTAGTTTATTTTATTTTGTTTAGTATAGGTTTAGGTTTAGGTTTAGGTTTAGTTTATTTTAGGTTTAGGTTTAGGTTTTATTTATTTTAGTTTAGGTTTAGGTTTATTTTGTTTTGTTTACTTTATTTTTATTTTAGGTTTAAGTTTTTATTTTTAGTGTAGCATTTAGGTTGTAATTTTTATTTATTTTTCAATTTTATTTTTAGGTTTATTTTTTTAGTTTAGTTTTTTATTTAGTTTTTATTTTATTTGGTTAGGTTTAATTTATTTGATGTTTTTTATTTAAGTTTTTTATTCTAAGGTTTATTTATTTTTTTACTTTAGTTTAGGCTTTTATTTATTTTATTTTAGTTTATTTTTATTTTTATTTTATTTTATTTTTAGGTTTAGGTTTAGGTTTTAGTTTAGTTTTTTACTTTATTTTATTATTTTTACTCTATTTCGGTATATGTTTTTTAATTTATTTTATTTTTAAGTTTTATTTAGATTTGATTTATGTTTTTACGTTTTTAGATTTTTAGGGTTTAGGGTTTAGGGTTTAGGGTTTTGGGTTTAGGGTTTAGAGAGATTTAGGGGGTTTAGGGTTAGGGTTTAGTTTAGGTTTAGGTTTAGTGGTTTAGTGGTTTGGGGTAGGGTTCCCAGGGTTAAAGGGGGTCATTTAGAGTTTAGAGTTTAGGTTTAGGGTGGGGTTGTGATTTAGTGTGGTACTGAGTTAGGATTTAGGTTTAGGGAGTGATGGAGTTTATGGGGTTTAGGAGGGAGTAGTGTTTAGTAGAGAGAGGTTTAGGGTTAGTTTAGGTAGGTTTAGGTTTGTGAGGTTTAGGGTGTGAGTCAGTTGGAAAGATGGAGTGGTTATGGTGGGTTTAGGGTTTATGGTTTAGGATTTAGGGTTTTTGGTTTAGGATTTTTTTATCTTTAAATTAACTAAATCTATATGTTTAGGTTTATTATGTTGATTTTTTATTTATTTTATTTTTTATTTTTATTTTGGTTTATGTTTTATTTTTATTTTTCTTATTTTATTTATTTTAGGTTTATTTATTTTAGTTTAGGTTTTTATTTTAGTTTAGGTTTTTTATTTTAGTTTATTTTTTAGGTTTAGTTTATTTATTTATTTTTAGGTTTAGGTTTAGGTATAAGTTTTTATTATATTTTTTATGTTTAGGTTTTAGGTTTATTTTTATGTTTTTTTTAGTTTAGGTTTAGGTTACTTTTTAGTTTATTTTATTATATTTAGTTTAAGGTTTAGGTTTAGTATATTTTAGGTTTTGTTTAATTTAGTTTAGGTTTAGGTTTATTTTTTTTAGGTTTATTATAAGATTTTAGGGTTAATTTATGGTTTAAGGTTTAGGGTTTAGGGTTTAAGGTTAGGGTTAGTGTTAGGGTTTAGTGTTTAGGGTTTAGGGTTTAGGGTTTAGGGTTTAGGATTTGTTAGGGTTTAGGTTTGCAAGTTTAGTTTGGGGAGTTTTGAGGTTAGTTTTGGGGTTTAGGTTTAGTGGTTTAGGGTTGGGGTTTAGTGTTTAGGGTTTTGTATTTTTCAGGGTTTAGGATTCAAGGTTTAGGGTTTAGGGTTGTAGGTTTAGGGTTGTAGGATGAAAACCAAGATCGAAAGACTAGGATATTACTAGCCCTTGATAATCAAAGATTGCATGGATACGGCTAGGCGATGCCACCAATATCAAATACATGGTGTGGTCCTACACCAACCACCCAACATTCTACAACCTACATCAGCCTTATGGCCATTCGAGTATTGTGGTATTGACATAGTGGGTCTGATTGATCCTCTTTCTTCCAAGGGTCTTCGGTTCATCTTTGCTGCTACTGACTACTTTTTCAAATAGGCGAAGGCAATTCCACTCAGAGAGGTCACAGCTCAGCATGTGGTCTAGTTTATTTAGGAACCATATTGTATATATGTTCAGAGTGCTTCGATGAATTATATCTGATAATGGTACTGCATTCAATAGCTCTGAGATCAACAACTTTTCTCGGAGACATAGCATAAATTTGAGATATTCTACCATCAACTACTAGAGGGGAAACAGCTTAGCAGAAGCATTCAACAAAACTCTCATCCAAATACTAAAGAAGACACTTGACAATAATAAGCGATAGTGTCATAAGTAGTTAGTTGAAGCCTTGTGGGCCTACCGCACCACATATAGGACTCCAACTCAATCTACTCCTTTCTCCTTAGTGTGTGGGTCCAAAGCCGTTCTACCATTAGAAGTCCAACTCCCATCACTAAGGATATTTGTGGGTAGCAAGATCACAATAAAGTAGAATGCCAAGTTGTGGTTAGAAGAGCTTAAAAGTTTGGAGGAGAGACTACTACGGGCTACTCTGAATTGAGATAACACCCCCCAGTGGTACTCACTTAGTAGCTGCTCTAGGTCAGCCTGACGTGCTACCCTACTAGTGCGTCATCCTATTGGTCTTCTTGCTTCGGAGGATGTAACTCTGCTACGCTTTCCTTCTTTACTTGGCCACTAGACACCGACGACCACTTTATTAGTTTGGTAGGCCTTACTACATGGGTGGTAAGCTACCTCATGTTGGCTTCGTTTAAGAGGATGTGAGTCTGCTCCACTTTCTTCTTGGATTAGCCTCATTGATTAAGTCAAGTATATTTTAGGTTTAGGATAAGTCTCCTAGCGGGTCCTTCCCTCATGACTGCTCCAAGTCTGGGTCCAGTCCTTCCTCGAGGCTCCCTGCTTAGTAGTTTCTCTAGGTAAGATTGCATCTGTCCCACCGATGATAAACTATTCTGATGATCAGTTCTGGTTTAAAAATTGTCAGCCTACACGCTTTCTTTCTAGGTTGATCATTGCACACTAACAGGCACTTTAGGTTGATTGGTTCTTACTATGCTGATGGATACACCACTCATGCTGACGGATACACATTAAGTTAGTTCATTCTTGAACCATAGGATACATTACTCATGGTAGATGTAAGTCTACTATGCTTTCTCCTTGAGTTGGCCACCGTACACTTATGGGCTTTCTTTTCCATGGCTAAGGATAATGCCCCTAGCATCACCTCCCATGTGGGCACTTTATTTGGATCACATCCTTTGTGACCTAATTTAGACACTACCCAGGTTACTATTGGATTGGACAGTTCCCCTTATCTACTAACCACTCCTCTGGTTGGAGAATCAATCCTGTGGATGTGTAGATTCTCCCTTGGTCTAGTAAATCTGAGATAAGACAAGGTCGACATAGCCCCTTCTCAATGTGGTCCCTCGCACACCAATAGGGTCCACGAAAATATATATTCACTTGTGGATTAGGAGGACACCCCTAGTGGTACCTTTTCTCAAGCAGGTATCTTATCTTTAGGGCAGTGTTAGCGAAACTCCTTATAGGAATCTCCTGACTACTCTTGAGTTGATATAAGTCCCTAGCAATATTCACTCAATAGTCGCCCCTAAGTCAGATTTGATTTATTGTGCTACTAACAGGTCACCCCAGCGGTTGTTCCCTACTTTAAAAAATGTAAGTATGCTACGCCTTCTTCTTAGCACAGTCATTGCACACCGAAAGCCAACCCCTTAGGTTGGCTAGCTCTACACCACAGCCAGTAGACTATCTCTTTAGATTTATAAATCAGAGTAAGGACAAGTCCGATAAAGCCCCATCTCATTGGGTCCAACGTACACCGACATGATCCATAAATTAAATCTATCAAATTTGACTGAGCTCACATCCCCAGTCGATATGCCCTTAATTTGAAATAAACTAAACCAAACAAACCATAGAAAATCACATGAAATTAAGATAAATTTAATCATGACTACTTTTGAGTTGACATAAGTCCCCAGCAACATTCACTCAATAGTCGTCCTAGGTTAGGTTCGATTTATTGTGCATCCAACAGGTCACCCTAGCAGTTGTTCCTTTCTATGGAAGATGTAAGTTCGCTACGCCTAGCAGTGCTGCACAAAGGCAACCCCTTATGTTGGCTAGCTCTACCTCGCAGCCTATAGACGATCCCTTTGGATTTGTAAACTTGAGGTAGGTCAATGTTGATATAGCCCCTTCTTAGTGGGCTCATCGCACATCGATAGGGTCCATACATTAACTCAAATTAAATTAAACCCAATATGATTTTCCCAGGTGGAGTTAAATTACACCCTTCTCCATAGTGGAGCCCCAAATCATATATAAACAAGTCATGCAAACAAATCAAATTCAAAACCTAACTCCCTAGTGGAGCCAAATTAAACCAACTCCCCTAGTAGAGTCTAAATTAAAGAAATCCAACCAAACTCTTATCCCAAGTGGATACATCCACAAACATGTCTATGAAATCAAACTCAAATCCTAATCGCTAACGGATAGCCCGAACCTGCTTTTCTTGTAAAAGGTTCATATACCTGATCCTCAATGGACTCGAGCCCATATCTCAAGCAGATATGCCTCCACAACAATTAAAACAAAACAAATTAAAGTCAATTTGATCTTAATCCCTGGTGCATTATAGATTTTTATCCCCAGCAGATCTTCATTCCACCAATCATATAATCAAATCAAATTCAAACCTTATCCCTAGTAGATTTTTTTTCTATGCCCTCGACATAGACCGTCACATGTCATGTTTGATGCATGTGTGATCCCCTAACAGATCTCCCTCCATGTCCTTGACATGGAATTCTCATCAAAACTTATTTCATCCCTTATTCACACCTTTAATACTTCATCCAAAAGCCTAACAATGTATTCATTCAAATTACACCATCTTAACATTGTAATCAACATTTTATGATTTGTGATGGTGTAAGCTCAAACTAACTATACAATATCATGCTAAACATATAATAGCGTAAATTAACACACTATATTATATTATAATTTTATATAATTTTATATATTGTCTAACATTACACCTCATTAGAATCTCTTAAAAAGAACAAATAACAAAATTTTCTCAGTATATAACTAATGTTCATTTTTGAAGTAATAATGTTATTTTTCTATTAGAAATGGTACAAAATAGCATAATTTTGGTGTTGCTTCTTGGTGTGTGCCATGAATTTGGCCAAATTCTTCCATCTTAAAGTTCAAATTAATATTTTTGTGAGTTTTGACCCAATGTATTATAACAAAAATAAAATATACTAAAATGTACAATAACATTTAGTAACACACCACAACATTCATATATATATGTGAAGTTATATTATTATGTACATTATATTTTAATATGCTTTCATATAATATATTAGCTTACATTACACATTAAAATGAATCACTTTAAGTAAAAAAATTATAAAATATCGTTGAAAAATGAACATTTATTTTGGATGCAAAATTCCATTCTTTTGATTAAATGACATCCTATATTATAATACACTATAACATATTATATTATTTTATATTATATTGTATATCACATCACAAGGGATTTCTTATGATAAAAAATCATAAAATTAGTCTAAACCGTAAAACACTATATATTTTAATCATATCACTCACATATTTTAAGTTGAAAAAAATAGATTATGATGTCATGCTCTACCAATTATGAATTTGGCCAAAATTTTCCATTTTAAAGTCTAAATCAACATTTTTATAAATAATGCTAGTGTGGGCTCGACTACATGATTGTAAAATACTAAAAGAAATTAAAATGAATGAAACAATATATTATGATATATGTTGTTATGCTATGCTAAAACATAAAATATTTATTTTGAACATAAAATCTTACTTTTTAGACTACAAGTGGCGTAGCACACCTTTGGTACTACAACCTAATTCCCACTTCAAATTTAACAAATTTCATCATTTGATTTATTAAATCTATATTTTTATGATTTATATTAATATAGACTATAGGGCACAATACCATAATATACTATAACATTTCAAAACATCTTATAACATCCAAAAACACATCACTATATGCTCAAATATATGATGCTACATTATACTATAATATATGGTATTATAATATGATTTGGGGTTAGGATTTAAGGTATTTAAATCTCTAATTCTTAAGGGAAAGTCTCTTGAAGACATTTTCTTTAGCTACCATAACTATGTTAAGATTAGGACATTCTTTAGATTTACTCCTAATGATATCTTTATTCAAGGTTTAGGATTTAGGGTTTAGGGTTAGTTTAGGGTTTGATTAGGGTTTAGGTTTAGGGTTTGGGGTTTAGGTTTTAGAGTTTAGGGTTGTAGGTTTTAGGGTTTATGATTTATGGTTTTAGGGTTTAGAGTTTAGGGTTTATGATTTATGGGGTTTAGGGTTTAGGATTTTAGGGTTTAAGGTTTTTTTTGGGGGGAGGAAGCCCATATAGGGGAATTGTTTTGCCACAAAAGAAGGGTTACAAGGTCCTTAAGAGGGGATAAATTCAAAACTATCTCTCAAAGAGCTACAATCAACCTAGAGAGAATCCCTGATCTAAATACATCCAAAATAAGAAAAGAAAAATAACAAAGATAAAAATAGTAAAAGATACAATGACAACAAAAAAGGAAAATAAGGGTTAGATAAATCGAGAGCTTGGGAAGATGAGAAAAGCATAGGCCACCTCCATAATTGGAAACCTGCAAAGAAATAGTAACAGAACCCTAAAAGTAGCTAGAAAATGGAATTAGCACATTTATAGAAATAAAAGCTATAATAACTGAAGAAATACTAAAGAAAGAGAAAATTAAGTGGAGTTTGAGAAGAAAGGCTCAGGCTCAGTCACCACATAAATGGAGAAACCACAAACGTGAGCATTCAGAATTCTAATGAAGGGTTACATCACAATTGCTGCTACCAACCAAAATTATGTGTGAAATCATCCCAGCCATCTTAGCCTACAAACTTGGGGAAAGGCAGCTACTAAAGAGTGGAAGTTATATGGTCTTTAGTACCTGCAAACTAAGCAACAGAAAAGCAAACTATAGGAAAAGCAGCTCCACTATTCACCCTGTCAACTTATTTCCACCAATCCCAAGAGAAAATAGCATCTACAAGATTATCCCAACATAGATGGAGAAGGACCAGCCAACAAATCCCCCGCACAGTAAGACCACCATGAAAAGGTATCCAACCCATTAGTGTTGAAAGGAAAATACTAGTAAAATCCCCAGATCTAAACATTCAACTACTAATAGTAGTGGTAAAAACATTATTCCCAACCAGATCAAAGTGGAAATTATACAAGGCCAATAGAGCCAAGAATAACCTCAACTAGTAGTCCAACCCATACAGCATAGGCATAGGCAAAAGAGCTAACCAAGCAGCAAGCAACAGATCAATAAGAAAATCAATAAGCCAAATAGTACCACAACTTAAAAAATCAACCGGTTCAACAAAAAAACCCAATAAACCATCCAACCGATTAACAAAGCAAAAAATGAAATAAACTAGAGAATGAGACAAGCAAACTAGAAGGGAGGTAGTTCCATTATAGAGAATAAGAGACATAATAAAATTCAAAAAGTAAATAGCCAAAGCATCCATCAAATTAATGGTAAACAACCCAACAACTGAGCAATCGAAGCCAAAGAAGGGCACATTACCATCAACAGCTAAACCAGAGGGAATAAGAGACCAAACAAAACCTCAACCAGACAGAAAAACTATGATAAGCACAACAATAAGAGGGGAAAGAAAAATAGCATCCATAAATGGAAAATCACCTAATCCATCTAGGATGGATGAAAAAGAGAACAGCATAACCAAGCAGATCTAGTAAAATAGCCAATAATCCCATCTAAGAAAGCTAACAGTAGGTAAACACATTATCTAGCATAGTTAAGGGAAAAAATAGCAACAGGTAACCAATAGAAGTGGCTAAAGAGCCAAACACCACCTGAACAAGAAAACCAGAAAAATGCAGTAGAATATCAAGAAAAGTAAATAGTAGACCAAGTAAAATAGGAAAAAGGAGAAGACAGACATAGAAAGTAATTAAACCAAGCGGGAAAACAAAATAATTCAAGTTAATTTCTAAGATAAGGTTAACCAGAGTTATCTAAATTAACTAAACCTCACAATTGTCTAAGAAGATTAAAATTATTGTGGAGAAAAATTCTTATAGGGATTCACCTTCAAATCTATGGTGAGAAAGAAAAGGCAAGACACTATAAAAATTCATCTTAGTAAGACACCACGCAGATCTGCAGATGTACTTATTCAGGTGATCGAGTACATCATCAAGGAATAGTATACTATCTCGAAAGAAAAAAGTCACTACCCTTTAATGGAACCAATCACCTCAATAAGGTCTCCTAAGGATGATGGGTTTGCATATGTATCAGAGATTCTTCCCCTACTTTACATAGAAAAGCAAAGTAGGGTTTATTTTAAACTGAGTTCATTAAGCTCCCTATTGGGGCAAGCTCCCATAGTTAATTACTTTCTAAGGAATAGGATCCCTTAGGAAAACTCTCAATTAAGGTAAATGATTATTGTCTCTAAAAATTTTAATAGGGAAGGACTATCAGTCGGTTAGTTTGTGTTTGAAGATAAAATGAGATTGATTAAAAGAGGGAGTTATTATCAAAGAAAAAATGTAAAATAAGTAGAAGATGATCATGATGCTAGGAAACCTAATAGCATCTCAAACTCTCCTATAGTTGGACTATACATTTTAGAAATTGATTTAGTTTGTTTGAGTTGTATTTTCATTAGAATTTTAGGACCTAAGATTCCTTAATACAAGATTAAGGAAATGCCTAAGAGGTGAGGAATTATGCTTATGGCCCACAAAAAGGAAAAAGCAATCTCAGAACCTAAATCTAGGGAGCTTTGGCGAGGGCTAAAAGCACAACCTAAATCTAAGGCAAAATGGGTAATTGGTTTGCCTCCACAAGAGAGGACAAACCACCTGACAGCTTGGACTTACAATTGCCTGGGGTGGCCACCAACTAACTCCTCTTATGATTTCAAATACATGTAGGCAAGTCTTTATGCTTATGCAAGATAGCTAGGCTATTATTATATAGAAAGAGACTGAGTCCTTAGACTCACTCCCTAAAGAGACTAGATCATGTAATGGTATGCTTCAAATGACTTAAATTTAATGCAATTCAAATTTTATTTTATTTCATTTTTGGACAATCATTTTGACTCGGGCTAAAAAGATTTGTATGAATAATGCATGAGAAAGAAGGTTATTGGCCAAAATCAGTGAGAAGGAAGAAGGTGAGTTTCCACCATGACCCTCAATGGTCAAGCCAGGTTCTCTGGCAATGGTGGAAGCCCTCCAATCAAAAGTGAAATAAGATGCATTTGTGCATGATAATATAATGAAATACTCATCTAGCTAAGGGGTTGCAAATTCTTTTATCTTGATTTTAAACCTAATCATTAGGTGAGGTTATGAGTTATTTATTTTTAATTTGAATTGTTAAGTTGAGTAAAAGATTTATTTTTCTCTAAAGAGCCTAATCCTTATCAAGGCCATACATAAATCAAGGAAGAAACTAGGAAAATCATGCCACTTAATGCGAAAGCTAAACAAATCATCAATCAATTTATTATGCTAATCGTAAAAAGATTAAACGGTCATTGTGGTTGGGCACCACCGCACAAACCCAAAAATATCAAATTGGGTAGCCGAGCTCTACTGTTATAAAACCTGATTTATAGATGAATATTACATTTAAGTAAAGGAATTCATTGTTATGGGGATCTTCAAGCTTTTTTTTCTTCTTCTTTCTTCTTTCTTCTTTCTTCTTTTTGTTCCTCCTTTGGAAGGTTGGAAGGTGGATTCTCCAAAAATTCACATGGTACATAAGATGGGATAATGACCAATGCTCATCCTAAACCCCATAACAAATTATTCAAAAAAAACCTAATAATACAAATTTTTACATGAAAAAGAAAAGTTGAAATCTAACTAACACGTACAAAATAAAGGTTAGTTCAATCACACCACACACATCCCAAGCATGTATTTTGGACTTATCACCCCACACATGGGTGACTAAGTCCACCTAGCCTATGGATTATGTTTAGGGGTATAAAGAATCTGCAAGCAAAAGCATTTATATGTTTATTTATAATAGTGCCCCTTAAGCACAATCCCCTGTAGAAAAGAATAGTTAGAATAAGAATGTCCTACCATTAATTCTACGAGCATACATCCTAACATACAGTTTAAAACATGTATCACAAAATAAAACATTACATCAAACCATGCACCGACCTAACCTAAAGCTAGAAGTGGTGACTTAGGCTAATGTGTGTGCATTAAAGGCTTGTGTGGTATGCTTAGCTTAGGCTTTAGGTTCAAAATTTTTAAGTGTGAAGAATATGTTCAACTTAGAGGAGGGTTTCATTTAAGTTTAATTATTTTTGGTTGCTTTTATTTCATGATTTGACTTTGTTTAAGTGAAACCTTCAATTAATTACTAAGTTAAGAAGAGAGGGAAAGAGAAGAGAACTTCTCTTTCCTTCCCTAACCTTAAGTAATTTTCTAAAGTAGGTTCATATTTTTGTTTCATTTAGGTGAATGTTTTGATTACATCTTTTAATCAATCCTAAGTTTAGATAAACTCTAAACAAACCTATTCAAAAGGAAATGCATTTTAAGATTAAATAAAATGAATCAAAATTCACATAACACACATTACTTCATTTCATTCCCCAACATATATAACATGCATATGCATGGACCTTAAGCATATCTATACATGCAACTGAGAGTAGTAAACACACTTTATGATGCATACTAAGTAATCCATCTAAGAAACTTTAGAAGTTGAATATGCATGATTTTTCTTAAGTATAAAAGGTTTTCCTTATCTAAAATTTCACATACATACATGAAACTAAGAAAGGCATAAATGAGTACAATGCCATTGTTAACCAGAGGTGTAAGGTACAAGACCTACTTAGGGCTACATAAAGCCTCTCAACCTCAGGGTTGTCCAGACTAATATACCACTTTCCTTATGTACAAACATGTATATAAAAGAAATGAAATAGAAAAAGAAGATGCAAAAGTTATTTAATAGATTTGTTTTGTTTATGCAATTTATGTATGTAAGTGTAGGTAACCCTTCTTAGATGGTAGCATAGGGATGAATAGCATAAGAAATTAGGTGAGCATTAGGTCCTTTTCAAATGAATCTTATATCTCACCAAAATTCTTATTCAAAACTATACCAAAATAGGAAAGAAAGGAAACCTATACTAAGCATACCTTTATAATATTTCACATGCAAGCTTATAATTATGATATGAATAGCACACTTTCTTTATGTATTTTGAAAATAATTTGGATTTAGTAGTGATAATAACCACTGATATTTTACTTTAGCCAACACATGCACATTTGACATAAAGTAAACAATTTCATTTTAAAATTTAAAACATGAGATTATGAATGCATGAAATCACATGGTATACAACTTAACATGTCAGGAAAGATCCAAAGCAATGAAAGCATGTAAACAAATTCACTTCACTTAAATCCTAAAGACATTCTTATAGAGTGACAAAATTTAGAATAAATCAAAGTGAATTTCAAGTAATTTTTGTTTAGTTTGAAGTTTGATTTAATTTTGAAAAGGTGAGATGAGTTTACTATTCCTAACCCATTCCCACATGTGTTTGACATTTTTTATTTAATTTTTAGGTAATTAGATTTATTTTTATGTGTTCATTAGGTTAAGGTATGAATTAAGTTACTTAATTAACCCTTACCTACACCACATTAGAAGAATTAACTAAGATTCACCGAATCAGAAGAGGAAAGGCTCTTACCAGATAGAGCATCCTTAAAGGATTTAATAGCAGCCACAATAAGAGGGACATTAGATTATGGAATACCCAAGAAATTCGATGCTCTAGCTAGTGCATCCAAAAAGGATAGAGCAGGCTACGGGGTCAACAAAATAGCCGCCATCTTCAAGAGCTCACAACATCACCAAACTGCGAGAAGAAAATGCTCCAAAAGGGAAAAATGCAATTGCCAGAGCGCTGTAGGAAAAAGGTTTTAGTTTTTTTTTTTAATTTTTTTGAAATTTTTTTAATTAATTAATTAATTTTTATTTATTTTTAATTTTTTAAATTTTTATTATTTTTATTATTTTTATTTTATTTTTATTTTTTTAAGTTTTTTAATACTTATTTATTTATTTATTTATTTTTTAGTTTTTCTTATTTTTATTAGTTTTTTTAGGTTTTTTTTAGTTTTTTTAAGTTTTTTAAATTTGTTAGGTTTTTTTAATTATTTTAGTTTTCTTTTTAGTTTTTCTAGGTTTTTTTAGTTTTTCTAGGTTTTTTTAGTTTTTCCTAAAGTTTTTTTTATTTCTTTTAGTTTTCTATTATTATTATTATTATTTTGGGTTTAATGTTTAGGGTTTAGGGTTTAGGGTTTATGGTTTAGGGTTTAATGTTAGGGTTTAGGGTTTTTAGGGTTTAGGATTTAGGATTTAGGGTTCAGGGTTTAGGGTTTAAGTTTTAGGTTTTAGGTTTAGGGTTTAAGTTTTAGTTTAGGGTTTAGGGTTTAGAGTTTAAGGTATCACCCCAAGTTTTCTAAGGTATAAGCGATGACATTGATAAAAAATGAGAACCCATAGAGCAAATGAAAAACACTAGGTAAGTAGAATCGTCTATAATGTAATGACATAGTTCCATAAGCAACAAATCAGATCAATCATTCTTCAGTTTCACCAGTTCTGATCATAACCACCCCCACCTCTCGAGTAGCAGGATCCGCCATCATATCCCCGATCTCTCCCTCCTCAACCACCATGACTGTAACCTTCGTCGCTCCTCCCGCCTCCAAATCTACCACTACTATGACCACCACCTCCATATCCACCAGCACTTCCACATCCCCCACCACCATTGCAATAACCACATCCTCCATCTTTGACTACACTGCTAGATCTAGATTGAGCCTAGTTGACGGTGATGTTCCTACTATCAAGGTTCTACCCATTTTTAAGGTTTAGAGTTAGTTTAGGGTTTAGGGTTATGGGTCAGTTTAGGGTTTAGGATTTAGGGTTTAAGGTTTTGGGTTGTACATTTTAGGGTTTAGGGTTATGGTTTAGGGTTTGGGGTTTTAGGGTTTAGGGTTTAGGGTTTAGGGTTTAGGGTTTATGGTTTAGGGTTTAAGGTTTAGTGTTTATGGTTTAGGGTTTAGGGTTTAGAGTTATAGGATTAGGGTTATAGGTTTAGGGTTTGGGGTTTAGGGGTAGTTTTAGGGTCTAGGGTTTAGGATTTTTATTTAAATTAAGAAAATGATAGGTTGTGATTTATTATGTTTATTATATTTATTTGAGTTTATTTTATTTTTTATTTTTATTTAATTTAATTTTTATTTTTATTTAGTTTAGTTTATTTATTTTTGTTTTATTTATTTTAGTTTAAGTTTTTTATTTGAGTTTTATTTTTATTTTATTTTTTAGGTTTAGGTTTTAGGTTTTTATTTTAGGTTAATTTTTAGGTTTTATTTTTTTGTTTAAGTTTAGGTTTCTTTTAACTTATTTTATTTTATTTAGTTTAGGTTTAAGTTTAGGTTTAGAATATTTTAGGTTTAAGTTTAGGTTTTATTTATTTTAATTTAGTTTATTTTAGGTTAGGTTTAAGTTTATTTTATTTTTATTTTATTTGTATTTTTTTTTGGTTTAGGGTTTAGGTTTTATTTTTTATATTTTCAAGTTTTATTTTTAGGTTTATTTTTAAAATTTAGGTTTTTATTTAGTTTTTATTTTATCTTTATTTTAGGTTTAGATTTTATTTTATTTAGGTTTTTATTATTTTTAGTTTAGTTTAGGTTTTTATTTATTTTATTTTAGTTTAGTTTTTATTTTATTTTATTTTCTTTTTAGGTTTAGGTTTAGGTTTAGGTTTTAGTTTATATTTTATTTTATCATATTTTTTATCTTATTTTTTGTTTGGTTTATTTTATTTTTAGGTTTTATTTAGTTTAGGATTAGGTTTTTAGCTTTTTATTGTTTGTGGTTTAGGGTTTAAGGTTTAGGATTAGTTTAGTGTTTAGGGTTTAGGGTTTAGGTTTTAGGTTTAGGGTTTAAGTTTTAGTTTAGAGTTTAAGGTTTTTTTTAATAGAGGATAAATTTATATTCAATATTTCTTCTTTTTGATTTCATCAACCAAGTAGCACCTTAAGTTTTCCAAGACACAAGTGATGACATGGATAAAAAATGAGCACCCATAAAGAAAATCAAAATCCTTAGATATGTAGAACTATCTATACTGCAAAGACACAGTTCCATAAGTAGTAGATCGGATGGGTCATTTTTCAGTTTCACTAATTCCCATTAGAACCACCCTTGCCTCTCGAGTAGTGGGATCTGCCATCATATCTCTAATCTCTCCCTCCGCCACTGCCATAGTTATAACCTCCATCTCTCCTCCCACCTAGATAACCACCACTTCCCCGACCACCACCTCCATATCTGCAAGCATCTCCAGATCCGCCACCACCACTACAATAACTGCCTCCTCCACCTTTGCCTCCACCGATAGATCTAAACTGAGCCTAGTTGACGATGATGTTCCTGTCGTCAAGGTTCTTCCCATTCTTAGGGTTGAAGTTTTGCTTAGGGTTTAGGGATTAGGGTTTAAGGTTTGGGGTTCAAGGTTTAGGGTTATAAGTTTTAGGGTTTAGGGTTTAAGGTTTAGGGATTAGGGTTTAGGTTTTAAGGTTCTATGGTTTGAGGTTTAGGGTTTAAGGTTTAGGATTTTAGGGTTTATGGTTTTGGGTTTTGGGTTTAGTGTTTAGGGTTTTGGATTTAGGGTATAGTTTTTTAAAAATCAGGTAAACTAGAAGGTTTAGGTTAATTTAGATTACTTTTTATTTATTTGAGTTTATTTTATTATATTTATTTTTATTTAGGTTAATTTTTTATTTAGTTTATCTTATTTATTTTAGATTTATTTATTTTAATTTAGGTTTTTATTTTAGTTTATTTGTTCAGTTTAAGTTTATTTTATAGTTAAGTTTTATTTTTATTTTATTATTTAGGTTTAGGTTTTATTTTTATTTTTAGGTTTAGGTTTAGATTTTTATTTTATTTTTTTAGGTTTAGGATTTACATTTTTATTTTAGATTTATTTTTAGGTTTTATTTTTGAGCTTAGGTTTAGGTTTATTTTTAGTTTATTTTATTTTATTTTGTCTAAATTTAGGTGTAGGTTTAGTTTATTTGAGGTTTAGGTTTAGGTTTAATTTATTTTTGTATAGTTTATTTTAGATTAGGCTTAGGTTTATTTTATTTTGTTTATTTTATTTTTATTTTAGGTTATGGTTTTATTTTTTTAGGTTTAGGTTTTATTATTTATTTATTTTTAGGTTTTATTTTGGTTTATTTTTTAGGATTATTTTATTTAGTTTTATTATATTTTATTTTAGATTATTTTATTTTTTATTTTAGTTTTTTTTATTTAGGATTTTATTCTTAGGTTTATTTAATTATTAATTTAGTTTAGGTTTTTAATTATTTTAATTTTTTTAAGTTTAAGTTTAGATTTTATTTTGGGTTTAATTTAATTAAATTTTTTTATTTTATTTAGGTTTAATTTTATTTATTTTATTATATGGTTTTATTTAGTTTAGGTTTAGGTTTAGGCTCAGTGGTAGGCTCAGTTTAGGGTTTAAGATTTAGGGTTTAATGTAGGGTTTTTGGCCTGGTGGGGGCACACAGGATTAATTTCAGGTCACCAGGCATGTGTTTAGGGTTTAGGGCTTTCTTTGTGGTTTTGTGATTTGTGGCCTAGAGTTTAGTTTAAGATCCGTGGCATGTGGTTTGGGCTCAGTGGTAGGGCTCAGTGTTGTAGTTAGGGTGTGGTCAGGGTTAGGGTTTATTTAGGCTCAGTTAAAGAGTTTAGGGTAGAGATAATTGTGGTTAGTGTTTTGGGTTTAGCTGAGTTAGTCATTTAGTATTTAGGGTTTAGGTAGGGTTTAGGGTTTAGAGTTTTTTTAAACCAAAACCAGAGTGTGGTTTATTTAGTTTAGATTATTTTATTTTAGTTTATTTTATTTTATTGATTATTTAGGCTTATTTATTTTAGTTTTTTATTAGTTAATTTTAGAAATAGATTTAGGTTTATGCTTATTAGTTTAGTTATTTTTTATTTTAGGTTTAGGTTTTATTTTTTATTTTTTTGTAAGTTTAGGTTTTTACTTTATTTCTTTAGGTTTAGGTTTTATTTTTAGGTTTATTTTAGGATTTATTTTTAGATTAGGTTTAGATTTATTTTAGTTTATTTTATTTTATTTAGTTTAGGGTAGGATTAGATATTATTTAGGTTTAGTTTATTTTAGGTTTAGTTTTATTTTATTTGTTTATTTTAAGTTTAATTTTTTTAACATTTATTTTTCTTTATTTTTATTTTATGTTTGATTTTATATTTTATTTTTTAGTTTAGGTTTTATTTTGTTCTTATTTTATTTTATTTTAAGTTTATTTTATTATCATTTAACGTTTAGTTTTATTTTATTTTTATTTATTTATTTTATTTAATTTAGTTTAGGTTTTCATTTATTTTATTTTAGTTAATTTTATTTTTTTATTAAGTTTAGCTTAGGTTTAGGTTTAGGTTTAGTTTAGGTTTTATTTTATTTAAGTTTAGATTTTATTTATTTAATTTTTTATTTTATTTGTTTAGTTTAGGCTTTAGGTTTTAGGTTTAGGGTTTAGGGTTTGGGTCTGGTTTAGGTTTACAGGTTTAAGGTTTAGATAGGGTTAGGGTCAGGATTTAGTTTGGGGTTTAGTGGGTAGGGTAGGTGGGTTTTGGTTTTAGGGATCAGGTTTATTTTAATTTGTTTATTTTAGGTAGGTTTTAGTTTGGGTTGTTTTATTTATTTTATATTTATTTTTAGGTTTATTTTGGTTTTGGTTTTCTTTAGTTTTATTTTATTATTTTATTTTATTTATTTTATTTTACCATTAGTTTTATTTTAATTCAATTTTTTTATTTTTAGGTTTATTTTATTTTTTGGTTTAATTTACGTTTTATTTATTTTATTTTAGCCATTATTTTTTATTTTATTTTAATTTTGTCACGTTTTTAAGTTTAGGTTTGGTTTTAGGATGTTTTATTTTATTTTATTTTTTATTAAATTTAGGTTTATGTGTTTTATTTATTTTATTTTTAGGTTTTATTTAGTTTATGGTTTTAGTTTTATAGGTTTTAAGGTTTAGTGGTTTAGGGTTTGGGGTTTAGGGTAGTGTGTTGAGCAGGTTTTAGGTTTAGGGTGTAGGATTTAGTAGGGTTTAGGTTTAGGGTTTAGGGTTTAGTTTAGGGTATGGTTTAGTGGTTTTTTAGGGTAAGTTTAGGGTCAAGGTTTAGGGTTTAGGGTTGTATTTTTTTATTTTAAATTTTATTTATTTTAAAATTATGTAAATTGGTAGGTTTAGGTTTATTTAGTTTATTTAATTTTCTTTTTTATTTATTTTAGTTTATTTTATTTTTTATTTTTATTTTGGTTTTTTATTTTTATTTAGATTGGTTTATATATTTTAAGTTTTTTTAATTTATTTTTTAGGTTTTGGTTTAGGTTTTAGGTTTAGTATTATATTTTGGTTTAGTATTATTTTAATTTTATTTTTATATTTTTTATTTTATTTTTTATTTTTAGGTTTTGGTTTTAGGCTTTATTTTAGGTTTTATTTTTTAGTTTAGGTTTCAAATTATTTTTGGTTTTTTTCTTAGGGTTTAGGTTTAGGTTTAGGTTTTGTTTATTTTAAGTTTAGGTTTTGGCTTTATTTATTTTATTTTAGCTTTAGGTTTATTTTAATTTTATTTTAGGTTTTTTTAGGTTAGGGTTTAGGTTTTATTTTTTATTTGTTTTTAGGCTTATTTTTTATGTTTAGATTTTTATTTTATTTAATTTTAGGTTTATTTTATTCACATTTTAGGTTTAGTTTTTATTTTACTTAGGTTTTTTCTTTTTTTACTTTAGTTTATGTTTTTATTTATCTTATTTTAGTTTTATTTTTATTTTTTATTTTATTTTCTTTTTTAAGTTTAGGTTTAGAGTTTAGGTTATTTTATTTTATTTTATTTTTATTTTATTTTGGTTGGTTTATTTATTTTATTTTGATTTTATTTAGGTTTAGGTTTTAGCCTTTTAGGATTTAGGGTTTAGGGTTTAGATTGAGGGTTTAGAGCCTAGGGTTTAGGGTTTAGGGTTTAGGGTTTAGGGTTTTGGGTTTATTTATTTTTATTTAGGTTAATTTTTTATTTTTATTTAGTTTAGTTTATTTATTTTTAGTTTATTTATTTAAGTTTAGGTTTTTTATTTGAGTTTTATTTTTATTTTATTTTAGGTTTAAATTTTATTTTTTATTAATAGGTTTAGGTTTAGGTTTTTGATTATATTTTTCTAGGTTTAGGTTTTAAGTTTTTATTTTAGGTTAATTTTTAGGTTTTATTTTTTTATTTAAGTTTAGGTTTATTTTAAGTTTATTTTATTATATTTATAGGTTTAGGTTTAGTTTAGTTTATTTAGGTTTAGGTTTAGGTTTAAATTATTTTAATTTAGTTTATTTTAGTTTAGGTTTAAGTTTATTTTATTTTATTTTAAGTTTTGGTTTTTTTTTTTAGGGTTTAGGTTTTCTTTTAATATTTTCAAGTTTTATTTTAGGTTTATTTTTATGTTTAGGTTTTTTATTTAGTTTTGTTTAATTTTATCTTTATTTTAGGTTTAGATTTTATTTATTTAGGTTTATTATTTTTAAGTTTAGTTTAGGTTTTTATTTCTTTTATTTTAGTTTAGCTTTTATTTTTTATTTTATTTTCTTTTTCGATTTATGTTTAACTTTAGATTTTAGTTTATGTTTTTATTTTATTATATTTTTTATCTTATTTTTTGTTTGGTTTATTTTAATTATTTTTAGGTTTTATATATTTTAGGTTTAGGTTTTTAGCTTTTTAGTGTTTGGGGTTTAGGGTTTAAGGTTTAGGGTTAATTTAATGTTTAGGGTTTAGGATTTAGGGTTTTGCTTTCACAGTTAGGGTTTAAGTTTTAGTTTAGGGTTTAAGGCTTTTTTAACAGAAAATAAATTCAGATTCAACATTTCTTCTTTTTGATTTCATCAACCAAGTAGCACCCCAAGTTTTCCAAGACACAAGCGACGACAAAGATAAAAAAATGAACACCCATAGAGAAAATCAAAAACCTTAGATATGTAGAACGTCTGCATCAGAAAGACACGTTCCATAAGTATCGGATCGCCGATCTTTAATTTCTCTAATTCACATTAGAACCACCCCTACCTCTCAAGTAGTGGGATCTGCCATCATATCCATGATCTCCCCATCCGCCACTGCCATGGTTGTAACCTCCATCTCTCCTCCCACCTAGATAACCACCAGTTCTCCAACCACTACCTCCATATCCTCAAGCACCTCCAGATCCCCCACCACCACTGCGATAATCACCACCTCCACCTTTGCCTCCACTGATAGATCTAGACTGAACCTAGTTGATGGTGATGTTCCCATCGTCTAGGATCTACCCATTCTTAGGGTTTAAGGTTAGTTTAGGGTTTACGGTTTAGTGTTAGTTTAGGGTTTATGGTTAGTTTAATGTTTAGGGTTTAGGGTTTGGGGTTCAAGGTTATAGGTTTTGGTGTTTAGGGTTTAGGGTTTAGGGTTTAGGGTTTAGGTTTCAGGATTTTATGATTTAAGGTTTAGGATTTTCGGGTTTACGATTTAGGGTTTCAGGTTTTGGATTTAGGGTTTAGATTTTTTAAAATCAAGTAAACTGAAAGATTTAGGTTTATTTAGTTTAATTTTTACTTACTTGAGTTTATTTTATAATTTTTATTTTTATTTAGGTAAATTTTTTATTTAGTTTATCTTATTTATTTTAGATTTATTTATTTTAGTTTAGATTTTTATTTTAGTTTATTTGTTAGGTTTAAGTTTATTTTTTAGTTGAGTTATATTTTTATTTTATTTTTTAGGTCTAAGTTTTGTTTTTTCTTTTTAGGTTTAGGTTTAGGTTTTTTATTATTTTTTAGGTTTAGGTTTTATGTTTATATTTTAGCTTTCTTTTTATATTTTATTTTTAAGTTTAGGTTTAGGTTTATTTTTAGTTTATTTTATTTTATTTTGTCTAGATTTCGGTGTAGGTTTAGTTTATTTGAGGTTTAGGTTTAGGTTTTATTTATTTTTATATAGTTTATTTTAAATTAGGTTTAGGTTTATTTTAATTTATTTATTTTATTTTTATTTTTGGTTATGGTTTTAATTTTTAGTTTTAGGTTTTATTTTATTTATTTTTGGTTTATTTTTAGGATTAGTTTTATTCAATTTTATTTTATTTTATTTTAGTTATTTTATTTTATTTTACTTTGCATTTAGTTTATATTTTATTTAGGATTTTTATTCTTAGGTTTATTTTATTATTTAATTTAGTTTATGTTTCTATTTATTTTAATTTTTTTTAGTTTTAGTTTAGATTTTATTTTAGGTTTTAATTTAATTTAATTTTCTTATTTAGGTTTAGGTTTATTTATTTATTTATTTTATTATTAGGTTTTATTTAGTTTAGTTAGGTTTTAAGTTGTGGTTTAGTGGTTTAGTTTGTGGATCAGGATTTGCCTAGTGCTCAGGGTTTAATGCTCAGGCCCAAGGCCTAGGGTCACCAGGGCATGTGCTAGTTTAGGGCTTTGGGTATCCACCTAGAGTTTAGGTTTTAGGATTAAGGCCTGAGTAGGTTTTAGGGCTGGGATCTGCCTTAGGGTTGGGCTCAGTTAGGCTCAGTGGCCTTAGGGTAGGGCCTGGCTTTAGGGCTCAGGTTTAGGGCCTGAGCTCATGGTATTTTTAGGGTTTTGGATTTTGGGCAGGGCTCAGAGTTAATGGCCTGTTTTATGATTTAGGGTTTAGGGTTAGGTTTAGGGTTTTTTTAAACAAGCAAACCCAGGTATAGGCTCATTTAGTTTATTTAGATTATTTTTTATTTTAGTTTATTTTATTTTAATCATTTTTTATTTTATCTTAGTTAGTTTTCTTTCATCTTAGTTAATTTTTAGAACAGATTTTAGCTCTTATTTTTAGTTTAGTTTTAAAAGTTTAGGTTTAATTTTTTATTTTTATAAGGTTTAGGTTTTACTTTATTTAGGTCAGTTTTAGGTTTTATTTTAGGTTTATTTTAGGATTTATTTTAGGTTAGGTTTAGATTTATTTTAATTTATTTTATTTTTTTTAGAGTTAGTTTATTTTAGGTTTAGGTTTAGTTTATTTTAGTTTAGGTTTAGTTTATTTTATTTTATTTTAGATTTAGTTTTTTTACATTAGGGTTTATTTTATTATTTTATTTGATTTTATATTTAATTTTTTTAGGTTTCATTTAGTTTTATTTTAATTTAAGTTTATTTTATAATACATTTTAATTTTGTTTTATTTTCAAGTTTATTTTATTTTATTTTAGTTTTTTAGGTTTATTTATTTTATTTTAGTTTTATTTTATTTTTTTATTTTTGATTAAGTTTAGCTTAGCTTTAAGTTTAGGTTTTAGTTTAGGTTTTAATTTTATTTTATTATTTTATATTTACATTTAGATTTTATTTTAATTTTGGTTTTATTTTATTTAGTTTTGGCTCTGTGGTTTGGGTCTTCTGAGTACAATTTCTGGTTATATGTTTAAGGTAGAGTAGGGTTTAGGGCTAGGGTACAAGATCTTAGGGTTTAGTGTTTAGGGTTTAGGGGTTTTGGGTTTAGTTTATTTTAATTTATTTATTTTAGGTTTTTTTTTAAGGTAAGTTTATTTTATTTATTTTTATTTTTCTTTTAGGTTTTATTTAGTTTTTATTTTATCTTTAGGTTTTTTTTATCTCATTTTATTTAATTTTAGGTTTATTTTATTTTATACTAGTTTAGGTTTTATTTATTTTATTTTAGCAGTTATTATTTTTTTTATTTTTTTATCTTTATGTTTTACGCTTTAGGTTTAAGTTTAAGCAGGTTTTGCTTTGGTTTTATTTTATTTTATTTTATTTTAAATTTAGGTCAGGTTTTTTTATTTTATCTTTATTTTATGTGTTTATTTACTCAGTATTGGTTTTAGTTTTAGGTTTTTGTGGTTTGTGTTTGTAGGGGTTTGGGGCCTAGGGGTCATGGTGCAGGGGTCAGTGGTTTAGCATTTAGGATTAACAATCTTGGGTTAGGATTTATGGATCATGGTTTGTAGTTTAGGGTCAGGCTCAGGGCCTTGTGGCAGGGGGTTTAGGGTGGCCAGCCTAGGGTTTAGTTTAGGGTCAGAGGTAGGTCCGGCCTAGGGTTTAGGGTTAGGGTTTTTTTATTTATTTTTTAATTTTTTTATTTATTTATTTTTAATTAAGTAAATTGGTATGTTTAGGTTTTTTTAGTTTATTTAATTTATTTTTATTTATTTTAGTTTATTTTATTTTCTATTTTTATTTTTATTTTTTTATTTAGATTAGTTTATTTATTTTAGGTTTATTTAATTTATTTTAGGTTATTTGTTTTAGTTTATTTTTTAGGTTTATGTTTAGGTTTATGTTTATCTTTTAGTTTAATTTTATTTTTATTTAATTTTTAAGTTTATGTTTTATTTTTATTTTAGGTTTAGGTTTTTTATTTTAGGTTTTATTTTTAGTTTAAGCTCAAATTATTTTTTTTTTTCTTATTTTAGGTTTAGGTTTAGGATTTATTTATTTCACGTTTAGGTTTTAATTTTATTTATTTTAGTTTACTTTATTTTAGTTTAGGTTTAGGTTTATTTTAATTTTATTTTAAGTTTTGGTTTTTTTTAGGTTAGGGTTTAGGTTTTATTTTTATTTATTTTTAGGTTTATTTTGGTTTAGATTTTATTTTATTTTATTTTAGGTTTATTTTATTTTATTTTAGGTTTAGTTTTATTTTATTTAAGTTTTTTATTTTTTTTTACTTTAGTTTAGGTTTTATTAATTTTATTTTACTTTCTTTTTTTTATTTTATTTTATTTTCATTTTAAGTTTAGGTTTAGAGTATAGGTTATGTTTTTATTTTATTTTATTTTTTATTTTATTTTGGTTTATGTGTTTTATTTATTTTATTTTTTTATTTTATTTAGTTTAGGTTTAGGTTTTTGCTTTTTATGGTTTAAGGTTTTCGGTTAGTTGAGGGTTTTGAGTTTAGGCTTAGGGTTTGGGGTTTGTGGGTTTAGTGTTTAGGGTTTAGTGTTTTTTAGGTTTAGGTTTAGGGTTTATGGTTTTAGGGTTTAGTGTTTAGGGTTTGTGGTTTTAGGGTTTAGTGTTAGTGTTTTAGATTTAGGGTTCACATTTTAATTTAGGGTTTAAGATATTTTGTTTTTTTAATTGAGAACTAATTCACATTCAACATTTCTTCTTTTCGATTTCATCAACTAAGTAACACACCATGTGTTCTAAGACACAAGCGATAACATAGATAAAAAAATAAGCAAGCATAGAGCAAATAAAAAATCCTAGATAACTAGAACCATCTCTACAATTAAGATAAAGTTTCATAAGCAGCAGATCGGATCGGTCATTCTTCAATTTCTCTAATTCCCATCATAATAACCTCAGCCTCTAGACTAGTTGGTTCCACCATCATATCCCTGATTTCTCCCTCTTCCACCACCTTGGATGTAACCTCCATCGCTCCTCCCACCTTCATACCGAAAACCATCTCCATTTTCACCACCACCTCCAGATCTCCCACCACCAATGCGTTAACCTCCGCCTCCACCTCTGCCTTTGCCTCCATCGCTAGATCTAGATTGTGCATGGTTACAAGTGATGTTCCTGTTAACAAGGTTCTGTGCATTCTTAGGGTTTAGGTTTAGTAGGTTTTAGGGTTTATGTTTATTTTTTATTTTATTTAGTTACTTTAAGTTTAGCTTTTGGGTTTGGGTTTTAGGGTTTAGGGTTTAGGGTTAGGGTTTAGGGTTTATGGTTTAGGGTTTAGGGTTTTAGGGTTTATGCTTTTAGGGTTTATGATTAGGTTTTAGGGTTTAGGGTTTAGGGTTTATGGTTTGGTTTTTAGAGTTTAGGGTTTAGGGTTTAGGGTTTAGGATTTTGGTTTTCGGTATAGGGTTCAGGTTTTAGTTTAGGGTTAATGGGTTTTTGGTTTTTTTTTTAAGAAAGAAAAAAATTTAGATTCAACATTTATTCTTTTTGATTTCATCAACCAAGTAACACACCAAGTTCTCTAAGACACAAGCAATGAGATAAATAAAAATTGAGCACGCATAGAGAAAATCAAAAACCCTAGATAACTGGAAAAGTCTCTACTAAAAAGACACAGTTCCATAAGTAGCAAATCGGATTGGTCGTTCTTCAATTTCTCCAGTTCCCATCATAACCACCCTGACATCTCGAGTACTGGGATCCACCATCACATCCTCAATCTCTCCCTCCACCACCACCATTGTTGTAACCTCCATCGCTCCTCCCACCTCCATAACCACCACTACTCTGACCACCACCTCCATATTCACTAGCACCTCCAGATCCCCCACCACCACTTTGATAACCGCCTCCTCCACCTTCGCCTCCACCGCCAGATCTAAATTGAACTTTGTTGACGATGATGTTCCTAATGTCAAGGTTATGCCCATTCTTATGGTTAAGGCTTAGGTTTAGGCTTAATAGGTTTTAGGGTTTAGGTTTACGTTTTAATTTATTTAGTTACTTTAGGTTTAGGTTTAGGGCTTGGGGTTTAGGGTTTATGGTTTAGGGTTAGGGTTTAGGGTTTAGAGTTTGGGGTTTAGGGTGTAGGGTTTTTTAGAGTTTAGGGTTTAGGGTTTAGGGTTTAGGGTTTAGAGTTTAGTGTTAATTTTAGGATTTAGTGTTTAGGGTTTAGGATTTAGGGTTTAGGGTTTTTTTTAAATTAAGTAAACCAGTGGGTTTATGTTTATTTAGATTATTTTTTATTTATTTTATTTTATATTTTTATTTAGGTTTATTTTCTAATTTTATTTAATTTAGTTTATTTATTTTAGGTTTATTTATTTTATTTTATTTTAAGTTAAGGTTTATTTTTAGTTTATTTTATTTTTTTTAGGTTTAGCTTTTATTTTTTATTTCAGGTTAAGGTTTAGGTTCTAATTTTTTTTAGGTTTGGTTTTATGTTTTATTTAGGTTTATTTTAGGTTTTATTTTTTAGTTTAGGTTTAGGTTTATTTTAGTTTATTTTAATTTTATTTACTTTAGGTTTAGGTTTAGTTTATTTTAGGTTTAGGTTTAGGTTTTTTTTATTTTAGTTTTATTTTAAGTTTATTTTATTATGTTTACTTTATTTTTATTTTAGGTTTAGGTTTTTTTACAGTTTAGGGATTAGGTTTTATTTTGTATTTATTTTTAAGTTTTATTATTAGCTTTATTTTTAGGTTTAAGTTTTTATTTAGTTTTTATTTTATTTTATTTCTATTTTATGTTTAGTTTTATTATATTAGGTTTTTTATTCTTAGTTTATCTTATTTTAGTTTAGTTTAAGTTTTCTTTATTTTATTTTAGTTTATTTTATCTTTATTTTATTTTATTTTTTTAGGTTTAGGTTTAGTTTAGGTTTGTAAATTTTATTTTATTTATTTAGGTTTAGGTTTATTATTTATTTTAGGTTTTATTTAGTTTAAGAAAGGTTTTAGGTTTTAAGATTAGGATTAGGTCAGGGTTTCAAGGGTTTAGGGTTTTGGGGGTTTAGGGTGGCCTTTAGGTTTAGGGCTCAGCAGCACTTTAGGAGTTTAGGCTCTGTCATTATGGTAGTATTAGTTAGTTGATTCCTGGTGGGTGGTTTAGTGGTAGGAGTGGCCTGGGAGAGGATCAGGTGGTAGTGAGGTAGGGCTCAGGTCATTTAGGATTTGGGTCAGTATTTAGGGTTGGGTGGTTGGCTCTTTTGGTTTATGGTTATGATAGGGAGGGTTTAGGGTTGAGGATTTAAAAAAACAAAACCTAGTATTTTATTTATTTTTTTATTTAATTGTGGTCTATTTATTTATTTATTTTATTTTAGTTATTTTTTTAGGTTTATTTATGTTTATTTTTAAATTTAGTTTCATTTTATTTTATTTTATAAGTTTTAATTTTATTTTTTTATCTTTTGGTTTAAGTTTATGTTTTCATTTTATTAGTTTAGGTTTAGATATTTGGTTTTCATTTTAGTTTTATTTTTTAAGTTTATGATTAACATTATTTTTAGTTTATTTTATTTTATTTTATTTAGTTTCGAGTTTAGCTTTAGGTTTTATTTACTTTAATTTAGTTTATTTTAGTTTAGGTTAAGGTTTATTTTATTTTGTTTATTTTAAGTTTATGTTTTTTTTAGTCTATGGTTTATGTTTTATTTTTAATTTATTTTAGGTTTATTTTTTAGGTTTAGGTCTTTATTTAGTTTTTATTTTATTTTATTTTAGGTTTATTTTATTATTATTTTACATTTAGTTTTTATTTTATTTAGGTTTATTTTATTTTTTAGTTTAGTTTAGGCATTTATTTATCATATTTTAGTTTATTTTTTATTTTTTATTTTATTATATTTGTAGATTTTAGTTTGGGTTAACATTTAGGTTTTGGTTTAGGTTTTAATTTAGGTTTTAATTTTATTTTATTTATTTATTTTATTTAGGTTTAAGGTTTTTTATTTACTTTACTTTTAGGCTTTAATTAGTTTAGGTTTGGGTTTTTAGGTTTTTAGGGTTGAGGATTTAGTGTTTAGGGTTTAGGGTTTAGGGTTTATTGTTGTAGATTTTAGGGATTAGGGTTTAGGGTTTTGGGTTTAGGTTTTGGTTTTATGGTTTAGGGTTTTATGATTTAGGGTTTGGGATTTAGGCTTTATGGTTATAAGTTTAGGGTTTAAGGTTTTATTTATTTATTTATTTTTAATTGTTTAGCATTTTTCATTTTTTTTAGATTATGTATACTGGTAGGTTTAGGTTTATTTAGTTTATTTATTTTAGTTAATTTTTTTTCTAATTTATAATTTAGGTTTATTGTTATTTTTTTTAGTTTAGTTTATTTATTTTAGGATTATTTATTTTAGTTTAATTTTTAGGTCTAGGTTTAGTTTTAGGTTTATTTTTTAGTTTAGTTCTATTTTTATTTTATTTTTTAGGTTTAGGTTTTATATTTTATTTTTAGGTTAAAGTTTAGGTTTTCATTTTATTTTTTAGGTAGACATTTTAGGTTTTTATTTTAGGTTTATTTTTAGGTATTATTTTCAGTTTAGGTTTATTTTAACTTTATTTTATTTTATTTAGTTTTGATTCAGGTTTAGGTTCAGTTTATTTTAGGTTTAGGTTTAGGTTTTATTTATTTTAGTTTAGTTTATCTTAGTTTTGTTTTAGGTTTATAATTTTGTTTTGGTTTTTTTAGTTTTATTTTAGGTATTATTTTTTATTTATTTTTATGTTTTATTTTTATGTTTATTTTTGAGGTTTAGGTTTTAATTTTATTTTATTTTTATTTTAGGTTTAGTTTTTATTTTATTTTATTTATTTTATTTTTTTTATTTAGTTTTGGTTTTTATTTATTTTTATTATATTTTTTAGGATTAGGTTTTAGTTTATATTTTGATTTTATTTTATTTTTTATTTTTTGTTTAAGTTTATTTATTTATTTATTTTTGTTAGGTTTTCTTTAGTTTAGGTTTAGTTTTTAAGTTTTAGGGTTTTTTTAGGTTTAGGTTTTATTTTTTTTAGTTTTATTTTTTTAATTTTAGGTTTAGGTTTATTTTAGTTTATTTAATTTTATTTACTTTAGGGTTTGTTTTATATTAGGTTTTAGGTTTTATTTTAGTTTAGTTTATTTTATTTTAGGTTTAGTTTTATTTTATTTATTTTATTTTTATTTTTAGTTTAGTTTTAGTTCAGGGTTTGGGTTTTATTTTTTATTTCTTCCTAGGTTTTATTTTCAGGTTTATTTTTTAGGTTTAGGTTTTTTTTAGTTTTTATTTTATTTTATTTTATTTTTTACATTTAGTTTTTATTTTATTTAGGTATTTTAGTCTTAGGTATATTTTATTTTTTTAGTTTAGTTTATGTATTTATTTTATTTATTTATTTCTTTATTAGTTTAATTTATTTTATTTTAGGTTTATGTTTAGTTCAAGTTTTATTTTATTTTATTATTTTATTTTATTTATGTTAAGGTTTTTATTTATTTTATTTTTAGGTTTTATGTAGTTTAGGTTTAAGTTTATTAGGTTTTAAGAGTTCAGGGTTTAGGGTTTAGGGTTTTAGGGTTTAGAGTTTTACAATTTAGGTTTAGTGTTTAGCTTTAGGGTTTATTATTTGACTTTATTTTAGTTTTGGTTGGGTCACTGCTGAGGGTTATGTCAGTTTAGAGTAGGTTTAGGATTTGTGGGTTTAGGGTTAGTTTAGGGTTTTAGGCTTTAGCGTTAGGGTGAGGGTTTACATTTTTCTTGGGTTTAGGGCAGTTTATGGTTTAGTTTAGGGTGTTTTCTTTTAAAAAACTAAACCCAGTTTTAGGTTTATATACATTTAGTTAATTTTATTTATTTTTAATTTATTTTTATTTTAATTTTATTTAGGTTTAGTTTTATTTAGTTTAGTTTATTTATTTTAGTTTAGGTTTTTTATTTATTTATTTTAGGTTTAGGTTTGTCTAGTTTTTAGTTTAGTTTATTTTATTTTATTTTTATAGGTTTATTTTATTTTTAGGTATATGTTTACTTTATCTTTACTTTTCTGGCTGGTCAAATTTTATTTCTCGCATGCCTAGGTTTCTTTTATCTTATTTTGTGTGCTTTCCAGCCTTTTGTGGCCTATTTTGTGTTTTCTTTGTTTTCTTGTCATCTTTTAGGCTTTATTTTAGTTTTGTTTATTTTATTCTATTTAGTTTAGGTTTTAGTTTTATTTATCTTAGTTTAAATGCTATGTTTTATTTATTTTAGTTTAGGTTTTGGTTTTATTTTATTTTAGTTTTTAGTTTAGTTTATGTTTACTTTATTTTGTTTATTTTAGGTTTAGGTTTTTTTTAGTTTAGGGTTTAGGTTTTATTTTTAATTTATTTTTAGGTGTTATTGTTAGGTTTAGGTTTTTATTTAGTTTTTATTTTATTTAGGGTTTTGTGCCACCATCCTTCGAGATCTTTGATGGTAGTGGGAGCACGATAACACATTGCACACTTTAGGCTACTATGACATAGCAAATGTAATTCCTCTTCCGCTTTTCGCTATGCTTAGTGTTGCATTTGATTGGTGTGCCGAACTGTCCAATGGTTTGGTGATTACTTTTCCTAAGTTGGAGCACCTCTTCATCAAAAGGACTGTTAGAGCTCAGTAGAGGGTCACTGTAGGGGACCTCATTATGGAGAAATAGAAACTCAGTGAGTCCTTTATTGATTACATCCTCATGTGGCACAACCTGAGCAAGAAATGCTAACCACAGCTTCTCAAGAATGTCCATGGCCTGGTCGCCTTCATTCTTAAGGGATTTACCAATAAAATATTTGAGAAATTAATCAACAAGGCGGCTAGCCAACAATAGGAAGCCAAATAGTTGTCATTTCCTGACCAATCATCTAGGCCCAAGCCAGAAGGTGTTTGAGAAGAAGCCATGGATAGTTGTGTTAGTGGACAGAGGGAAGCAGCCAACTAGAGTTCAGTATGAGAGACTACGAGCTCAGCAATCTCCTTTGCCACCTTCTCTTCCACCACCTCGGCCATCATACAGGCCACCACAGCCACCACAACGACCCTTTTCACCACCTCAGCAGCCTACCCAGCAGTGGCATTCGTATATGTCACTAGGTAGCTACTTTCTACTCTTGTTGATAGATTGAATAAGCCATATTCATTCAAGAGGGAGGTAATTAGTAAAATCATAAAGAATCTCTTAAAGAAACCTGACTTTCAGTTACGAGAGCCTAAGAGGTTGGAGGAACTGGTAAGAGCGATGATCCTAGCTATTACCCCAACCACCGCATGTTAGGCCATGTATTAGAGGATTGTATCACTTTTAAGGACTAGCTTGAGTGCAGCTACAAGTTGGGAGCCATAGTTATCCCTAAGGAATACTTATTAGATCAACCATCCAGTTCTATTAGAGTAATCCTTGGGGATACTTGTGATCTTCTTAAGACCAAAGAAGGTTAGTATATCTCCCTATTCCAAACCTCTAAGAAGATTATTTCTAAAATAAAGATGCTTTCTTTCTAGGTGCCTGAAGTAGCTCAAACCTCCAACACGAAGGAAGGTTTGCTAGTTGCAAAAGATAACTCAGGGAAGGTGATAGCTCAGCAGCAGCAGCAACTCACCATACTTTCCCGGGATAGTCCAGTAGCGTAGCCACCATCCGAGTCTAGTACTCCCTCCATCGTTACAGCTACCACCTCTTCTCTAGCTTTCTCTATCACAGAGTGTTGATCTGAGGATAAGGGCACTAAATCTCTTACTCGCTTATATTACTTGATTTCTATCATGTACCACCCAAAAAAAAAAATTAATGAAGAACGATTCTACAAATATATTGTCTCCTTCTGATGCACTTGATTTTATTCCAATTGAAATCTCTCTGAGTCTAAATAAAAATAATAGCTCTAGTTTAGATCCTTTCCTTTTTGATTCAGAGTGGGACAATCCTTCTCTAAATCAATCAGGTTCACCTCTTGAGATTGACTTGGAGACAACTAACTCTGAGGATCCCATAGGAGAAGTTGTAGGTATGCCTGATAAGAAAGTAAACTTTTCACAAGCTCATCATTTCTAGAAGTCACTAAAGTCAAACCAGTAGTGGAAAAGTTCTACCTCCTAAGGTAGCGCCTCATGATAAGGGTAAGCAAGTCATTAGTTTCAGTGAGCAGATAGCTCCTACATAGGATGCTCCGCCCATGGATATTCCTGTGGAGGACCAAGCTAGAGTTGATCAAAATGTCCTAGCTCACCTTAGAAAGTTTCCAACTAAGTTAAGCATATACGACGCCTTACTTGATCTAGAGACATGCTTAGCTTAGCTGACTGCTACTAAAGAGAAGGCATGCCACTCGAAGGACATCTTAAGAGTTACATTCAACAATGAAAACTTACTTCTAGGGACCACCGAAAGCACAACCTCTTACATTACAAGGGATGTGGTGATGGCTATCTAGAGTTATGGTTGACCCAAGTGTATCACTCAGAATTATGAGTCTAATAACCCTTGCCTACTAGAGGATTGACATCTCCAAACTCCAAAAAGAAAGGATGATGCTAAGAGGATTCAATGAACAAGGTGAGAGAGAGCCTTATGGTGTTTATTTTGGATGTAGTGGGTACTTTTGAGGTGCTCGAGTACAACATTGAGGTATGATGTACTATTTCAAAAGATAGAGGCATCACCCTACAATAGACTTAATCACGTAATAAAGACTCCTAAGGCATGAAATTTCTTAAAATTACTCTTGATTAAAGTAGACAATTATCAGCTCCAAAGATTTCATGGTTAGACTTTCAAAGGATTGGTTGTATTTGGAAAATCAGTTGGAAAAGTTCATGGAGAAGACTTATTTTTGGAATCCAAATGAAATAAGTAAAAAATGCTCCTAATACTAGAAAGCTTAGTGAGCATTCCAATTTATCCTATGATTGGGCTTATTATTTTGAACTTGAAGAGATTTGTATGTTTTGAGTTGAAATTTAATTAGATTACTAGTGCTTATAATGCACCAACATAAGGTTGTGGGAATTCCTAAGATGTTAGGACTTATGCTAATAGCCCGAATGAAATAGCTACCTTGGATCCTAAATCTAGGGAGCTTTAGTACGAGCTAAAGCACGACCTAAATCTAAGCGATGGGTGGACATAAGGATTTACCTCCATAAGAGAGAATAAATTGTCTGACTTCTAGAATTATAACTGCCTAGAGTGGCTGCCATATAACTCCTACATTTTTAAAACCATGTAGTCCAGTCTTATGAATTGCAAGATAGGTAGGGTAGTTATTTAATTAGAAAGAGACTAAAGTCCTAAACACACTCCCTAAGAGACTAGAGAATGAGTGGTATGAGCATATGAATTAATCTATAGATGCAAAATCTTTTCAAATTTTATTTCATTTTAGACACATCATTTTGATAGGCTTTAGGATTTCTTATGCTTAAATGCATGATAAAATAGGTTATGGATCAAATCAGCTAGAAGGTGTTCTCCATAATAAGGGATGCCCTCAGTCAAGCATTTCTTTATCATGCAAAGATGGAGATTCTTCATGTTTAGGAGAGAAAGAATATACATGCATGATGTGAAACATACAACCATAAATCTAAGGGGTTGCTAATTCTTTTAACTATCTTATTTATGTCTTAGACTTTATGATGAGGTTATGAGTTGTTTAAAATTTAGTTATGAGATTTGTTGGGTAGAAAAGTTATTTTATCCTAAGAGCTTAATCATCCAAGCCACACATTAAAGCATCAATCATTTAAAAACTATGAAAAGCATGAGTCCTAATGCACAATGTAAACAAACATCAAATCAATTATATAAACTATTATAAAAGAATAAAAGATCGGTGCGTACCACACAACCCAAGAGAAAAATAGGTACATTTTATACAACCTAATATAAAAGAATAATTATAATTGTATTAAATGGGGTCTTCTTTTTTCATATCTCCATTTCTAATTTGGTTCCTACTTTAATTTGGATGGTGCTTGCTTCAACGGAATCACATGGCACCCAGACAAAGCCTTCGCCACTCATCCTAATCCCTCATAATCCTAATTCCTATTGCAAAATTATTTCTATGGGAAAAGTAAATCTAACTACACCTACAAAATAGGGGTTAGCTAAATATACATATAATCCCAAGAACTTGAATTTATAATTTGGACTTAACACCCTATACATAGGTAACTAAGCCCACCTATTATAACTTGGATTATGCTTAAGGTTTTAAGCAACTTGCAAAAAGAGAATTCGCATTTATTTTTAAGCATCCCTTAAGCATAATCCCTATTAGAAAACATGATTAGGCTAATATTGACCTATCATCTAGTCTACAAAGCATACACCCTGACATCCAATCTAAAATAATACATTATAAAACAAAATATACATCACAACATACAATATCCTAACTTAGAGCTAGAAGTGGTGACTTTATTCTAATGTGTGTATTAAGGCTTATGTGTTAAGCCTTGTTAAGCATTAATGTTGTATTTTCTAAGTGAAGAAGGATTTAATTTAACATGAAAGTTTGATTTTCCTTGAAGTAGTTTAATTGATTTGAGAATTTTAATTTGTTTTTTCCTTTTCTTTGATTTGATTGCACTTATCAACTAAGTGTTATAAAGAGAGAAAAAGAAGATTATCCTCTTTCATCCATACTATAAGTCACTTTCTAAAGTATATTAATTTGATATTGTTCTCTTTAGTGAATGGCTTATTAAATCAATTAATTAATCCAAAGTTTAGGTTCACTTTAAATAATCCTATTCAAAATGAAAGGCATTTTAAGATTAATCTAATTGAATTACTACCACATGACATATATTAAATCATTCCTTTCCATCCCAAGTAACATGCATATGATTTAATCCTAAATGTATCTATACATGCAACATATTTTAGCACACTTAAATGATGAATGCATGTGTATGTTTAGAATTTATATTTTATTTGATTGAATTATTTAAACATATTAATTTAAAAGTTTATCCAAATTCTTATGCAAAAAAGATATAAGAATAAAATTAAATTAACATGTGCCGTTGTTAAACTAGGGAAGTGAGGTAATCAAATGACCTCCTTAGAGCTAGCTAAAGCATCGTATAATCGAGATGTCCATACTATATACCCATTTGCATTCAAACATATGAAAATTCGTAAGCATGAACATTGGAAGTAAGCTCCAAATCATATGGCTAAATAATTCAACCACTTAGTTAATCATGAATGCATGCAATTTTAATGTAAAATGGGATTTTTATTTAGTAATCACACACACACACACACACACAATAATCACACACACACTAATACAATATATATATATATATATATATATATATATATATATATATATATATATATATATATATATATATATATGTATGAAGATATAGGCAAGTACGTGTCATTGTTAAACAAGGGAAGTGAGGAGATCGAATGACCTCCTTGGGGCTAACTAAAGACTGGTATTCCTGAGATTTATAGACTATATACTTGCTTTTCTTGGACACACATGGATGTATACATAATTGAGGGAAAGAAAATCATGCAAAGATTGTATATTTTTTATTGAATAATTTATATATATGAATTAAAGCTCTATCTAAATTCTAATGTTAAAATACATAAGAATGAAATCAAATGGGTACGTGCCATTGTTAAACCAAAGAAGTGAGGTAATCAAATGGCCTCCTTGAAGCTAGCTAAAGCCTCGTGTTCCCAAGATGTCCAGACTATATACCCATTACCATTCGATCTTATATAAATCAACAATTGAATAGAGGAAAAAGAACTCCACATTCATACACTTAAGCTATAAGCACAAGAATTTCTTATATATTTATAACTAGCATCATAACACATATTATTATTCATTTATTAGCTTTTGAAAAATACATTTAGATTTAATAGTGATAAGAGCCACACATATATTAAATTAAATCAACACATGCAAGCTTATATAAAGGAAATCAATTTTATTTTACTTGATTTTAAAAAGATGGATGCATGAATTCAAATGACATACCAAATATAACATGATTGGAAATAGGACAATCAAATATAAGCATGTGATTCATTCATCCAAACTAATTCTTAAGGACAATCAAATCAAATAAGATTATTTAAAGTAAACCAAAGCTTCTTTATTAATTAAGTTTTGGATTTGATTTGATTTAAAGAGGAGAAGTGAAATCATCGCTTTCTATTTTAAACCCATTCCACATTAGTGATTTGATTTAATTTAAGGAAATGTAATTAAGTTAATTTTATGGGTTAATTAAGTTGAACTATTAATTAGGTGAATTAATTACCGTTACCTATGTCACCTTAAAGTAATTAACTAAATAATTATGAGCCAAAATGATATGCAAGGAAAATAAACTTGCAATGATCCTTGGAAATAAAAGAGGACTAATACAATTGGCTCATGATTAATAGTTAATTAGATTAAGGGACTTTATTAATTACTCTTATGGTTTTCCCACACATGTGGATTAACCATAATTTCGTTAAACTATTATAAGTTACTAAATACCTAAAGATCTACCCCCATGATTTAATTAATTAAAGTCTGATGTGATTATGTTTTTAATTTGATTAAGTGATTTAATTAATTAGTTAAATCTTAATTAATTTCATTTTAAAAAAAGGGTGAAATGAATTTAGGGAAAGGGGTCCAAACCCTATTCCTTAGTTCACTTACTATTGAACAATGATTAATAAACTTAATTAACCAATTTATTACTATTTATGGGACTAATTAATAATTAATTAGCTTAAAAGAGTAGTTAAGGTTTAATTAGTCAATTTTTCTAATTAAGTGAGCAATAAATCCCAAGAAAATCATGGGAGGCGTAGGTCATCCCAATGAATTTTCATACAAAATTTAGGATTAATTACTTAATTAATTAAGCTAATAAAGTTTAAAATTAAATCTTAATTAAACCTTAATTACTATTCAAAATTAATTAAGATTATTTTTAAATAATTCTCCTCTGAAATATCTTTGAAATGAGTATTTATTTATATTTTTGATTTTGCTATAATTTTTAGAAGTTTTATCCACTAGAAAAGATTAAATAAACCTAATTAAAGCCTAATCCTATTACGATCGGATGGCTATGATTAATCCCATAAGCTTAATAGGATTAGATTAGATCAATATAGCAGATTTAATCATAACCGTCCATTCTGATCAAGCAGAATGGATAATGCATGATATAATGTCACATGAGTGTGGGAGAATGGAGTCTGTCCACCATTGCTCACATGATCCGAGGTTACCTGAGCTCGAATCAAATCCAAATGGATCCCACACTTTCATGACATGAATCGGAGGGGATCCAATGGTCAAGATCAAACGAGATGAAAGTTTTCTTCAAAAAGCTCCAACCCATGTTTTCTTAAAGATCAGTTTTAAAAGCATACCTCATCAGAGCTCAAGACTGTCGGCTCAAATAATTGAAGAAGCATCAAATAGTGGAGATGAACCTTAGTTGACTAGTAATTGGATCAATTCCTCGATGTTCACTTAAAATGTCATGAACTGATGATTTAGAGCTCGACTTTCATCGAAGTCCCACCTCTGGTGCACATGAAGCTTCGGAGATGATTTATTCCTGCTCGACGAGGCCTTGGGAAGGTGCGTACAAAGTTAATTTGAGTTTGATGAAGAAATGGTGAAGTTAGGTAGGAAATGGGAGTGTCCAATTTCAGGATGGACAAGAATGGAAATTTTCGATCGAGGAATGAGCTTGGGAGCTTAAGGAATGGCTCTAGTAGTTCATCTTGAGTAGTTTAGGTTATGTGGAATGATTTTTGTGTGTGTTTGAGTCAAAATGATGGAGTGTATACCCCCACTCATCTTGATCAATCGGTGGGATCAAGTTTGGCTTTTAGTGGCCATACAACCATCTCAGAGAGTCATGGGTGGAAGGGAGGAGGTGAGTTGGCTCGGCTTGGTTTGTTGAAGGTGCGGAGGTGGCTGCCAAGGAGGAATCATGGTTGTCCTATGGGTTTCAAATGCTCTAATGTGGAGGGTGAGTTGATTTTACCTTCCATGGGTCATGGCTGACCCAACCACCCCATGGGTCAGGTTGGGCAGTGTCCTAGGTGCCTAAGAGGATGATTGGGAGAGTACCAAGTGTCCAAGGATTGGAAATGATGACTTACATAGGTGATTTCTCTCATGTGATGCCCTTGAACTAACGGTAGAATGATCATTTATTATTAAATTTGATTTGGGCAGATTTGAAATGAGCCAAAAGTGGGTTAGCCCAAATTTCAAGTCAATTGGAGTTGATTTGGTTAGGTTTGGCTTAATTTGACTCATTTAGGTCAAATTAGGGTCAAGTTGGCCAATTGGTCAAATTGGGTAAAACCAAGGGTTAAGTCAATTTCATATGATCAGTTAGAATGTTTTGGTTCAATTGGTTTAGTTTAGTTTGGCTTAAATTTAATTTTAGCTCATTAGAATTCATTTGGGTCAAATGAGTTAAGTTGCCCAATTTGACTAAATTGGCCAAATTGGTTGGGTTTGTTGGGTTTAGTTGACAAATTGAAGATGATTGTATGCTTTGGTTTCAATTAATTTGGATTTGGTTTTGATTTAGGACAACTTTAAACTTTAGGACAATTTGGGCTAAGTAGGTCAATTGGTTTCAATTGGGTCCAATCATGGCTTTAGTCAAGTTCAATAATCAACTTGGAATGAACTTGAGCCATTGGTTGCAATCAATTTGGTTTATATCTTAATTTGACCCAATTTGATCTTTTAGGTCAATTTGGGTCAACTTGGGCCAAGATGGCCAATTGGGTTTGGTTTTACTCAATTGAAGGTCAAGTCATATTCAAATATTGATTTTGATTTGGTATGAAACATTGGTTTCAAAGGATTGGGCTTAGGTTGTAATTTAGCTAGTTTGGGTTCATATGGGTTAGGGATTTTAAGTTGACTTGGTTTGACCCAATTTGTGACAATTGATCAACCTAGGGTCATCAACAATCATGATGGGAGGTTTTGATAGACTTGGTTAAATTCAATTTGGGTAGGATTAGTACTTGGCTCAAATAGGTCAAATTGGCCACTTTGGGTCAAGTGGACTAATTGGGTTTAGTTGGTTTTATTTTGGGTTGAGTTTGATTTAGTTGAGTTTATATATGGATTTGGGATTGACATATAAGCTCAATTGCAATTGTCTTGGGTTCAAATGGGTTTTGGTTCATCTGAACACTTCAAGTCAAAAGGGTTAAGTTGGATTTGACTTGGGTTGATTTTGGTTTGGATTGATGATTAAAGATTTCATTTATATTTGAGAATATGATTGAAGGTATGATTGATTCATGAGAAAATCAATTAAATTTGGGTTTTGGAATGAAAGAATTTGGCTATGTCCATTGAGTTGGGTCATGTGGCTTAGGTTTGGATTTTGATTTGGTTTGATTTAGTTTTGATGATTTAAATGTATATTTCATTTTAATTTGTGAAGATGATTGAAAATATGATTGATTTGTGAGAAAATCAATTAAGCTTGAAGTGATTTGGATTAAGATTTGGCTTAGTCCATGGGTTAAGGTCATACAGCTTTGGAAGGGTTTTGATTTAATTTGATTTAGTTTGATTTATTTTTGATCATTTGAATGTAGATTTGATTTATATATAGGAACATGATTGAAGATATAAATTGATTATGAGAAAATCAATTTATTTTGGATTGATTTGGATTAAAATATGGCTAAGTCCATGGGATATGTCATGTAACTTAGGAAGGGTTTCAAGTTTGGATTTGATCATGGGCTTCAATCATTTGGTTTTGGAATTTAGGCTTGGATTTGGATATGAATTTGATGTTTGAATTGAACTTGAAATTTGGTTTGAGAAGGTGAACATGGATTGGATTTTGGTTGTAGGGTAGGTGGATTATCCTAATCCTTAAGGCGTAACCTTATCCTATGGTTAACCCTTCTAAGTATTTAGGATTAGGTTAAGTGTTTGCCTAATTGTTAGATGTGCCTTATGACTAGGAAAGTCTTAGTGTCTAGAAGACTCCTAAGTCTAAGATGGGATGATTGAATCTGCACTTCAAAAGTGAGGTCAATAGGCCTTAGGCTCTATAGTGTTGCCCTAAGTTATAGATGATTGGATGACCAAAGCCAAGTTTCATATTTTAAACCTGGATACATCTTTCAACACTTTTCTTGGGAGACCATAGATACATGAGAGCAACATAGTTCCATCCTCTTTACATCAGTGTATAAAGTTCGTGAGAGGTGGGACCGTCTATTATGTCAAAGGAGATCTCAAGCCATGTATAGTTCACGAGGTCGACATATTGAAGATGCAACTTACTACCTCCCTCACAATTAAAAAGTCTATTCTCACGAACTTGGCGAAAGTTTAAAAATAAAAGAAAAAGAAAAAGATAAGAAAAGAGAAAATGAAAATGAAAATAAAAGGGAGCATAAATGGACTTTGAGGAGGAAGTGAGCCTGACATTAAATTCTACCCACAGTTCATTACTCCACTTGAACATACGGGTAGGATGACCTAACCTCCACCAAGCAGAGGAAGAGGCCAGTTCAGAGGCAATCCCTGGGGTAGAAAACCTCTTTATTGGCCAACTACTAGAAGATATGTCCCAATTACCAGGAGTACACCTACTATCCATATAGACTTTAAATTTAGTTCATAGGATGAGTCTTATATGGTTAGCACATAAGCCAGCTCTTCTCAATAGTAGATTCCCTTGGAGATGATACTTGAGCCAGATAATGATGAAGACTGAGCTCCAAAGAAAAGCATAAGTGTATCTAAGTCTATATGTGAAGTAGTTAGGCATCAGTTGGGAACCATAGCTCTAACCTCACTTTCCTCTCAAAAAGTTTAGGGTTTGGTTGTTAAGTAAGCCCCTAAATCATCCATAACTGTGAAGACTCAGAGGATCTTTCTGGGAGCATCATCCTCAAGTCAAGAATTAAATGTAGAACTTGAGAAAGATTCATATAAAGATTTAATAGAATTATCTTTTGATTGGTACCTGCCTTATGTTCATAATTTAGCAAAGATAGGGTTAATCCCACATACTTTGTGAAAGCATAGGTCAAACTACTTCGAAAGAATATGGAAGAACAAATGCAAAAGCTCTCCATCAAGATCGGGACTAGGATTCGATATAGTGGGTCTAGTCGATGATGATGATTACTGCTTAGTCATCACCAATCATTAGAGTTTATGGTTTTTTTAAGGTTTAGGGTTTAGGGTTTTTATAAAAAAAATTGAGTATACTGCTAGGTTTAGGTTTATTTAGTTTAGTTAGTTTATTTTTAATTTTTAATTTTTATTTTTAATTAGTTTAGTTTATTTATTTTAGGTTTAATTATTTTTGTTTAAGTTTTTTATTTTAGTTTATTTTTAGGATTAGGTTTAGGTTTAGTTTTATTTTTTAGGTTTAGGTTTAATTTTTTTACCTTTATGTTTTTATTTTAATTTTTTAGGGTTAGGTTTTTATTTTAGATTTATTTTTTACATTTTATATTTTAGTTTTGGTTTAGGTTTATTTTTAGTTTATTTTATTTTATTTAATTTAAGTTTAGGTTTATGTTTAGTTTATTTCAAGTTTAGGTTTAGATTTTATTTATTTTAGTTTAGTTTATTTTACTTTTGGTTTAAGTTTATTTTATTTTGTTTATTTTTTTAATTTTAGGATTAGGTTTTTTCTTAGTTGAAGGTTTAGGTTTTACTTTTTATTTATTTTTGGGCTTTATTTTTAGGATTATTTTTAGGTCTGCTTTAATTTAATTATTATTTTATTTATTTTATTTATGTTTAGTTTTATCTTATTAAGGTTTTCTCTTTTATTTTATTTTAGTTTAGTTTAGTTTTCTTTATTTTATTTTAGTTTATTTTAGTTTTATTTTATTTTATTTTAGTTTTAGGTCTTAGTTTAGGTTTTATTTTTTTTATTTTTTTTAGGTTTAGTTTTGATTTATTTTATTTTAGGTTTATTTAGTTTATGTTTAAGTTTTGCCTAGGCTCAGTTTGGGTTTGGATCTTTATGGCTCAGGTTTAGGTTTAGGGCCAGGTCAGATTATGGCTGTGGGCCTGGGTTCAGTGTTTGTAGCTTCAGCTCAGGGCAGAGGCTTGGTTTAGGGCAGGTCATCTTGTGGCTAGTGATAGTTTAGGGTTTAGGGTTTAAGATTTGTGGGTGGGTTGGCTCATGGTTTCAGTGGATCCCAGCTCAAAGTCAGTCAGTTTGTAGGACTTTAGTCAGGGCTCAGGGTTTAGGATTTGATTATTTTTTAGGATTTGTAGGGTTAGTATTAGGGTTTAGGGTTCAAGGTATTTTTTTCAAAAAAAAGAAAAAATTAAGTAAACTGGTAGGTTTATGTTAATTTGTTATTTAGTTTCTTTTTTATTTTTTGTTTATTTTATTTTTTCTTTATATTTAAGTTTATTTTTTATTTTTTTGTTTGGTTTATTTATTTTAAATTTATTTATTTTAATTATTTTTTATTTTAGTTTAGTTTATGTATTTTTAGTTTATTTATTTAGTTTATTTTGATTTTTTTTTAGGTTTAAGTTTTTTTCATTTTTGATGTTTAAGTTTTTTATTTTATTTTTTTAGGTTTTGGTTTTAGGTTTGTATTTTATGTTTAATTTTAGGTTTATTTCTTTAGTTTAGTTTTAGGTTTATTTTTAGTTTATTATATCTTATTTAGTTTTAGGTTTAGTTTATTTTGCTTTAGGTTTAGGTTTTATTTATTTTAGTTTAGGATTATCTTAGTTTATTTATTTTATTTTTATTTTAGGTATAGTTTTAATTTTATGGATTGCTTTTATTTTATATTTATATTTTATTATTTTATATATTTATTTATATGTTTATTTTAATTTTTTTAGGTTTTTTATTTTTAGGTTTATTTTATTTTATAATTTAGTTTAGGTTTTTATTTATTTCATTTTAGTCTAGTTTTAATTATTTATTTTATTTTATTTTTAGGTTTAGGTATAAGTTTAATTTAGGTTTTTGTTTTATTTTATTTTTTATTTTATTAAGGTTTAGGTTTTTATTATTTATTTTATTTTTAGGTTTTATTTAGTTTTGGTTTAGGTTTTAGGTTTAGGGTCAGGTTATATTAGGGTTTTTGGGGTTTAGGGTTGTAGATTTTAAGGTTTAAGCTTTAGGATTTAGGGTTTAGGGTTTAGGGTTTTAGGGTTTATAATTTAGGATTTTATGTTTAAGGTTTAGTGTTTAGGGTTTAGTGTTTAGGGTTTAGAGTTTAGGATTTAGGGTTTTTTTTTGGAAAACCCATATAGGGGGAATTTTATTGCCACAAAAAGAGGGTTATAAGATTCTTAAAGGGGATAAACTCCACAACTACTGCTCAAAGAGCTATAATCAGCCTAGAGAGTAAATCTCCTATCTAAGTACAACCAAAAGCAAAATAAAAGAGTAGAAGAAAGCAAAAGATACAAATTGATTAACATAGATAAGCAAAGGGATAGATTAGGGCCAAAACTCTTCAGGATGAGAGAATGAATGACACTAGGGAGCAAACCTACAAGAGATTAGGGCCAAAGTTTAGGGTTTAGGGTTTTAGGGTTTAGGGTTTAAGGTTTAGGATTTTTTTTATTTGTCTTTAATTTTTTTAAATATTTTATTTTTTTAAATTAAGTATACTAGTAGGTTTAGGTTTATTTAGTTTATTTTTAATTTATTTTAGTTTATATTTTTTTATTTTTTATTTTTATTTAGGTTTATTTTTATTGTTGTTTAATTTAGTTTATTTATTTTAGGTTTAATTATTTTAGTTTATTATTTAGGTTTAGGTTTAGATTTAGGTTTTAGTTTAGTTTTATTTTTGTTTTATTTTTCAGATTTAAGTTTTATTTATTATTTGTAGGTTTAGGTTTAGGCTTTTATTTTAATGTTTTAGGTTTAGGTTTTAGGTTTTTATTTAAGATTTTTTTAGGTATTATTTTTTTGCTTAGGTTTAGGTTTATTTTTAGTTAATTTTATTTTATTTTGTTTTGTCTAGGTTCAGTTTTTTTTAAAGTTTAGGTTTAGGTTTTATTTACTTAGTTTAGTTTATCTTAGTTTAAGTTTAGGTTAATATTATTATTATTTTAGGTTTAGGATTTTTTAAATTTTGTTATAGGGTTCAGGTTTTTCTTTATTTACTTTTAGGTTTATTTTTTTGGTTTTGGTTTCTATTTAGTTTTTATTTTATTTTATTTTAGGTTTATTTTATTTTTATTTAGGTTTAGTTTTTATTTTCTTAAGGTTTTTTATTTTTTAGTTTAGTTTAGGTTTTTATTTATTTTATTTTAGAATAATTTTAAAATTTTATTTTATTTTCTTTTTAGCTTTAGTTTTAGGTTTAGGTTTTATTTATTTTATTTTATTTTATTTTATTTTATTTTTTTTAGGTTTTTTTTATTTATTTTATTTTGGTTTTATTTAGTTTAGGTTTAGGTTTTTAGGTTTTTCAGGTTTATGGTTTAGGGTTTAGGTTTTAGATTTTCATTTTAGGTTTATTTTTAGTTTTTATGTTTTAGTTTAGGTTTAAGTTTACTTTTAGTTTATTTTATTTTGTTTAGTTTAGGATTTAGGTAAGATTTATTTTAAGTTTAAGTTTTAATTATTTTAGGTTAGTTTATTTTAGTTTAGGTTTAAGTTTATTTTATTTTGTTTATTTTGTTTTATTTTAGTGATTAGTTTTATTTTATAGTCAGATTTACTTTTATTTTATTTTAGGTTTTATTTAGATTTTATCTTAGGTTTAGTTTTATTTTATTTTTTTATTTATTTTACATTTTAATCTTAATTATATTTAAGTTTATTTTATTTTATTTAGTTTAGTTTTATTTATTTATTTTATTTATTTTATTAGGTTATTTTATCTTTAATGCCAGCCTGGGCCTCTACGTTTTATCTTTATTTTATTTTGATCATTTATATATATTTATATCCATTTTATCTTTAGGTTTTATTTAGTTGTGGCCTAGCTCTGGCCAGCCTGCTCCACTAGCCTGGGCCCAGGTCTTAGGCTCAGTGGTCTTAGCCCAGCCTCAGGCTCAGTCTGTCTAGTGGCGCTCAGCATCAGAGCCTGGGGTCATGTGGCTACAGCCCAGTGGTCAGTCAGGTGTCAAAGATCATTCTGGCCCAGTGGCCTTTGACAGCTTCATCTAGGGCCCATGACTCAGGGTCAGGACAGGCCTGGAGGGCTCAGGCCCAGGGCCCAGGGTCAATCCTCCCAGCCCAGGGCCCATGTGCGTACCAGGCTCATGGCTCAAGATCATCTTTATGGTCTGGGAGTCAGGGCCTTGGATCTAGAACTCAGTTTGGGCCTAAGGTCCAGTCTTCTTTAAAAAAAATCAAGCAAACCAATATTTCAGTTATTCTTTTTTCTTTATATGCTTATTTATTTCTTTATTCTTTACTCAGTTTGGGGTCAGCCTGGTCAGAGCCCATGTCTAAGCCAAGTTTTAAGCCAGGCTCAGAGCTCTGAGGGCCTGGCCCAGTGCCTGAGGGCTCAGGGCTCAGTGGCCTGTGTCCAGGCTCATGGCCTATATCAGGTGCGCTTAGTGTCCTCAGATCTGTGGGCCCAGTTAAGGTCTGGGCTTTAGGTTTTCCATGATTTTAGTGCTCAGGCCTAGGCCTAGTTTAGGGTTCTTTGTCAGTTGGTCTTTATCCAGTCGAGGGTCTTAATTTTAGGTCTTTCAGTCGAGTAGCCTATCATTTATTTACATTTTAAAGTTTATTTTGTTTATTTTTAATTTTATTTAATATTTTTTTAGTTTATGTGAGGTTTTATTTATTTCTTAGTTTATCTTTATTTTATTTTATTTTAGGTTTAGTTTACATTATTATTTTATTTTTCAGGTTTAAATTTAGGTTTTATTTTAGGTTTATTTTAGGTTTTATTTTTAGTTTAGGTTTATTTTAGTTTATTTTATTTTATTTTAGTATATGTTTAGGTTTTATTTATTCTAGTTTAGTTTATCTTTATTTAGGTTTTAGTTAATTTTATTTTATTATTTTAGGTTTTCTTTTTAGTTTAAGATTTAGGTTTTATTTCTTTATTTATTTTAGTTTTATTTTTTTGGTCTTGGATTTTAGTTTATTTTATTTTATTTTATTTTGGGTTTAATTTATTTTTATTTTTTATTTAGTTTTATTTTATTTAGGTTTTTATTTTTAGGTTTATTTTATTTTATAGTTTAGTTTAGGTTTTTATTCATTTTATTGTAATTTAGTTTTATTTTTTATTTTATTTTAATTTTAGGTTTAGGTTTAGGTTTTAGCTTAAGTTTTCACTTTATTTTATTTCTGTTTAGGTTTTTTTATTTATTTTATTCTTAGGTTTTATTTAGTTTAGGATTAGGTTTTTAAGTTTTTAGGGTTTAAAGATTATAGAGCCTGTGGGTTTAGGGTGTGTCTAAGATCTGAGGTAGGTTAGTTTTATGGTTTAGGTTTTTTTTAAAAAACCAGAAAAGTTTAGTTTATTTAGTTTACTAGTTATTTTATTTCTTTAATTTAATATTTTATTTTATTTAATTTAGTTTATTTATTTTTGGTTTATTTATTTTAGGTTTTATTTATTTTAGCCTAAGTTTAAGTTTATTTTTTTAGTGATTTATCTTATTTTAAGTTTAGGTTTAGTGTTTAAAGTTTTAGCTCAGGGATGGAGTGGCAGGTAGGCTAGTTAGGCTCAGTGGCTCAGTTAGTTTAGGGCCTAGGGCACATCAGTTAGGCCCAGTGGTTAGGGGCTAGGGCAGTTTACAGGGTCCTTAGGTCAGGCCTGTGGTTTTAGGGTTTGGTCAGGGCTTGGTTTAGGGTTTATATTTATTTTATCTTTTTTTTTTAAAACCTTTTTAGGATATTACTTTTCCTTTTTTTTAATTTATTATTTATTTATTTTTGTTTATTATAATTTTATTATTTAAGTTTATTTTTATTTTTATTTAGTTTATTTTATTTCTTTTAGGTTTATTTATTTTATTTTAGGATTTTTATTTTAGTTTATTTTTTTAGGTTTATTTTTTAGCTTATTTTTTTATTTTATTTTGTTTAGGTTTTGGATTTTATTTTATTTTTTTTGGTTTAGGTTTTAGGTTTTATTTTAGTTTATTTTAGTTAAGTTTAGTTTAGTTTATTTATTTATATTTTGTTTTAGTTTAGGGTTTAGGTTTAGTTTATTTTAGGTTTAGGCTTATTTATTTACTAGTTTAGGTTTATATTATTTTTTCATTTTAGGTTTAGTTTATATTATTTTTTTCTTCATTTTGGTTTATGTTATTTTAGTTTAGGTTTATATTTATTTTTTTTTATTTTTAGGTTTATTTTCTAGGTTTAGGTTTTTATTTAGTTTTTATTTTAATTTAATTTAGGTTTTTTTTATTTTTATTTTTATTTTTCTTTTAGCTTTTGTTTTTAAGTTTATTTTATTTTTAGTTTAGTTTAGGTTTTTATTTATTTTATTTTAGTTTAGCTTTTATTTTTCTTTATTTTATTTTATTTTTAGGTTTATGTTTAGGTTTAGGTTTTAGTTTAGTATTTTATTTCATTTTATTTTATTATTTTATTTAGGTTTAGGTTTTTTTATTTATTTTATTTTGAGGTATTATTTCGTTTAGCTTTTTTGGGTTTAGGGATTATGGTTTATGGTTTATGGTTTAGGGGTTGGGGTTTAGGGTTTAGGGTTTAGGGTTTAGGGTTGTAGGTTTTATGATTTATGGTTTAGGTTTAGGGTTTATGGTTTAGGTTTAGGGTTCAGGTTTTAATTTAGGGTCTATGGTTCATGGTTTTTTTTATTTTTAACAGAGAACAAATTCAGATTCAACATTTTTTTTTTATTTCATCAACCATGTAACACAACAAGTTTTCTAAGACACAAGTAATGCCATAGATAAAAAAGGAGCATGCATAGAACAAATGAAAAACCCTAGATAATTAGAACCGTGTCTACTATAAAGATATAGTTCCATAAGCAGTAGATCAGATTGACCATTCTTCAATTTCTGATCTAGGGTTTAGGGTTTGGGATTTAGGGTTACAGTTTAGGGCTTAGGGTTTAGGGTTTAGAGTTTAGGGTTTTAGGGATTTAGGTTTTAAGGTTTAAGGTGGTTTAGGTTTTAGGTTTTTTACTGCCAGTTTAGGTTTGTGGGTTTGTAGTTTGGGGTATAGGTTTAGTTTAGGGTTTAGGGTTTAGAGTTTAGGGTATAGGATTAGTTTTAGGGTTTAGGGTTTACTGTTTAGGTTTTAGGTTTGGGGTTCAGGTTTTAGTTTAGGGTTTAGGGTTGTTGGTTTTTTTATTTTTATTAGAGAACAAATTCAGATTCAACATTTCTTTTTTTTGATTTCATCAACCAAGTAACACACCAAGTTTTCTAAGACACAAGTGATGGCATAGATAAAAAAAGCACGCATAGAGCAAATAAAAAACCCCAGATAACTAGAACCATCTCTACTGTAAAGACATAATTCCATAAGCAGCAGATCAGATCGGTCATTCTTCAATTTCTTTAGTTCCCATCAGAACTACCTTGACCTCTCGAGTAGCATGATCCACCATCATATCCCCGATCTCTCCCTCCACCACCACCATGGTTGTAACCATCATTGATCCTTCCGCATCCATAACCACCACAACTCTGACCACCAACTCTATATCCACCAGCATCCATAACTGCCCACCAGGCCTTCGCCTCAACTACCAAATCTAGACTGATCCTGGTTGATAGTGATGTTCTAGCCGTCAAGGTTCTGCCCATTCTTAGAGTTTAGGTTTATTTTTAAAATTATTTAGTTACTTTAGGTTTAGGTTTATGGTTTGGGGTTTATGGTTTAGGGTTTTGGCTTAAGGTTTAGGGTTTAAGGTTTACGGTTTAGGGTTTAGGGTTTTAGGATTTAGAGTTTAGGGTTTAGGGTTTAGGGTATTTTAGGGTTTAAGGTTAAGGGTTGTAGGTTTAGTGTTTTAAGTTTAAGATTTAAGGTTTAAGGTTAGTTTTACGGTTTAGGGTTTAGGGTTTAAGGTTTAAGATTTAGGGTTTTGGGTTTTTTTTAGATTAAGTAAACATGTAGGTTTAAGTTTATTTAGTCTAATTTATTTTTTTTTAATTTTAGTTTTTTTTATTTTTTTTATCTGGGTTTATTTTTTATTTTTATTTTGCTTAATTTATTTATTTTATGTTTATTTATTTTAGTTTAGGTTTCTTAATTTAATTTATTTTTTAGGTTTAGGTTTAAGTTTTGGTTTATTTTTTAGTTGAGTTTTATTTTGATTTTATTTTTTAGGATTAGGTTTTAGGTTTTTTAGGTTTAGGGTTTAGGGTTTTAGTGTTTTTAGGTTTAGGGTTTAGGGGTAGGGTTAGTTAGGTTTAAGGTATAACATTTAGTGTGATTTAGTAGGTTTAGACTTGGTTATAGGTTTAGGGTTTAGGGTTAGGGTTATTTTATTTTATTTTTATTTTTAGGGTTTTGGGTTTTGGGTTTTAGTTTTAGGTGTAGGGTTTAGGTTTTAATTTAGTATTTAGGGTTTTTGGTTTATTTTTATTTTTTAACAGAGAACTAATTCAGATTCAACATTTCTTCTTTTCGATTTCATCAACCAAGTAACACACCAAGTATTCTAAGGCACAAGTGATGACATAAATTAAAATTATGCACACATAGAGAAAATCTAAAACCTTAGGTAACTAAAACCGTCTCTACTATAAAGACATAATTCCATAAGCAGTAAAACCACCATCGTAACCATCGGTCATTCTTCAGTTTCTCCAGTTCCCATCAAAACCACCCCAACCTCATGAGTAGCAAGATCCACCATCATATCTCAAATCTCTCCCTCCACCAGCACCATGGCTGTAACCTCCATTGCTCCTCCCACCTTCATAACCACCACTTCTCTAACCACCACCTCCATATCCACCAGAACCTCCATATCCCCCACCACCACTATGATAATTGCCTCGCTGCCTCCACTCCACTTCGATCTAGACCGATCTTGGTTGATGATTTTCCGCCAAGGTCTCTCATTCTTAGGGTTTAGGTTTAGGTTTTTCGTTTTAGGGTTTATGTTTATTTTTTATTTATTTAGTAACTTTAAGTTTAGCTAGGGTTTGGGATTTTGGGTTTAAGTTTTAGGGTTGGGTTTAGGGTTTATGGTTTAGTTTAAAGTTTAGTTTAGGGTTCATGGTTTAGGATTAGGTTTTAGGTTTATGCTTTGTGGTTTGGGTTTTGGGTTTATGGTTTTATAGGTTTAGGATTTGTAGTTTAGGGTCAGGTGGTTTTTTTTTATTTTAGGGTTTTGGGTTTAGGGTTAGTTTGTTCATTTAAAAAAATTAAGTAAACCTATAGATTAAGGTTTATTTAATTTATTTTTTATTTATTTTAATTTATTTTATTTTTTATTTAGGTTTATTTTTTATTTTAGTAAGTTTTTTTATTTGTTTGTTTGTTTAGGTTTAGTTTATTTTGTTTATTTTATTTTATTTTATTTAGGTTTAGGTTTTATTTTTATTTTAGGTTTAGTTCAAGTTTTTTATTTTATTATTTTAGGTTTAGGTTTTAAGTTTTTATTTTAGGTTTATTTTAGGTTTTATTTCTAGTTTTAGGTTTATTTTATTTATTTTAGGTTTAGGTTTATTTATTTTAGTCCTTTATCTTAGTTTAGGTTTTTATATTATTTTGTTTGTTATATTGGATTTTTCTTTTAGGGTTTAGGGTTTTTTTGTTTATTTTTAGGTTTATTTTTAGTTTAGTATTTTATTTTATTTTATTTTTATTTTTCATTTATATATTTTTTAGGTTTTTTTTATTTTTTAGGTTTATTTTATATTTCTAGTTTAGTTCAGGTTTTATTAATTATTTTAGTTAAGTTTTATTTTTATTTTTTATTTTTAGCCTAGGTTTAGGTTTTAGTTTAGGTTTTATTTTATTTTATTATTTTATTTAATTTAGGTTTGCATTTTATTTATTTTATTTTAAGTTTTATTTAATTTAAGTTTAAGTTTTAGGCTGAGGCAGTAGGGTTTGTGGATTTATTTTATCTTAATTTCATTTTGTGTTTTTTTTGTGGTCTGGGGTTTGGGAGTTTAGGTCAGTTCATGGATCTGTGCCCAGTCAGGTCTAAATGGCTTGGTAAATCGTAGGTTTAGGCTCAGTCAGGATTAGTTCCAGGTTTAGGTTTAGGTTTGTATTGTGGGCTCAGTTTTTAGGCCTGGGTCCAGCTTTTAGCAGTTTAAGATGATTTAGGATGGGTTTGGGTTAAGGCCTTGGGTTTGGGCCTAGTGGTTTAGGTTAAGCATAGGATCCAGATTGTGTCAGTTAGGGTTTGGGGTTGGTCTTTAGTGTTTCATGAGTTTTTTTTAATTTTTAAAATTTTTTTTAAATTAAGTAAACTCGTAGGATTATGTTTATTTAGTTTATTTTTTATTAATTTTAGTTTATTTAATTTTAATTTTTATTTAGTTTAGTTTTATTTTAGGTTTATTTATTTTAGCTTAGGTTTTTTATTTTAATTTATTTTTTAGATTTAGGTTTATGTTTAAGTTTATTTTTTAGATTAGTTTTATTTTTATATTATTTTTTAGGTTTAGGTTTTATTTTTTATTTTTTGGTTTAGGTTTCGGTTTTTTTTTTAGGTTTAGTTTTTAAGTTTTTATTTTAGGTTTACTTTTAAGATTTACTTTTTAGTTTAGGTTTGTTTTATTTTTAGGGTATTTTATTTTATTTAATTTAGGTTTAGGTTTAGGTTTAGTTTATTTAGGTTTAGGTTTAGGTTTTATTTCTTTTAGTTTACTTTATTTTAGTTTAGGTTTAGGTTTATTTTATTTTTATTTTAGGTTTAGTTTTTCTTTTAGTTTACTATTTAGGTTTAATTATTAGGTTTATTTTTTATGTTTAGGTTTTTATTTTTTTTATTTTAGGTTTATTTTATTTTATTTTATGTTTATTTTTATCTTATTAAGATTTTTTATTTATTTTATTTTAGTTTAGTTTAGGTTTATTTATTTATTTTTTTAGGTTATGGTCTTAGTTTAGATTTATTTTATTTTATTATTTTATTTTATTATTTTATTTAGGTTTATTTTTTTATTTATCTATTTTAAGTTTTATTTTATTTAGCTCATGATTTTGGTTTTTGGCGTAGTCTGGGGCCAGAGTTTAGGGGCTCAGGTTCTGGGGTTTAGAGTCATGGTTTAGTGGGTGGGTGGCTCAGAGCCTGAGCCCAGCTCATGTAGTTGTGGCCTAGTGGGTTTAGGTTTAGGTTGTGGCTAAGGTTTGGGAAGGCTTAGGTTTAGGTGTAGGTTTAGGTTTGTTTAGGCCTGGGATTGTATAGTGATGGTAGTAGGGTTTAGGGTTTAGATTTAGGGTTTAATGATTTTTTAAAAAAAGAAATCATCAGTTTAGTATTTAGTTTATTTTATTTATTTGGGTTTTGGGTTTAGGAGTTTAGGGTTTAGGGTGGTTTAGGTTTAGGGTGTTTTTTGGTTAGGGTTTAAGGTGTTTTAGGTTTAGGTTTTAAGTTTAGGGTTCAGGTTTTAATTTAGGGTTTAGGATTTTTGGTTTTTTTTTAAATGGGAACAAATTGAGATTCAACATTTCTTCTTTTTGATTTCATTAACCAAGTAACACGTATAGTTTTCTAAGACACAAATAACAACATAGTTAAAAAATGTGGACACAAAGAGCAAATGAAAAACATTATATAACTAGAACCATCTCTACTATAAAGACAGTTCCATAAGCAGTAAATCAGATCAGTCATTCTTCAATTTCTCTGGTTCCTATCAGAACCACCCCAACCTCTCGAGTAGCGGGATCCACCATCATATCTCGATCTCCTCTGCCACCGAGGTCAACCTCCATCGCTCCTCCCTCCATAACCACCACTGCTCTGACCACCACCTCCATATCCACTAGCACCTCAAGATCTCCCACCACCAGTACGATAATAGCCAGATTCACCTCCACTCCAGTGAGCTAGATCAACATAGTTGATGATGATGTTCCCGCCATCATCAAGGCCCATTCTGTTTTAGGTTTAGGTTTATTAGGTTTTTGGGTTTAGTTTATTTTTTTAATTTATTTAGTTATTCTAGGTTATGGTTTAGGGTTTTAGGGTTTAAGTAGGTTGTTTTTAGGTTTAGGTTTAGGATTTAGGTTTTTTTTTAAAAAAAATTAAATAAAGGTTTAGGTTTTTTAGTTTATTTAGTTTAATTTTTATTTATTTTAGTTTATTTTATTTTATTTTATTTATTTTTATTTTATTTATTTTAGGTTTATTTATTTTAGTTTAGGGCTTTTTATTTTAGTTTTTTTTTAAGTTTATATGTTTATTTTTTTTGTTTATTTTATTTTTTTTTAGGTTTAGGTTTAAGTTTTAAGTTTATTTTAGGTTTGCTTTTAGTTTATTTTAGTTTATTTATTTTATTTAATTTAGGTTTAAGTTTAGGTTTAGTTTTAGTTTATTTATTTATTTAGTTTATTTTATTTAGTTTAGCTTTATATATATTTTAAGTTTAGGTTTTATAGTTATATGTTTAGGCTTTATTTTTTATTTATTTTTAGGTTTATTTTTTAGGTTTATGTTCTTATTTAGTTTTTATTTTATTTTTTTAGGTTTATTTTATTTATATTTTTTATTTTGTTATTATTTTATTTAGGTTTTTTATTCTTAGGTTTATTTTATTTTTTTTAGTTTACTTTAGGTTTTATTTATTTATTTTTATTTTCTTTAAATTATCTTTATTAGGTTTAAGATTTAGTTTATTTTTTATATTATTTCATTTTATTTATTTTTAGGTTTTTTAGTTATTTATTTAGGTTTATTTAGTTTGGTTTAGGTTTGGTTTTTTGGGCCTGGGGCCTGGAGTAGGATCTTGGTTTAGCCAGAGCCTGGTGGTCAGCTCAGGGCCTAGTATCAGGTTTCAGGTTTGCCAGGGCCTGAGTTCAGCCTTGGCTCAGTGTACAGGCTCAGGCCTTTATTTGGTTCATAGCCAGGTTTGCTCAGAGTTTGGTGGTCTTATTAGCCTGGCCAGGTGGTTTGTTTTAGGCCTGTGGGCTCCAGGTTTTGGTCAGGGCCTGTATTTCAGGGAGGTTTAAGTGGGAAGTGGGTGGCTCAGCCTAGTACAGGTCAGGCTGGCCCAGGCCTGGAGGCTAGCCTGGTTTTAAGTTTATGCTTTATGGCTAGTTTAGGGTTGCTTTTATGGATAGAGTTTAGGCCTATGGTAGTGCTCAGCAGTGTGGGTTTTAGTGGGTTAGGTCATTTTATTTTAGAAGTAGGTTTTAAATTAGAGATAGACATAGCAGTTTAGGTTTAGGAGTTAGGGTTTAGGGTGTAGGTTTAGGCTAGCAGTTTAGGTTTAGGGTTTAGGTTAGGATTTAGGGTTTAGGGTAGTTAGTTTAGGTTTAGGTTTAGGTAGGTTAGGGTTTTTTTTGAAGCCCCACAGGGGAATTTTATTGCCACAAAAAAGAGGGTTACAAGATCCTAAGAGGGGATAAACCCAAAACTATTGCTCAAAGAGCTAGAGTAAACCCCCATCAAGTACATCCAAAAGCAAAATAAAAGAGAGAAATGAAAGCAAAAATATACAAAATGATTATCAGAGAAGCCAATGGATAGATCTACAAAGCTCATCAGGATGAGAGAATGCATGCCACTAGTGAGCAAACATGCAAGAGAAAGAGAAAAATGAATCTGCAAATATGTAGAAAGATAAAAATTAGCACAATTAGAGTAATACAAACAAAGTGGATGGTAAAAGCAGCATAAACTAAGAAAAATTATTGAGAAGTGTGTGAGAGAAGGCTCAGGCTCAGTCACACCAAATTGGGGCAGATGTAGATATGAGCATCCAAACTTCAGCGGAAGGGTTACATCACAAGTGCTACTACCAAACCAAAAAGGTGTGAAATCATCATAGCCATCATAGCCTACAAACTTGTGGGAAGATAGCAGCCATTTGTTGAAAGTCTTATGAGCCTTAGTACTTGCATACCTAAACAAAGCCATATACACTATAGAAAAGGTGACAGCAAAGAGCAGAATGGGGATAAGTATCACCACTATAGTCACCATAGCATGAGAATCCCTATCCATATAAAAATAAACCATCTTGGCCACATCCACCTTAATAATACCAAATCCTAGAGTAAAATTAAGCAAGCAGGAAAATCCACCACAAGTAGACAGTGAAAAAGGTTGGGCCAAAGATAGAAGCAATAGACAGCCGACTGAAAAGCTAGCTGAAATCCTGCTAAGCATATCAATTAACATGTAAATAACATCATCCCAAATCATATGAAACTTATAGGCCAAGAATACAACCCAGGAATACAACCTATAAAGGATACCCATTTAGAATAAACAATGCAGATGTTAACAAACACCAAGTTAATAGCGTAAACACAATAGGAACTACACAAGTGGGAATGTAGCAGCAGATTAGATAGACCACAAGCTGGAAGGGATAAGCTGCACCCCACCACAAAAAACACAAAAAGAAACAATAAAAAAATAATCAGAGAAATAACCCCAGAAGCAGCTTGGTGGGCATAAAACCCGATAATCCATTCAGCCAACAACCAAGACAGGAAACCAAGACAACAAACCAAATATTGAGGGTAATCCAGAATGAGTATTACACTTAAAATGGGGATCAGAAGAAAACCATCATTAAAATCCTTCAAGACAAGGAAAAGTAGACCAGCATCTAATTCAACATCATCAGTAAAATCAGGATGAAAGGAAGGCAAGAAGAAAATCGAACCTTGCAAAGAAATAATAGTAATAACAGGTAAATTAAATATTCTTCCCTTACAGGTTGAGGAAGGGGGGTTGGTGAGCAAAATATGAGCCACCGCCCTATTGAAGAGGGAAGATACAAATAAAGAAGGGCCCACCATGAAGCTGTGCAAATCATAGCAAACCAACAACTAGCAAGAAAGACATGAGCCTCCAATATAGGTAATAATAAAAATCAATTTGAGAATAGGAAAAAAAAAAAAAAGCCTTAATCGTGAAAAGCAAAATACAAGAAGTCCCAAAAAATAGTATTGATGGAAAGCCCCTCGCAGATCAAAAAAATAAGACATCTCCATCCAGCAGATTTGGGAAATAGGAAGCACATTTCCATTAGCAAGGGAAACAGTAGATACAGTAAGACCCCAAAAAAAGATTGGATAATTAGCAGAAAGCCAGCACTAGATGCTACAGAGATCACAATTGAACCAGAAAAGATTATCAAGGAAATGCATCAACAAAATGAAGAGGAGAAACAACAATAAACAAAAGATGACCTTATAGATAAAACAAAGTAATACAAGTTGTAATTTGGCCAAAACATAGGATGAAATTAGTTTCTGAGATAAGGAAGTCTAGTATTGTCCAAATTAGCCAATCGATGCAAATGTTTAGGAAGTGTAAGATGATCAAAGAATTTTATTCCATCTAATCTAGCACCCATATTAGCAGGTAATCAGAACACACATTACCTTCACGCCAAACATGAGTGATTTTAAAATAGAGTTGAGATAGGAGAGCTCTAGTATGCTTGGAGGTAGTAAAATTAATTTCCCACTTTGGTGGAAGTCAGATCAATAGGGTAGCCACCTCAATCTAAATATTGAGCCAACCTTTTTGTAGGAAAATCTCAATAGCTTTGTTAACAACCATTAGCTCCACAAAGAGAACAAAACATGTAGTAAGAGGATAAGCAAAGGCACATAAAACTTTACCATCAAGGTTTCTGAAAATGCCACCACAATCAGAAGCATTTTGAGAAACAGAGCCATCAGTATTAATTTTTATAATATTATCATGAGGTTTTTTTCCAGTAAACAAGCTTATCATCTTTACAGTTGGGATGGTCCAACAGGTTAAAACCCAGTTTATTGGCCACAAATTTACAACCTTAAAATTGATTGTAGTTAATTAAACTATCATTAAATAAAGCACAGATTTTATCTTTAATTCTAGCAATTATCCTCATATGGTTCATAGGAATCCCACGATGTTTTGCATCATTTTTGTCCATCCATATAAACCATATAAGAGTGATAGCAATTATCACTTTAATGTGGCCTTTAATAGTGTTTTCAAAATAAACCTCTAGAAGTTGATAAAGAGTTAAGGAGCCATTGAATTTTCCAATATTAAAAAATTCATCATAACAAACCCAAAGTTTGGAAGCAATGGCTCCGTTAACAAATACATGATTGACATTCTCAATGTGAAAGCAGCAGTAGCATTTTGAAGGTAAGTGAAAACCTGTACCCCACATCAAGGAATTGACATGGATAAAATTTTTCAAAATTCTCCAAGTTAGAACAGAGTAAGAAATAGGAATAGTGTTATTTCAAAGTTTAAAAAACACATTAGATAAATCATGACCTTCTCTAATATGAATCCAGACATCTTTATGGTTGAAGTCACCATTATGAGAAAGCTGAAAAAGAATCCGATCATGATTGCTAGGGATGATAGGGATGGTAGTAATCTTATCTAAAAGAGAGATAGGGATACAGTCAGTAAGCTTACTATTATTCCACTTATTATTCTGCCAGAAAGAGTTCACTTTAATAGCAATAGTGGAGTGGGTAGAGAGTAAATCATGAATAGAGCAACTGTCAGTCCAATTATCTTGCCAAAAGAAGGAAGTTCTAGAGTTAATCCCCTAAGAAATTAAGAATTCAGCCTCCCATTTGATGGAGCAAAGTCTTTTCCATACATGAGAATCTCCCACTTTGTAAGGGCAAATGAGAGGGTGCTTACTGGCAAGATAAGTAGTCATGAATTGAGCCCAAAGACTATTGTTTCTAAAATTCTACCAAAGTTTATAACAAAAAGTAGTGATAGCTTCCCGATTGCTACCAAGCCCACCTTCAGCAAGAGTGCCACAACTTTTATACCAAGAGGTCCAATGCATTCTTTTAGTAGAATTGTTATAACCCTAGAAGAATTTATTAAAGAGGCGCTCAATTCTATTAATGGTAGAATTGGTCGGCATAATGGTTTGAATAAGATATAAAGGCATGGAGTTAAGGGTACTCTTAATCAAAGTGAGCCTACCACCAAATGAGAGTAAATGAAATTTTCAAACAGAAATTTTATTAGAGATTTTTTGGATTAACTCATCAAAAAGATGTGATCTTTTCTAACCTTTAAAAAGAGGAGCACCAAGATATTTAATAGGAAGTTCTTGTTGCTGAAAATTAGTGATTCTCAAGATTTGGTTGATCTTATTACTAGAAATTTTAGAGGAAGGAATGAAACAACTTTTGCCTTTGTTAAGAAACAGACCACTTTTGTTACCAAATTTATTTAAAAAATTCTTATTATTTTTAATGTGATGAATAGAGGTATTGCAAAAGATAATGAAATCATCAGCAAAACTAAGATGAGAGACATGAAAACCACCTTGAGTTCTAAAAGACCTACTTGGATTATTATTGAAAAGGCATGAAGACTCCTCGAAAGATATTCAATAGCAATAATAAAAAGAGAGGGAGACAAGGGATCCCCTTGTCTCAAACCATGAATAGAAGGGAAGAAACCTAAGGCCTAATCATTCAGGATAACAGAGAACCAAACATTGTTAATATAATTTTTAATGAGGCAGATAAATTTATCTAAAAAACTAAACAAATGAAGAATTTGGAAGAGGAAATTTCAAGAGAGGTTGTCAAAAGCTTTAAAGATGCCCAATTTGAATAGGATGTTACCACCTCTGATAGGAGCATCCAGATCATGAATCAGCTCTTGGGCATGAAGAATGTTATCGGATATAGCTCTACCTTTAACAAAACTAGTTTGGTTGAGGGAAATAATTTTAGGAAGCAGAGGACTAATTCTATTGGCAATCAATTTAGCAATTAGTTTATGAAAGAAGGTGCAAAGGCTGATAGGTCTGAAATAGCCCCAAGATTCATGATTATTAACTTTATGAATGAGGACAATGGAAGTGCTAGAAAAATATTTAGGAAAGGGATTTCCATTAAAGAAATCAACGACAGCATCGACTAAATCAGACTTAATAATAGGCCAACAGTGCTAAAAAAAGTTGAGCCATGTAGCCTTCAGGGCCAGCAACAAATTCAGAGTTCATGCTATTAAGAATTATACCAATCTCAGCTTCCATAGGAACCATATTAAGCAAGTGATTGTCAATAAGTGGGAGTTGGAGATAGCTTCAAAAGGAGGGTTCTTGTTCAATAAGTTTTTAAAATGATGAGTGACAGAATCTTTAATATCATTATTAGTGATCCATTGTCTATCACTTTTAATTTTTTTTAATAGAAAAGCTCTTTTTTGGAAAAGAGAATGGAAATATCTGTATTTTCAGCCATCAAGAATATATTTGCTAGCAACCTTTTGCCTGTTGGTTTCTTCCATATAGCTAACCAAGTTATCTTTGGCTTCATTCAAGTCCTCAAGTTTAGTGGAATCAAAAACATCATTTTCAAGAGAACAAACCAATTGTTCCATGTTTTTGATATTGGCAAAGAGATTTTTAAAATGATGCTTATTCCACCAATTAAGGTTTTGTTTAAGCCTTTTAAGCTTAATCTAGAGGTGAATCATGCCTTTAACAGAATTATCAGGGTGAAGGGGGCCATCCAGTTGATGGAAACAACATTTAAGAAATCAATGTGTTGGATCCAAATATTTTGGAAGATGAAAGAGGTAGGAGAGGTTAATCTATTAGAGGGATTTTTGATCGATATCAAAAGAGGTGCATGATCAGACAAAGTTAGGCTCAAATGCTCAACTGAAGTATGAGGCCATTGATTGATCCAGAGAGAATTAAAAAGAATCCTATCTAGCCGCTGCCAGAGTATAGAGTTATGCCATCTATAATCCAAATATGAATAGCTAATATCAATTGGATTTCAATCAAGAATCATATTAGAAAATTCTTTCATTGAATGAATGTTAGGAGAGCAACCTCCCCTTCTTTCTGAGGAAGAGAGAATACTATTAAAATCACCCCCTACCATCTAGGGTTTGTTGATCGAGGAGGCAAAGGTTCTTAAATTGTCCCAAATGATGTTCCTACATGCTCTATTACAAGGAGCATAAATAAAGGAACTTAGAGTAGAGAAATCACCCACTGAGATGTGGACATTAACCAATTGTTGAAGATCATCAAGGATAGATATATTGACTAAATTATTTTAGGGTTCACAATTGTAAGTTTAGGGTTTAGGATTTAGGGTTTGGGTTTTAGGGTTTAGGGTTTAGGGGTTTTTTTTTAAATTAAGTAAACCAATAGGTTTAGGTTTATTGAATTTACTTAGTATATTATTTGTTTATTTAGTTTATTTTTTATTTTATGTTGCTTAGTATATTTATTTTAGGTTTATTTATTTTAGTTTATTATTTAAGTTTAGGTTTATGATAATATTTTAGTCTAGTTTTATTTTTATTTTATTTTTTTATTTAAGTTTTATTTTTTATTTTTGGTTTAGGTTTACATTTTTATTTTATTTTTTAGGTTTAGGTTTTAGATTTTTTTTATTTTAAGGTTTTATTTTTAGTTTGGTTAGGTTTAAGTTTATTTTATTTTATTTAGTTTAGGGTTTAGATTTAGTTTATTTTAGGTTTGGGGTTAGGTTTTATTTTTTTTAGTTTAGGTTTAAGTTTATTTTATTTAATTTATTTTAGGTTTAGCTTTTTTTTTATTTAGTTTAGGGTTTAGGTTTTTTCTTATATTTATTTTATGTTTATTTTAGGTATATGTTTTATTAAGTTTTATTTTATTTTATTTTAGGTTTATATTTTATGTTATCCATTTGGGTTTATATATTTGTGGTTTATTATATTTTTGGTTTAGTTGTGTTTATTTATTTTATTTTAGTTTAGTATTTATTTATTTTATTTTTTAGGCACAGGTTTAGTTTAGTATTTTATTTTATCTTATTTAGTTTTAAGTTTTTTTTATTTATTTAGGTTTAGGGTTTATGGTTTAGGAGGCATGGCTAGTTTGGGGTTTAGGGTGGGAGTCAGTTGTATGTTTAGGCATAGGATTTAGTGTGGTTTATAGTTTGAGTAAGGTAGGGTGATTTAGATTTGGTTGAGATCCGTGGTCAGGTGGGTGGGTTTGGTAGTGGATTTTTTGTTTTATTTATTAGGAGGGTGGTTTAGGGTCACGAAGGTTCAGAGGTGGGGTGGAGTAGGGTTTAGGGTTTAGGGTCAGGATCAGGATGCATGGTAGGGTTTAGTGTGGAGCAGTGTTTTAACAGTAGGTTTATTTATTTATTTATTTATTTATATTTATTTTATTTTATTTTATTTAGGTTTATTTTTATTTTATTTATTTAGTTTATTTATTTTAGATTTATTTATTTAGTTTAGGTTTATATTTTATTTATTTAGGTTTAGGTTTAGGTTATCATTTCTATTTAGTTTATTTTTTATTATTTTTTGGTTTAGGTTTTATTTTAGTTTAGGTTTTTTATATTTTTTAGGTTTAGGTTTTAAGTTTAGGTTTTATTTTATTTTAGGTTTTATTTTTATAGGTTTAGGTTTAGGTTTACATTTAGTGAATTTTATTTTATTTATTTAATGTAGTATATTTAGTTTAGGTTATTTAGTAGTAGTTAGTGGTTAGGGTGGTTTAGTGGTTTAGTATTGGGGTTGTGGTTGTTTATGGTTTAGGGTTTTAGGATTTAGGGTTTGGAAGGTTCAAGGATTGGGAGGCTTTATGTAGGTTTAGGGTTTAGGGTTTAGAGATTTAGGTTGGGTTAGGGTTTAGCCAGGGTTACTTTTAAATTTTATTTATTTTTAAAATTAAGCAAACTAGGTTTAGGTTTATTTAGTTTATTTTAATAAATTATAGTTTATTTTATTTTAACTTTTTTTTTATTTAGTTTAGTTTATTTATTTTACATTTATTTATTTTAGTTTAGGATTTTTAGTTTAGTTTACATTTTAGGTTAGGTTTAGGTTTAGGTTTGCTTTTTTATTTAGTTTTATTTTTATTTGATTTTTAGATTAAGTGTTTCTTTTTTATTTTTAGTTTTATGTTTAGGTTTTTATTTTATTTTTTTAGGTTTAGGTTATAGGTTTTAATTTTAGGATTATTTTAGGTTTAATTTTTTCGTTTAGGTTTAGGTTTATTCTTAGTTTATTTTAATTTATTAAGTTAAGGTTTAAGTTTAGGTTTACTTTATTTTAGGTTTCATTTTAGGTTTTATTTATTTTAATTTATTTTATTTTAGCTTAGGTGAAGGTTTATTTTATTTTTTTTATTTTTTTAATTATAGGTTTTGGGTTTTTTTTATGTTTAGGGTTTAGGTTTTATTTTTTATTTATTTTTAGGTTTCATTTTTAGGTTTATTTTTTAAGTTTAGGTTTTTATTCAATTTTTATTTTATTTTATTTTAGGTTTATTTTATTTTTATTTTATGTTTCATTTTGATTTTATTTTGTTTTATTATTCTTAGGTTTATTTTGTTTTTTTAGTTTAGTTTATGTTTTACTTATTTTATGTTAGTTTTTATTTTATTATATTTATAGGTTTCGGGTGAGGTTTTAGTTAAGGTTTTTATTTTATTTTATTTTATTTTCTTTTATTTATTTAGGTTTAGGTTTGTTTACTGATTTTATTTTTAGGTTTTATTAAGTATAGGTATAGGTTTTTAGTTTTTTAGGATTTAGGGTTTAGGGTTTTGGGTTTTGGGTTTAAAGTTTAAGGGCTTATGGTTTCAATGTTTAAGGTTTCAGGTTAGGGTTTAGGGTTTATGGTTTAGGGTTTATGGTTTAGGGTTTATGGTTAGGTTTAGGATTAGGTGGTTTAGGTTTTACTAGGTTTAGGTTAGTTTAGGGTTTAGGTTTAGGGTTTAGGTTTAGGAGTTAGGGTTTACTATTTAGAATTTAGGGTTTAGGGTTTAGGGTTTAGGGTTAGCTTAGGGTTTAGGGTTTAGGATTTAAGGTTTAGGGGTAAGGGTTGTACGTGTAGGGTTTAGGGTTAGTTTTGGGGTTTAAGGTTCATGAGTTAATGTTTAGGGATTAGGGTTTAGGATTTAGTGTTTAGGGTTTAAGGTTTAGGGTATTTTTTTTAAATTAAGTAAACCAATAGGTTTAGGTTTATTTGGTTTATTTTATATATTTAGGTTTATTTTTATTTTATTTAGGTTTAGTTTATTTATTTTATTTTATTTTTTAGTTTTAGGTTTATGTATATATTTATATATTTTAGTTTAGTTTTATTTTTATTTTCTTTTTTAGGTTTAGGTTTATTTTTTATTTTTAGGTTTATGTTTAGGTGTTTATTTTATTATTTTAGGCTATGTTTTAGGTTTTCATTTTAGGTTTATGTTTAGGTTTTATTATTTAGTTTCTGTTTAGGTTTATTTTTAGTTTATTTTATTTTATTTATTTTAGGGTTTAGGTTTAGTTTATTTCAGGTTTAGGTTGAGGTTTTATTTATTTTAGTTTAGGTTTAGGTTTATTTTATTTTATTTCTTTTAGGTTTGGATTTTTTTTAGTTAGGGTTTGTGATATAGGTTTTAGGTTTAATGTTTTACGGTTTAGTGTTTCAGGGTTTAGGGTTTATGGTTAGGATTTAAGGTTTAGGGTTTAGGCTTTAGTTTTTAGGCTTTAGTATTTGCGCTTTAGAGTTTAACATTTTTAGGGTTTAGGATTTAGGGGTTTAAGGTTTAGGTTTATCGTTAGCTTAAGGTTTAGGGTTAGATTAGGGTTTAGGGTTTAGGCTTTAGGGTTTAGGCTTTTTAGGGTTTAGTGTTAGTTTACATTTTAAGGTTTAGGGTTTTGTGGTTTAAGGTAGTTTAATGTTTAAGGTTTATGGTTTAGGATTGTAGGTGTAGGGCTTAGGGTTTAGGATTAGTTTTAGAGTTTAAGGTTTAAGATTTAGTGTTTAGGGTTTAGGGTTTAGGGTTTAGGGTTTATGGTTTAGGTTTTTTTAAATTTAGTAAACAGACACGTATAGGTTGATTTGGTTTATTTGATATATATATTTAGGTTAATTTGTTATTTTTATTTAGTTTAGTTTATTTATTTTAGTTTAGGTTCTTTATTTTAGTTTATTTTTTATGTTTAGGTTTAGGTTTAAGTTTATTTTTTAGTTTAGTTTAGTTTTTATTTTATTTTTTTAGGTTTAGGTTTTATTTTTTATTTTTATTTTTAGGTTTAGGTTTTTATTTTATTTTTTTAGGTTTATGTTTTGGGTTTTTATTTTAGGTTTATTTTTAGGCTTGATTTTTTAGTTTCATTTTAGATTTATTTTTTGTTTATTTTATTTTATTTAGTTTAGGGTTTAGGCTTGGTTTATTTTATGTTTAGGTTTAGGTTTTATTTATTTTAGTTTAGTTTATTTTAGATTATGTTTTGGTTTTTTTTATTTTGTTTATTTTAGATTTAGGTTTTTTTTTTAGTTTTGGTTTTAGGTTTTTTTTAAATTTATTTTTAGATTTTATTTTTAGATTTATTTTTAAGGTTTAGGTTTTTATTTAGTTTTTCTTTTATTTTCGTAAGGTTTATTTTATTTTTATATTACATTTAGGTTTTATTTTATTTAGGTTTTTTATTTTTGGGCTTATTTTATTTTTTTAGTTTACTTTAGGTTTTTATTTTTTTTATTTTTGTTTAATTTATATTTTTAAAATTTATTTAATCTTTAGGTTTAGGTTTAGGTTTAAGTTTTAGTTTTAGTTTTGGTTTTTATTTAATTTAATTTTTTTATTTATATTGGTTTTGATTTTTTAGGTTTATTTTTTAGGTTTAAGTTTACTTAATTTATTTTTTATTTATTTTAGTTTATTTTATTATTTATTTATTTTTAGGTTTATTTTTTATTTTTATTTAGTATAGTTTATTTATTTTATGTTTATTTATTTTTGTTTTTATTTTTTATTTTAATTTATTTTTTAGGTTTATATTTTTTTTAGTTGAGTTTTTTTATTTTTTTTATTTTTTAGGTTTAGGTTTTATTTTTTATTTGTAGGTTTAGGTTTAGGTTTTTATTTTACTTTTTTAGGTTTAGGATTTAAATTTTTATTTTTAGGTTTTATTTTTTAAGTTTAAGCTTAGGTTTGTTTTTAGTTTAATATATTTTATTTAGTTTAGGTTTAGGTTTAGGTTTTATTTCTTTTAGTTTAGTTTATTTTAGTTTAGGTTTAGGTTTATTTTATTTTATTTATGTTATTTATATTTTAGGTTTAGCTTTTTTTTTAGTTTAGGGATTAGGTTTTCTTTTTTACTTATTTTAATATTTTATTTTTTAGGTTTATTTTTTAGGTTTAAGTTTTTGTTTAATTTTTATTTTAGTTTATTTTATTTTATTTTTATTTTACGATTAGTTTTCATTTTAGCTAAATTTTTATTCTTAGGTTTATTTTATTTTTTATTTTAGTTTAAGTTTTTATTTATTATATTTTAGTCTATTTTATTTTGTTTTATTTTATTTTTAGGTTTAGGTTTAGGTTTAGGTTATAGGTTTAGGTTTAGGCTTAAGGTTTAGGGTTTAGGGTAAGTTTATTATTTAGGGTTTAGGGTTTAGGCTTTAAGGTTTAGGGTTTTCAGGGTTTAAGGTTTAGTGTTTCAGTTTTAAGGTTTAGGATTAACTTATGGTTTTGGGTTTAGGGTTCAGGATTAGTTTAGAATTTAGGGTTTAGGCTTTAGGGTTTCAAGTTTTTAGGGTTTAGGTTTTAGAGTTTAGGGTATATATTTTTAGGGTTTAGGGTTTAGGGTTTATGATTTAAGGTTTAGGGTTAGGGTTAGGGTTTAGGGTTTAGGGTTTAAGGTTCAGCATTTTGTATTTTAGATTTAAGGTTTATGATTTTGAGGGTTTAGGGTTAGCTTAGGGTTTAGGTTTCATTTAGGGTTTAAGCTTTAGTCTTTAGGGTTTATGGATTTTAGGGTTTAGGGTTTTAGGATTCAAAGTTTAGTGTTTTGGGCTTAAGGTTTAGTGTTTAGTTTAGGGTTTAGGTTTCTTTGATTTAGGGAGTTTAAATTTTAGGGTTTAGGTTTTATAGTTTAGTTTAGTGTTTAGAACTTATGGTTTAAGGTTTAAGTTAGGGTTAGGTTTAGGTTTAGGGTTTAGGTTTGAGGTTTAGGGTTAGGTTTAGGGTTTAGGTTTAAACTTTAGGTTTATAGTTTATAAGGTTTAGGTTTAGGTTTAGGTCAATTTAGGGTTTAAGTTTAGGGTTTAAAATTTAGGTTTAGTTAAATAGGGTTAGTTTAGTTTAATTTAGGATTTATATAGTTTAAGTTGTTTAGTTTAAGGTTTTTTTTAGGGTTTAGAGTATAGGGTTTAGGGATTAGAGTTATAGGTTTAGGGTTTAGTGTTTAGGGTTAGTTTTAGGGTTTAGAGTTTAGGATTTTGGTTTTAGGGTTTAGTTTTGACAGTTTAAGGTTTTTTTTTAAATAAGTCAACAGGTAGGTTTAGGTTTATTAAGTTTATTTTTTATTTAGTTTAGTTTATTTTATTTTTTTATTTGTATTTAGGTTTATTTTTTATTTTTATTTAGTTTAGTTTATTTATTTTAGTTTAGGTTTTTTAATTTAGTATTTTTTTTAGGTTTAGGTTTTGGTTTATGCTTATTTTTTAATTTAGTTCTATTTTCATCTAATTTTTTAGTTTAGGTTTTATTTTCTATTTTTATGTTTAGGTTTAGGTTTTTATTTTAATTTTTTAAGTTTAGGTTTTAGGGTTCTATTTTAGGATTATTTTTAGGCTTTATTTTTTAGTTTAGGTTTATGTTTAGTTTTAGTTTATTTTCTTTTATTTAGTTTAGGGTTTAGGTTTAGTTTTTTTAGGTTTAGGTTTTGGTTTTATTTATTTCAATTTAATTTATTTTAGTTTAGGTTTAGGTTTTTTTTTTTTTTGATTTTAGGTTTAGTTTTTTTTAGTTTAGGGTTTAGGTTTTATTTTTTATTTATTTTTAGGTTTATTTTTTGGGTTTAGGTTTTTATTTAGTTTTTATTTTATTTTATTTTATGTTTATTTTATATTTACTTTACATTTAGTATTGATTTTATGTAGGTTTTTATTTTAGGTTTATTATATTTTTATTTAGGTTTTTCTTAGGTTTATTTTATTTTTTAGTTTAGTTTAGGTTTTTATTTATTTTATTTTAAATTATTTTTATTTTTATTTTATTATATTTTTAAGTTTAGGTTTTAGGTTTAGGTTTAGGGCTTAGGGTTTAGGGTTTAGCGTTAAGGGTTTAGGGTTAGTTTTTTATTTAGGGTTTAAGGTTTAGGCTTTAAGGTTTAGGGTTTTAAGGGTTTAAGGTTTAGTGTTTCGGGTTTAAGGTTTAGGGATAACACAGGGTTTAGGGTTAGTTTAGGGTTTAGGCTTTAGGGTTTAAGGTTTTTAGGGTTTAGGGTTTAGAGTTTAAGGTTTAGGATTTTAGGGTTTAGGGTTTACTATTTAAGGTTTAAGGTTAGGGTTAGGGTTACGATTTAGGCTTTAGGGTTTAAAGTTTAGGGTTTTATGTTTCGGCTTCAGGGTTTATGATTTTGAGGGTTTAGGGTTTAGCGTTTAGGGTTAGCTTAGGATTTAGTGTTGGTTTATGGTTTAATGTTTAAGCTTTAGCGTATATGTGTTTTAGGGTTTAGGGTTTAGGGTTTAGGGTTTTAGGGTTCAAAGTTTTGTGTTTTGGGTTTAGGGTATAGGGTTAGCTTAGGGTTTAGGGTTTAGTTTAGGATTTTGGGTTTAGGGTTTTAGATTGAGTTTTAAAATTAAGTTTAAGTTTAGAGTTTAGGGTTTTAGGTTTAAGTTTAGGGTTTATAGTTAAGGTTTAGGTTCGTTATAGTTTAAGGTTTAGTTTAGGTTTTTATTTTGGTTTTAACTTTAAGTTTTAGGGTTTTGAGTTTAGGGTTTATAGGGGAGTTAGCAGTGTTTAGGGTTAGTTTAGATTTCTTTAGGGTTTATAGTTTTAGGTTTAAGTTTAGGTTAAGTTTAGTTTAAACAGGGTTTAAGGTTGAGGTTTAATTGAGTTTAGTTTAGGTTTAAGTTGAGTAGTTAGTTTAAGTTTAGGATTTATGGTTTAGGGCTTAGGGTTTATTGTTAGTTTAGCTCTTAAGGTTTTTTAGGGTTTAGGGTATAGGGTTTAGGGTTTAGAGTTATAGGTTTAGGGTTTAGTGTATAGGTTTAGTTTTAGGGTTTAAGGTTTAGTGTTTTGGGTTTAGGGTTTAGTGTTGACAGTTTAGGTTTTTTTTTAAAAATTAAGTAAACTGGTAGGTTTATGTTTATTTAGTTTATTTATTTATTTTAGTTTATTTTATTTTTTTTTTTTATTTAGGTTTATTTTTTATTTTTAGTTAGTTTAGTTTAGTTATTTTAGTTTAGAATTTTTAGTTTAGTTTATTTTTTAGGTTTAGGTTTTATTTTATGCTTATTTTTTAATTTAGCATTATTTTCATCTAATTTTTAAGTTTAGGTTTTAGTTTTTGTTTTTAAGTTTAGGCTTAGGTTTTTATTTTAAGTTTTTAGGTTTAGGTTTTAGGTTCCTATTTTAGGTTTATTTTTAGGTTTTATTTTTTAGTTTAGGTTTATGTTTATTTTTAGTTTATTTTATTTTTATTTAGTTTAGGGTTTAGGTTTAGTTTATTTTAGGTTTAAGTTTTGGTTTTATTCATTTTAGCTTAGTTTATTTTAGTTTAGGTTTAGGGTTTTATTACTTTTTTTAATTTTAGGTTTATTTTCTTTTTTTAGTTTAGGGTTTAGGTTTTATTTTTTATTTATTTTAAGGTTTGTTTATTAGGTTTAGGTTTTTATTTAGTTTATATTTTATTTTATTTTTATTTTATGTTTAGTATTGATTTTATTTAGGTTTTTTATTTTTAGGTTTATTTTTTTTAGTTTTGTTTATGGTTTTATTTATTTTATTTTAGTTTAATTTTTATTTTTTATTTAATTTTATTTTTACGTTTAGGTTTTGGTTTAGGTTTAAGTTTAGGTTTTAGTTTAGGTTATTATTTTATTTTATTATTTTATTTTTTTTATGTTTAAGTTTATTTATTTATTTTATTTTTTTATTTTTTTAGTTTAGGTTTAGGTTTTTATTTTTAGTGTTTAGGGTTTAGTGTTTTGGGGTTTTTTTTGAAACCCCATATAGGGGGAATTTTATTGCCACAAAAGGAGGGTTACAAGATCCTTAAGAAGGGATAAACTCTAAAATTACTGCTCAAAGAGCTACAATCAGCCTAGAGAGTAAATCTCCTATCTAAGTACATCCAAAAGCAAAATAAAAGAGAAAATGAAAGCAAAAGATATAAAATGATTAACATAGAGAAGCCAATGGATAGATCTGAGATAAAGCTTAACAGGATGAGAGAATGCATGCCGGTGGGAACAAACCGCAAGAGAAAGAGAAAATGCATCCAAATATATAGAAAGATAAAAATTAGCACAGTTAGAGTAATACAAACAAAGTGGAAGGTAAAAGCGACATCCGAGAAAAATTATAGAGAAGTGTGTGAGAGAAGGCTCAGGCTCAGTCACACCAAATTGGGGTAAATGCAGATATGAGCATCCAAACTTTAGCGGAAGGGTTACATCACAAGAGCTACTACCAAACCAAAAAGGAGTGAAATCATCATAGCCATCTTAGCCTACAAACCTGTGGGAAGATAGTAGCCATTTGTTGAAAGTCTTATGAGCTTTAGTACAGTAAACAAAGCCATATACACTATAGAAAGGAGATAACAAAAGCGAGAATGGGGATAAGTATCACCATAGTCACCATAGCATGAGAATCCCTACCCATATAAAAATGAACCATCTTGGCCACATCCACCTTATTAATACCAGATCTAAGAGTAAAATTAAGCCAGCAGGAAAACCCACCACAAGTAGACAGTTGAACAGGCCAGGCAGAAGATAGAAACCATAGACAATCGGCTAACAAGCTAGCGAAAATCCTGCTAAGCATATCATTTAGCAAGTAAATAACAACATCCCAAATCATATGAAACTTACAGGCCAGGAATACAGCCCAGGAAAAGAACCCATAAATGGATAACCATTCAGAATAAATAATGCAGATGTTAACAAACACCAAGTTAATAGTGTAAACACAACAGGAACTACAAAAGTCATAATAGAAACAAGATGGGAATGCAGCAACAGATTAGATAGACCATAAGCCACAGGTGATAAGCTACACCCCACTGAAAACAACACAAAAAAATGGGGATCTGAGAAACCAAGATAGCAAACCAAATATTGCACCCAAGAGTAATCCGATTCAGAATGAGTATTACATAGACCCAAAATGGGGATAAGAAGAAAACCATCATTAAAATCCTTCAAGATAAGGAAAAGGATATCTAATCCAACATCATCAGTAAAATCAAGATGAAAGGAAGGCAAGAAGAAAATCCAATCTTGTAAAGAAACAATTGTAATAACAGGTAAATTAAACATTCTTCCCTTACAGGTTGAGGAAGGGGGTTGGTGAGCCAAACAAGAGCCACAACCCTATTTAAGAGGGAAGATACAAATAAAGAAGGGCCCACCATGAAGCTGTGCAAATCATAGCAAACCAACAATTGTAGCAACAAAGACATGAGCCTCCAATACAGGTAGCCAGAATTAAAAATCAGTTTGAGAATAGGCAATAGGGAAAAGAGAGAGGAAATAGTCTTAATGGTGAAAAGAAAATCAAAATACAGTAAGTCCCAAAAAATAGTATTGATGGCAAGCAGTCCATCCCTGCAGTCAGAAAATAAGACATCTCCATCCAGCATATTAGGGAAACAAAGCACATTTCCAATAGCAAGGGAAACAATAGATACAGTAAGACCCCAAAAAAAGATTGGATAGTTAGCAGAAAGCCAACAGCAGATGCTACAGAGATCACAATAGAACCAGAAAAGATTCTCAGGGAAATGCATCAGCAAAATGAGGAGGAGCAACAACAATAAACAAAAGATAAATAAAAGATGACCATACAGAAAAAATAAAGTAATACAAGTTGTAATTAGGCCAAAACATAGGATGAAATTAGTTTTTGAGATAAGGAAGTCCAATATCGTCCAAATTAACCAATCCAAGCAAATGTTTAGGAAGTGTAAGTTGATTAAAGAAATTTATTGCGCCTAATCTAGCACCCAGATTAGCAAGGTAATCAGCACACGCATTACCTTCATGATAAACATGAGTAATTTTAAAATAGAGTTGAGATAGGAGAGCTCTAGTATGCTTTAGGAGGTAGTACAATTCTGGAAGTCAATAGATCTATCAGCAACAGGGCATCCACCTCAATCCAAATATTGAGCCAACCATTTTGTAGGAAAATCTTAATATCTTTGTTAACAGCCATTAGCTTCACAAAGAACAGATCATGTAGTAAGAGGATAAGCAAAGGCACATAAAACTTTACCATTAAGGTTTCTGAAAATGCCACCACAGCCAGAAGCATTTTGAGAAATGGAGGCATCAGTATTAATTTTAATAATATTATCATGAGGTTATTTCCAATAAACAAGCTTATCATCTTTACAATTGGGATGGTCCGTAGGTTAAAACCCAGTTATTGGCCATAAATTTACAACCTTTAAATTGATTGTAGTTAATTAAACTAGCATTAAATAAAGCACAGATTTTATCTTTAATTCTAGCAATTATCCTCTTATGGTTCATAGGAATCCCACGATGTTTTGCATCATTTCTGTCCATCCATATGAACCATATAAGAGTGATAGCAGTTATCACTTTAATGTGGCCTTTAATAGTGTTTTCAAAATAATCCTCTAGAAGTTGATAAAGAGCTAAGGAGCCATTGAATTTATTAATATTAAAAAATTTGTCTTACTAAACCCAAAATTTGGAAGCAATGGCTCCGTTAACAAATACATGATTGACATTCTCAATGTGAAAGCACCAGTAGCATTTTGAAGGTAAGTGAAAACCTTTACCCCACATCAAGAAATCAACAGGGATGAAATTTTTCAAAATTCTCTAAGTTAGAACAAAGTAAGAAATAGGGATAGTGTTATTCCAAAGTTTAAAAAATACATTTGAGAAATCATGAACTTCTTTAATATGAATCCATACATCTTTAAGGTTGAAGTCACCATTTTGATAAAGCTGAAAAAGAATTTGATCATGATTGCTAGGGATGATAGGGATGGTAGTAAGCTTATCTAAAAGAGAGATAGGGATATAATCAGTAAGCTTAATATTGTTCCACTTATTGTTCTACCAGAAAGTGTTCACTTTAATAACAGTTGTGGAGTGGGTAGAAAGTAAATCATCAATAGAGCCACTGTTAGTCCAATTATCTTGCCAAAAGAAGGAAGTTCTAGAGTTAATCCCCCAAGAAATTAAGGATTTAGCCTCCCATTTGATGGAAAAAAATCCTTTTCCATACATGAGATTCTCCCACTTTGTAAGGGCAAATGAGAGGGTGCTTACCTTGGCAGTATTTAGCAGCCATGAATTGAGCCCAAAGACTATTGTTGCTTCTAAAATTCCACCAAAGTTTATAAGAGAAAGCAGTGATAGCTTCCATTCTTACCAAAACAAAGTGCCACAACTTTTATACCAATTGGTTCAAGCATTCTTTTAGTAGAATTGTTAGAACCCAGGAAGAATTTATTGAGGCGCAATTACGTTAATGGTAGAATTACACAATGGTTTGAATAAGATATAAAGGCATGGAGTTAAGGGTACTCTTAATCAAAGTGAGCCTACCACCAAATGAGAGTAAATGAAATTCCCAAACAAAAATTTTTTTAGAGAATTTTTGGATTAACTCATCAAAAAGATGTGATGTTTTCTGACCTTTAAAAAGAGCAGCACCAAGATATTTAATAGGAAGTTGTTGCTGCTAAAAATTATTGATTCTAAAGATTTGGTTGGATCTTATTACTATAGACTTTAAAGGAAGGAATGAAAGAACTTTTGCCTTCATTAAGAAAGAGACCACTTTCATTTCCAAACTTATTTAAAAAATCTTAATATTTTTAATGTGATGAATAAAGGCATTGCAAAAGATAATGAAATCATCAGTAAAACTAAGATGAGAGACAGGAAAACTACCTTGAGTTCTAAAAGACATGCTAGGATTATTATTGAAAAGGTCATGAAGGCTCCTCAAAAGATATTCAATAGTAATAATAAAAAGAGAGGGAGATAAGGGATCCCCTTGTCTCAAGACATGCATAGAAGGAAAGAAATCTAAGGCCTTACCATTCAGGATAACAGAGAACCAAACATTGCTAATACAATTTTTAATGAGGCTGATAAATTTATCAGAAAAACTAAACAAATGAAGAATTTGGAAGAGGAAATTCCAAGAGAGGTTGTCAAAAGCTTTAGAGATGTCCAATTTGAATAGGATATTATCACCTCTGATAGAATCATCTAAATCATAAATCAGCTCTTGGGCAAGAAGAATGTTATCAGATATAGCTCTACCTTTAACAAAACCAGTTTGGTTGAGGGAAATAATTTTAGGAAGCAGATTCTATTGGCAATCAATTTAGCAATTAGTTGATGAAAGAAGGTGCAAAGGCTGATAGGTCTAAAATCGCCCCAAGATTCAAGATTATTAATTTTATGAATGAGGACAATGGAAGTGCTATAAAAATATCTAGGTAAGGGATTGCCATTAAAGAAATCAATGACATCATTGACTAAATCAGACTTAATAATAGGCCAAAAATGCTAAAAAAATTGAGTCATGTAGCCTTCAGAGCCAGCAACAGATTCAGCATTCATGCTATTAAGAATTCTACTAATCTCAGCTTCCGTAGGAACCATATTAAGCTAGTGATTGTCATCATTAGTAATTGTTGAGGGAATCAAGTGGGAGTTGGAGATATCTTCTAAAGGAAGGTTCTTGTTCAATAAGTTTTTAAAATGATGGGTGACAGAATCTTTAATATCATTATTATTAGTGATCTAGTTGCCTTTATCACTTTTAATTATTTTTAATAGAGTTTAATGCTCTCTTTTTTTTGGAAAAGGGCATGGAAATATGTGGTATTTCTATCACCATCAACAATATGTTTGCTAGCAGCTATTTGCCCCAGTAGGTTTCTTCCATATTCTGATAGCTAACCAAGTTATCTTTGGCTTCATTCAAGTCCTCAAGTTTAGTGGAATCAGTCAAAACAACATTTTCAAGAGAACAAACCAATTGTTCCATATTTTTGATATTGGCAAAGAGATTTTTAAAATGATGCTTGTTCCACCAATTATGGTTTTGTTTAAGCATTTTAAGCTTAAGCTAGAGGCAAATCATTCCTTTAACAGAATTATCAGGGTGAAGGGGGGCCATCCTATTGATGGAGACAACATTTAAGAAATCAATGTGTTGGATCAACATATTTTGGAATCTGAAAGAGGTAGGGGAGGTTAATCTATTAGAGGGATTTTTGATAGATATCAAAAGAGGAGCATGATTAGGCAAAGTTCTGCTCAAATGCTCAACTGAAGTATGAGGTCATTGGTTGATCCAGAGAGAATTAAAAAGAATCTTGTCTAGTCATTGCTAGAGTCTAGAGTTATGCCAAGTATAATTCGAACCCAAATAGCCAATATCAATTAGATTGCAATCAAGAGTCAAATTAGAAAATTCTTCCATGGAATGAATGTTAGGAGAGCAACCTCCCCTTCTTTCTGAGGAAGAAAGAATAGTGTTAAAATCACCCCTACCAACCAGGGTTTGTTGACTGAGGAGGCAAAGGTTCTTAAATTGTCCCAAAGGATGTTCCTACCAGCTCTATTACAAGAAGCATAAATAAAGGAACCAAAAGCAGAGAAATCACCCAATGAGATGTGAACATTAACCAATTGTTGAAGATCATCAAGGATAGATATATTGACTAAATTATTCCAAAAATATCAAATTTTATTGTGAATATTATAAAATAAGTTATGAAATCTGAGTGTTCTAGCAACATGGTTGATCTTAGAAGAGTGTATGAAAGGTTCAATAACAACAAGTAAGGCTATGTTATGAATACGATAGAGACTTCTGATACGGTTGCGAATAATGAGAGTCCCAATTCTTCAAACATTCCAAATTAGTAAGTTGATCATAGTAAAATAAGAAAGAAAAGATAGGAGATAATTAAAGATATAATAAAGCAAGAAGAAAAGTGAAATAGAAATATTTATTTATGGGAAGTTAGAGAAGATTTAGTAGTTCTAGTGGAGCTATTAGTGAACAATTTTGCTTTAAGTGATTTTTTTTAAAATAATTTGAAAAGGTCTATCTTTGTCCAAAGAATCACCATCCAGAGGCGATTTGTGATATTGAATACTGTATCGTCAAAGCATTTCTAATGGTAATTTCCCTTCAATGTCGATTAAGGCGAGAGTGTGTTAGCATGTGTATCACTCTCAAGAGTAGAAGAAGGAGAGGTAAGCCATTAATAGTGCGATTTTGGATCAATTTGATTAGTTTTGATTTTGTTCCATCATCAAAGGATCACTCAAAATTTTTTTCAGATTTTGTTCCAACCTCAAATTTCCATTCAAATCACCACTAAGGATCATATGAATCTCCTTGGGTTCACTAGCCAAGAGGGGTAGGTTAGACTGAATCGAGGTATTATCTTGAGGAGGAAGATTATTACAGTTAAAATGACTGATAATCAAGCTATCATTTGCTTCCTCAAGAACCTCATTAACAGTGTCTTTAACTTGCTCAGATTGCTCTCCATTAGACAAAGCAGAGGATACAAAAAGAGTTGGGGTAGGCATAGGATTCCCATTTTGAGTGACCTTAGGCACATAAGTAAATTTACTAACTTTATCAATTGATAGAGTAGGATTAGGATTAGGCAAATGTTTCTTTTTAAGTTGTGGATGCAATACAAAACATTCAGAATGATCGTGGCCATGAATTTTACAGTGTGTGCAAAAAATAAGAAAATTCTCAAATTCAACTTTTTGATTATAACCAAACTTCTCAAAGCCAATCCAAACTTCTTTAGGATGCTTTTTAGAGATATCAATTTCAACCAAAATACAAGCAATAGAAGGTCGTGATCTCACAGTAGTGGCCTGACCAATTTGAAAAGGCCGGCCAAAGAGAGCCCCAACCGCAAAGAGAACTTAATGTGTAACATAATGTATTCTCATATTAGGAAGAGCTAACTATATAGGAATAATTGGGGATTCCTCTTTTATATCAAAAAGAGGAGACCATTTTAGAAGTTGCATTTGACAATTAAAAAAAAGTAAGAGCAAAGTGCAAAAACTCTAGAATAATCTAAGTCATTAGAGAGATGAATTAAAACATGCCTTGGATCAATCAATCCGATAGTGAAAGCACCTGAAAGTTTAAGGCTATGAAAAAAAGATAACATGTCATTGAGAGTTGGTCGTCATAAGGAAAATTTACCAACTAAAGTGAATTCATATGGCTTCACCAACTTTTCCACATCTAGATCTGAACACATAATCGCTGGCATGCCACAAAATGAGGTTGAGATCAAATTCACCGAAGCATTAGGGGAAAGGTTCTTACTAGATAATGCGTCATTAAAGAACTTAACTACAGACAGAGTAGCGGATGTTTTTGAATCCATAATTCCATGTAATTCTAATGCCCAAGCTGGCGCCACCAAGATGGAGAAGCACAGTTGCACGGTAAGCAGTTCCTCCACCATAGAATGAGCAATGGAAACTCACATGAGAGGCCAATCAGGGATAAACGATCAAAGAAATTGATCGAGAATGATTAGAAATCAGCCAAACTGTAAGGAAATCATAATCGGAGGAAGGAAAAAATGCAATCGCCAGAGAGCGCCGCGTTCTGGGGGTTTAGGGTGGTTGGAGTTTGGGTTTAGTGTTTTAGGTTTTGGATATAGGGTTTAGAGTTTAGGGTTGTAGGCTTTAGGGTTTAGGGTTTAGAGTTTTAAGGTTTAGGGTTTAGGTTTTAGGGTTGTAAGTTTAGTGTTCAGGGTTTAGGGTTTTGGGTTAGTTTTAGGGTTTAGGGTTTAGGGTTAAGACCAGGGTTAGTTTAGGGTTTATGGTTTTTTAGCTCTTAGGGTTTAGGGCTTAAGGTTGTACGTTTAGGGTTGTAAGTTTAGGGTTAGTTTTAGGGTTTAGTGTATAGGATTTAGGGTTTAGGGTTTAGGTTTTGGAATTTATGTTCTTTTTTAAATTAAGTAAATATGTAGGTTTAGGTTTATTTAGTTTAATTTTTATTTATTTTAATTTAATTTATTTAGTTTATCTTTATTTAGGTTTAATTTTTATTTTTATTTGGTTTAGTATATTTATTTTAGTTCAGGTTTTTTAATTTAGTTTATTTTCTTAATTTAGGTTTAGCTTTTTCCTTATGTTTTAGTTTAGTTTTATTTTTATTTAATTTTTTAGGTTTAGGTTTTATTTTATATTTCTTTGTTTTGGTTTAGGTTTTTATTTTTTATTTTTAGATTTTGGTTTTAGCTTTTTATTTAAGATCTATTTTAGGCTTTATTTTTAGTCTAGGTTTTGTTGGCTTAATTAGCCTCATGAACAATTTGATTAATTTTGATGATAACAAACAAATGCTTGGATATTATAATAAAAATTTTTATATGTTTCAGATATATCAATTGCTAATTACATATCCAATACATCTCACAAATTGTTAGAAGAAATTACAAGAATAAAAGAATGAAAAGGATAATGTGAAGCTCATGATTTTAGGTTATATGACTATTCATATGAGTTCTTTGGCATGAATCAATTTGCTCATAACCTAACATACTATTTTAATGAGGTTAATTTATATAAATCTTTATTTAATTAACATTCAATTATATGTTTTTTCTACATAGCAATAAAATTGTCAAAGTAATAAATGATCATAACTATTAAGTATAATTATTTTATTTACTTAATATAATTAGGTATTTTCATTTAATTTGCTGGTTATATGATAACTAACATATTTATGATTATATATAAAATTATATCATAATTTTTAAATGTCACATGTCAAAATTAACAAAAATATATAAAATTTTGTATTTTAGCCAAAGTCATTGTTTAATCAAAGAATTCATATTTGATTTTATCTCCATCGGATTCCTTGGATTTTTCCTTTAAAATAAGTGGTTACATGACCCACTTTGCATTAAAATTAATTTATTATGATTTTTAAACATTACCGATTTTAATAATGGATGCATGGTACATGCTTTGAATATATTAAGAGCTACATTTGATTACTTTTGACTTTCCCATGTGAATAGCCAAATTTTGCTGCTAAATTTAATATTTGTTTAATATAAATTATATTTTTATTGAATATTAAATTATCACATGATAGCATGAGGTTTGTATAATATATTTCTTTGAAATAATTTTTAAATGACCTTCTTGCCTATAAATAACCCTCATTCTCTTCATGAAAGCATCCCTCATTCAAAATTCAAAATCTCTCCAGCAAATCTAAGAGAAAATCTCTTAAATATTCCTTCCAAGTGTTCTCCAAATATTGCAAGATGAAATCCTTGGTTTGGAAGCTTCAACATCTTCAACGAAGCAAGCCTTTTTAAATTACTTGAGTTTGTTTTCTTGATCTTAATACTTCTTAGTTGTTCATGCTATTTTCACCATCTATTTCTTCTTTCTAATTTATACTTTTGGTGGATTAGTCTTTGAACATTGGTTTTCACATCAAAGTTTCTCAATCATTTTTTTTGGTGAAAACTCTTGTGATAATTTGTAGGATCTATTTCAACTTGCTGAAATTTTTAGCTTCCTACAAATTTCTTTTAGTTTCTTGAAATATTTCTTCTTTGGTCTTATTTTAAAAGATTATTTATTCTTAGATCTATTTTAGAAGTATATTTTAAGCATTTTAAAATAAATTATTGTGCTGAAATTATTTTCATATTTGCTAGATCTCTCTTTTAATTGAAAGCTTACTAGCCAACTTAGATCTATCATATACTTATTTTTTTTATTTTGTGATCATTAGCGTTAATTGAAAGAATCTTTTTGGTTAAAATAAATTACTCCTTGCTGAAATTTATTTTATTATGAAAAAGAATATTGTGAATTTATTTTGAAATCATTTTGTATTATTCTACAAATTATTATAACATAAACATCCTAGTAAGATCGCTTTAAGATATTTATTTTTATTAAGTGAGCATTTTGCCTTGCCAAATTTTTTTAAGTTGTAAAGTGATCATTTATAAGTTGTGAGATCACATTTTTGAATTTGATTGCTTGGTATATTTGTGAGAGATTTACTTTATCAAAATTTATTATTTTGTATTTTTTTTATGTTGTAAAATTTATTTTGGGGTTATACTAGCCTTGTGTACATATTGTTGTAGGGGGTACTCTGTTATAGGAGTACTTTTGTAAACCATTTTTCATTTAGTGGATTCCTAGCCGGTGGCTAGTGTATAGGCGATTTGGGTTTGGCGAACCACGTAAAATCGTGTGCCTATTGTCTCTATTTACTTTATTGTATTTTTAATTTTTTGCTGCATTTAGAATTATATCTTGTCATTATAAAATAAAATCTAATTTTTATTTAAAATTAAAATTTAAGTTTTGAAAATTTTAATATTACCCAATTCACCCCCCCCTCTTGGGTGCTATAGTGTCTCTCTGGTATCGAGCCTAGGCTATTTTATTGGCTTAACATCCAAGAGTAAATCTTTTCACTATGGCGAGGTTTCAAAGGGTTCATTACCTGAGGGACAATCCACTCATAGACCTCCACTTTTAGATAGTGTACCATTTGATTATTAGAAAAATAGAATTAGTACATTCTTAAGAGGTCAAGATGCACGCATGTGGTATATGTTGACACATCAATATCATAGAACCACAGTAGAAGTAAATGGCATTAAAGTAGAAAAACCTTTTAAGGAATGGTCTATAGCTGAAAGAGAACTTGATGAATTAAATGCTAGGGCTTGTAATACTTTACATTGTGCTTTATTACCTGATGATTACATGAAAATTTCTATGTTTAGTACAACAAAATAAATATGGGATAAACTTATAATAACTTATGAAGGAACTAGTGAAGTTAGAGATGCTCACATAAATAGACTTGTTCATGATTATGAGTTATTTCATATGTCTCCTTTTGAATCTATTTCTGATATGTATACTAGATTTATGAAAATAATTAACACATTTCATTCTCTTGGAAAAACATATAGGAATCAAGACTTAGTTTATAAGATTCATAGATGTCTTCTAAAAGAATGGGAAGCTAAAGTAACAGCTATTAGTGAAGCTAAAGATTTATCTACTTATCCACTTGATCAGCTTTTGGGTTCTTTGATAGCACATGAACAGGTTATTGCTCAAAGGGATAAGATGGATAACTCAGCAAAAAAGGAGAAGGAGAAAGGAAATGCCATTGCACTACAAGTTGATGATAATGATGAGCATAACACCTCAACCTCGGATGGTGATTGTGATGAGGTGGTCATGCTTTCCAAAAGGCTTGGGAACTTGCTAAGGAAGAAGAATCAAAGGTATAAAAAATCTAAAAATTATAAATTTCAAACTAAGCAATTTCCTACAAGTGAAGGGATTATTTGCTATCATTGTAAAAAGCCTAGACACATAAGAGGTGATTGTCCAGAATTTGTTGAATCAAAGAAAAAAGAAATTGATGTAAACAAAAGCAAAAATATGAAGGAGAAAAGGTACCATAAGAAGAAGAAGATAGCTTTATGGGCCAATCCAGATTCAAATGAATCAAGTACTAGCTCATCAGATGAAGAGGTCAACATATGTCTTATGGCAAATGGAGAATCTGACTTAGATTCTCAAGAGGTATGTAATGATATATCTTATGATGAATTAGATGATGCTTTTAATGATTTAGTTATTGAATATAAAAAATTAAAAAGAAAATACAAAACCTTAGAAAAAGAACATAAAAATTTAGATATGCATTTTTTGTGATTTAAAAAATGAATGTGATAATTTAAAAAGTAAAAATATTTCTTTATTAAATTGTTCCTTAGTTGTAGGTAAACTTGAAAGAGAGAATATCTTATTAAAAGCAAGATTAGGATTATGTTTAAAATAACAAGTTCATTATAATACTTCATCAAGAAAAACATTTAATAAAAATTATTTGCATCATACACATCCCACTCATATACCTTATAATTATCATTCTAAATCATATGCAAACACTAATGTTTGGTGCAACTATTGCAATAAAAAAGGGCATATTTCATTTGATTGCTATGAATGTAAAATACAAAATACTAAGCAATCATCTTATGTATGGGTACCAAAAGGTACAAGCACTACACAAACCATGCATGCTAAATATCTTACTTCAAATTTAGAATGTGGACCCAAACATGTTTGGGTTCCAAAAGTTAACATGTGAGTTTATTTTGTAGGAATGCCTTCAAAGCAAAATCAAAGAAGGCATGTGTTACTTGGAAAGTAGATGTTCAAGACATATGACGGGAGATAAAGATAAATTCACAACTTTAGAATCAAGTGATGGAGGATGTGTTACATATGGAGATAATGCAAAGGGAAAAATCATTGGCATTGGTTCTATTTGTAAGAATTATATCACTTTAGATAAAGTTTTTCTATTAGAAGGATTAAAACATAATTTAATTTCTATTAGTCAATTATGTGATAAAGGTTTGAATGTAGTATTCCATGCATCATATTGCATTATAAAAAATAATGAAAATGTTTTGCTAGTAGGGAAAAGATACAAAAATATTTATGTCATTGATTTAGATAGCTTTCATGATGTAAATTTAAACTTACTTTGTTTTAAAAGAACTCATGATGATATATGGTTATGGCATAGGAGACTATGTCATATTAACATACGCACACTTAATAAAATTGCTAAACTTGATTTAGTAGTTGGTTTGCCTAAATTAAATATTCATTCAAACTATGTTTGTGATGCATGTATTCATGGTAAACATTCTAGAAGCTCATTTAAAAGTAAAAATATTGTTTCTACTTCTAGACCTCTAGAATTATTGCACATGGATTTATTTGGTCCTATTAGCACCACTAGCTTAGGTGGAAAAAATTATGGTTTTGTGATTGTTGATGATTTCTCTATATATACTTGGGTTTTATTTGTAACTTACAAGGATGATGTTTTTGGTGAGTTTAGAAAGTTTTCTAAATATATTCAAAGAGAACAAGGCCTTTTGATTAATAGGGTTCAAACTGATCATGGTGGCTTTGAAAATAAATTATTTGAGGATTATTGTGATGAACATGGGATTAGACATAATTTTTCTGCACCCAGAACTCCCCAACAAAATGGAGTAGTAGTGAGAAAAAATAGAATATTAATTGAATTAAGTAGATCTATGCTTGATGAGTATAAATTGCCAAAATATTTTTGAAGCGAATATTGCATGTTATGTGATAAATAGGATCTATTTTAGACCAATTTTAAATAAGACACCCTATGAATTGTTTTTTGGAAAGAAGCCTAAGATTTAACACTTTCATGTATTTGGATGTAAATGCTTTATTTTGAATAATGGAAAAGATCATTTAGGTAAGTTTGATTGCAAAATCGATGATGGTATTTTCTTAGGATACTCTCTTTCTAGTAGAGCTTATAGAGTTTACAATAAAAGAAAATGATTGTAGAAGAATCAATACATGTTATTTTTGATGAAAATTTGATTGATCCTATTAGAAATGAAGTGATTGATGAAGAGATTGATAACTTTAAGAAAATATCTTTAGAAGATAATATGGATGATTCATTGCCTAAAGAATGGAAATATAATAAAAATCATCCAAAGGAACTAATTATAGGAGATCCTTCAAAAGGAGTTATGACTAGAAGACATAGTAGAGAAGTTGTAGATCATTCAGAATTTTTATCTTAGGTTGAACCTAAAAATTTAGAAGAAGCATTAAATGATAATTTTTGGATTATTGCTATGGAAGAGGAGTTCAATCAATTTGTAAGAAATGATGTTTGGGAATTAGTCCCAAGACCCCAAGATCAAAATGTCATTGGAACAAAATGGATCTTTAGGAATAAGCTAGATGATTCAGGTTGTATTGTTAGAAATAAAGCTAGGTTAGTTGCACAAGGGTACACACAAGTTGAAGGTATAGATTTTGAAGAATCTTTTGCACCCGTAGCAAGACTAGAAGCTATCAGGTTACTCCTTGCTTATGCTTGTTTTAGAAATTTTAAACTTTTCAAATGGATGTCAAAAGTGCATTTTTGAATGGATTTATTGACCAAAATGTATTTGTAGAGCAACCACCTGGATTTGAGAGCCTTGATTGTCCAAATCATGTGTATAAATTAAAGAAAGCCTTATATGGTTTAAAATATTCTCCTCGTGCTTGGTATGATAGGTTAAGTAACTTTTTGATAGATCATGGATTTAGAAAGGGTAGAGTAGATACCACCTTATTCCTTAAGAGCATAGATGATGATTTGATTATGGTACAAGTGTATGTAGATGATATATTATTTGGAAGTACAAATGAATCTTTATGCCATGAGTTCTCATCTTTGATGTCTAAAGAGTTTGAAATGAGTATGATGGGAGAACTTAATTTTTCTTAGGTCTTCAAGTGAAGCAACAAGAAAATGGCACATTCATCTGTCAAACCAAGTACACAAATGAATTGCTTGAGAGGTTTGACATGAAAAGATTTAAATCTAGTAAAACTCTATGAGCCCATCTATAAAATTGGATTTAGATGAATTAGAAAATCGTTGATCAAAAAACTTTATAGGAGTATGATAGGTTCACTTTTATACCTTAGTAGGCACGATATTATGTTTGCTATTTATTTGTTTGTGTGCTCATTTTGCCAACCCAAAGAATCTCATTTAATAGCAATCAAGCGTATCTTTTGATATTTGATAGGCACTACTAGGTTAGGTTTATGGTATCCTAAAAATTCTTTATCATGTGATTTGGTTGCTTATTCTGATGCTGATTTTGCGGGATGCAAAGTAGATAGAAAAGTACATCATATGTCATTTTTAGGATCATCACTTGTGTCTTGGTCATCTAGGAAACAAAATTAGCTTTATCCACTTTGTTGAGTACATATTTGCCGTAGTATTTGTTGCTCAGTCCTTTTGTTAAAGCAACAATTAAAGATTTTGGTATTAAGCAAGATCATTCTAGTTCAATGTGACAATACTAGTGCTATTAGTTTGACTGAAAATCCTATCCAGCACTCACGAACCAAGCATATAGAAATTAGACATCATTTTATTAAGGATCATGTTTTGAAAGGTGATGTTAATATTAATTTTATTAGCATTGATTTACAAATTGCAGATATTTTTACAAAACCCTTACCGAAGAACATTTTTGTACTTTAAGATGCATGCTTGGAATGTTAGATCCTAATATTTAAAATTGTATGTAGTTTGTTCTCACTTTTGATGTTGTCAAAAGGGGAGAAGAGTAAAATGTTGGTTAATATTAAGTCTATTTAATGCATACATTTAGGGGAGCAACATTATTCATCTCATATGCATAAATTTTTTTAATAGAATTTCTTTCAAAACTATGATGAAAGGTCAATTTGCACCTTCATCAAAATCAATACCCAACATTAGTTTGTCATCATCAAAAGGGGAGATTGTTGGCTTAATTAGCCTCATGTTCAATTTGATTAATTTTGATGATAACAAACAAATGCTTGGATGTTCTAATGAATATTTTATATGTTTCAGATATATAAATTGCTAATTACATATCCAATACATCTCACAAATTGTTAGAAGAAATTGCAAGAATAAAAGAATGAAAGGGATAATGTGAAGCTCATGATTTTAGGTTATATGACTATTCAAATGAGTTCTTTGGCATGAATGAATTTTCTCACAACCTAACATACTATTTTAATGAGGTTAATTTATATAAATCTTTATTTAATTAACATTCAATTATATGTTTTTTCTACATAGCAATAAAATTGACAAAGTAATAAATGATCATAACTATTAAGTATAATTATTTTATTTACTTAATATAATTAGGTATTTTAATTTAATTTGCTGGTTATATGATAACTAACATATTTATGATTATATATAAATTATATCATAATTTTTAAATGTCACATGTCAAAATTAACAAAAATATATAAAATTTTGTATATTAGCCAAAGTCATTGTTTAATCAAAGAATTCATATCTGATTTTATCTCCATCGGATTCCTTGGATTTTGTCCTTTAAAATAAGTGGTTATATGACCCACTTTGCATTAAAAATTAATTTATTATGATTTTTTAAACATTACCTGATTTTAATAATGGATGCATGCTACATGCTTTGAATATATTAAGAGCTACATTTGATTACTTTTGACTTTCCCATGTGAATAGCCGAATTTTGCTGATAAATTTAATATTTGTTTAATATAAATTATATTTTTATTGAATATTAAATTATCACATGATAGCATGAGGTTTGTATAATATATTTCTTTGAAATAATTTTTAAATGACCTTCTTGCCTATAAATAGCCCTTATTCTCTTCATGAAAGCATCCCTCATTCAAAATTCAAAATCTCTCCAAATCTAAGAGAAAATCTCTTAAATATTCCTTCCAAGTGTTCTCCAAATATTGCAAGATCAAATCCTTGGTTTGGAAGCTTCAACATCTTCAAGCAAGCCTTTTTAAATTACTTGAGTTTGTTTTCTTGATCTTAATACTTCTTAGTTGTTCATGGTATTTTCACCATCTATTTCTTCTTTCTAATTTATACTTTTGGTGGATTAGTCTTTGAACATTGGTTTTCACATCAAAGTTTCTCAATCATTTTTTTTTGGTGAAAACTCTTGTGATAATTTGTAGGATCTATTTCAACCTTGCTGAAATTTTTAGCTTCCTACAAATTTCTTTTTGGTTTCTTGAAATATTTCTTCTTTGGTCTTATTTTGAAAGATCATTTATTCTTAGATCTATTTTAGAAGTATATTTTAAGCATTTTAAAATAAATTATTATGCTGAAATTATTTTCATATTTCTAGATCTCTCTTTTAATTGAAAGCTAGCCAACTTAGATCTATCATATACTTTTTTTATTTTATTTTGTGATCATTAGCATTAATTGAAAAAATCTTTTTGGTTAAAATAAATTACTCCTTGCTGAAATTAATTTTATTATGAAAAAGAATATTGTGAATTTATTTTGAAATCATTTTGTATTATTCTACAAATTATAATAACATAAACATCCTAATAAGATCACTTTAAGATATTTATTTTTAATAAGTGAGCATTTTGCCTTGCCAAATTTTTTTAAGTTGTAAAGTGATCATTTATAAGTTGTGAGATCACATTTTGAATTTGATTGCTTGGTATATTTGTGAGAGATTTACTTTATCAAAATTTATTATTTTGTATTTTCTTTTGTGTTGTAAAATTTATTTTGGGGTTGTACTCTCCCAGGAGAGTACATATTGTTGTAGGGGTACTTGCCCGTTATAGAGAGTACTTTTGTAAACCATTTTTCATTTAGTGGATTCCTAGCTAGTGGCGTGGGCGTAGGGATTTTGGGTTTGGTGAACCACGTAAAATCGTGTGCCTCTTGTCTCTATTTACTTTATTGTATTTTATTTTGCATTTAAAATTATATCTTATCATTATAAAATAAAAATCTAATTTTCTATTTAAAAATTAAAATCTAAGTTTTGAAAATTTTAATATTACCCAATTCACCCCCCCGCCCTCTTGGGTGCTATTGTGTCTCACAGGTTTAGATTTATTTTTAGTTTATTATAATTTATATAATTTAGGGTTTAGGTTTAATTTATTCTAGGTTTAGGTTTAGGTTTTATTTATTATAGTTTAGCTTATTTTAGTTTAGGTTTAGGTTTCTTTTATTTTGTTTATTATTGGTTTAGGTTTTTTTTTAAGTTTATGGTTTAGGTTTTATTATTTATTTATTTTTAGGTTTATTTTTTAGGTTTAGGTTTTTCTTTAGTTTTTATTTTATGTCATTTTAGATTTATTTTATTTTTATTTTACATTTAGTTTTTATTTAATTTAGGTTTTTTATTGTTAGGGTTATTTTATTTTTTTAGTTTAGTTCAAGTTTCTATTTAATTTATTTTAGTATATCTTTTAGTTTTGATTTTATTTAATTTTTACATTTAAGTTTATGCTTAGGTTTAGGTTTAGGTTTAGGTTTTAGTTTAGGTTTCTATTTTTTCTTATTTTTTATATTATTTAGGTTTTAGTTTTTGATTTATTTTATTTTTTAGTTTTATTTTATTTAGGTATGAGTTTTTATGTTTTTAAGGTTTAGGGTTTAGGGTTTAGGGTTTGGGGTTTAGGGTTTTACTTTAGGAGGTTTAGGTTTAGGGTTTATTTTAGTTTTAGGTTTAGGGTTTAGGGTAGTAAGTTTAGGGTTCATGGTTTAGGGTTTAGGGTTAGTTTTACGATTTTGGGTTAGCATTTTATTTATTTATTATAATTATTTTTTAATTAAGTAAACTCGTCGGTGTAGAATTATTTAGATTTTTTTATATGTTTAGGTTGAGGTTTATGGTTTATTTTTTTTAGGTTTATTTAGTTTAGGGTTGTAGGTTTTAGGATCTAGGATTTAGGTTTAGGGTTTAGGGTTTAGTGTTTAGGGTTTTAAGGTTTAGGGTTTAGGGATGTAGGTTGAGTTAGGGTTTTATTTAGTTTTTAGGGTTTAGGGTTTTAGGTATTATTTTTTTATTATTATTTTAAATTTAAACTCAGTTTAGATTTTAGTTTTATAGGTTTAGGTTAGGTTTATGGTTTCTTTTTTTGTTTATTTAGTTTAGGTTTTAGGTTTTAAGGTTTAGATTTATAGTTTTATTTTAGTTTTAGTTTAGGTTTAGGTTTAGTGTAGGTTTAGGTTTAGGGTTTTTTAGTTAGTTTTAGTTTAGTTTAGTTTAGGGTTTGTTATTAGAGTTTAAGTTTTTTAGGTTTACTTTTAGGTTTATAGTTTTAGGTTTAAGGTTTAGGGTTTAAGGTTAGGGTTATAGTTTAGGGTTTAGGGTTTAGCGTTTAGGGTTAATGGTTACTTTAGAGTTTAGGGTTTATGATTTTTTAGGGTATAGGGTTTAGGGTTTAGGTCTTAGGGTTGTACGTTTAGGGTTATAGGTTTAGGGTTTAGGGTTTAGGGTTTAGAATTTAGGGTTTAGGGTTTATTTTGTTTTTTTTCAAATTTAAGTAAACTCGTAGCTTTAGATTTATTTAGTTTATTTTTTATTTATTTTAGTTTTTTTATTTTTTTTATTTTTGTTTAGGTTTATATTTTTTATTTTTAGTTTAGTTTTTATTTTAAGTTTATTATCTTAGCTTAGGTTTTTTTGTATTTTAGTTTATTTTTTTATATTTATGTTTATGTTTAAGTTTTTTTTTTGTTTAGCTCTATTTTTATTTTATTTTTTTAGGTTTAGGTTTTATTTTTTATTTTTTGGTTTAGGTTTAGGTTTTTATTTTATTTTTTTTAGGTTTAGCTTTAAGGTATTTATTTTAGGTTTATTTTTATGCTTTATTTTTTTAGTTTAGGTTTAGCTTTATTTTTAACTTAATCTATTTTATTCAGTGTTTATGTTTAGGTTGAGGTTTAGATTTAGTTTATTTTAGTTTAGGTTTCTATTTATTTTAATTTATTTTAGGTTTAGGTTTTTTTTTAGTTTAGGGTTTAAGTTTTATTTTTTATTCATTTTAAGGTTTATTTTTTTAGGTTTTGATTTTTATTTAGTTTTTATTTTATTTTCTTTAAGTTTATTTATTTTTCTTTTATGTTTAGTTTTTATTTTATTTAGGTTTTTTATTTTTAGTTTAGTTTAGGTTTTTATTTATTTTATTTTAGTATAGTTTTTTTATTTTATTTTTTGGTTTTGTTTAGTTTAGGTTTCAATTTTAGCTTTTTAGGGTTTAGGGTTTAGGGTTTAAGGTTAGTTAAGGGTTTAGGGTTTAGGGTTTAGGTTTTAGGGTTTAGGGTTTAGGGCTTAGGGTTCAGGGTTTGGGGTTAGGCTTTAGGATTTTTAGGGTTTAGGGTTTAGAATTTCGGTCTAGGGTTCATCTTTTAGTTTAGGATTTAGGGGTTTTGGTTTTCTTTAACAAAGAAGAAATTTAGATTCAACATTTCTTCTTTTAGATTTCAACAACGAAGTAGCACTCCAAGTTTTCTCAGACACAAGCGACGTCATAGATAAAATATTAGCACACATAGAGAAAATTAAAAACTCTAGATAACTACATCCATCTCTACTATAAAGACACAGTTCCATAAGCAAAAAATTAGACCGATCCTTCATTAGTTTCTCCAGTTCCTATCAGAACCACCCTAGCCTCTCGAGTAGCAGGATCCACCATCATATCCTCTATCTCTCCCTCCGCGACCACCATGGTTTTAACCTCCGTTGCTCCACTTACTTCAATAGCCACCACTTCTCTGACCAGCACCTCCATATCTATTAGCACCTCCAGATCCCCCACCACCACGATAATAACCGCTGCCTCTACCTTCACCTCCACCGATAGATCTAGATTGTGCCTGGTTGACGATGATGTTGGTGTCATCAAGGTTCTATCCATTCTTAGGGTTTAAGTTTATTAGGTTTTAGGGTTTAAGTGAAATTTTTAATTTATTTAGTTACTTTAGGTTTTTGTTTAGGGTTTAGGGTTTATGGTTAGGGTTTAGGGTTTAAAGTTTAGGGTTTAGCGTTTAGGGTTTTAGGGTTTATGATTTTAGGGTTTAGAGTTTAGAGTTAGTGTTTAGGGTTTAGAGTTTTAGGGTTTAGAGTTTTAGGGTTTAGGTTTAAGGGTTAGGGTTTATAGTTTAAGGTTTAGGGTTTAGGGTTTAGTGTTTAGGCTTTAGGTTTAGTTTAGAGTTTAGGGTTTAGAGTTTAGTTATTTAGGGTTTATTTTATTTTAGTTTATTTTAGGTTTAGGTTTTATTTTAGGTTTATAGTTTAGTTTAGTGTTTAGTTTAGTTTAGTTTAGGGTTTAGGTTTAGTTTAGTTTTAGTCTTTAGTTTTAAGTTTAGTTTAGTGTTTAGGGTTTAGGTTTAGGTTTATTTTAGGTTAGGGTTAGGTTTAGGTTTAGGTAGTTTTAGGTTTAGTTTAAGATTCTTTAGGTTTTATTTAGGTTTTAGGTTTAGGTTTATGATTTTAGGTTTAGTTTATTTTAGTTTAGGTTATTTAGGTTAGTTTAGGTTTTTTAGGTTTTATTTAGGTTGAGCATATGGTTTTAGGTTTAGGTTTTTGGTTTTTTTTAGAGAATAAATTGATTTTACTTTTTATTTTAGTAACACCAAGTTTATTTAGTGATGAAATAGATAAAAAGTGAGCATGCATAGAGCAAATAAAGAACCTTAGATAACTAGAACCATTTCTAATGTAAAGACAGTTCCATAAGCAACATATCATATTGGCCATTCTTTAGTTTCTTCAATTCCCAACAGAACCACCATGACATCTCGAGTAGCTGGATCCACCATCATATCCCCGATCTCTCCCTTTGCCACCACCATGGTTGTAACCTCCATCACTCCTCATGCCTCCATAACCACCAGTTTACCACCTCCATATCCAGGTACCTAGATCCCATACAAACACTATGATAAATGACTATTTTTTAGATTTAGTTAGTTTTAGTGATGTTCTTGTCATCAAGGTTTTCAATCTTAGTAGGGTTTAGGTTTAGGTTTATTAGGTTTTGGGGTTTAAGTTTATTTTAAATTTTAGTTAGTTTAGGTTTAGGATTTAGCTTTAGGGTTTAGGTTTAGGTTAGGGTTTAGGATTTAGGGTTTAAGGTTTAGGTTATTTAGTTTAGAGTTTAGGTTTAGGGTTTAGGGTTTTTAGGGTTTAAGGTTTAGGGTTTAGGGTTTAGGGTTTATGGTTTAGGTTTGTAGGTTTAGTGTTGTAAGTTTAGGGTTTAGAGTTTAGGATTAGTTTTAGGGTTTGGAGTTTAGGGTTTAGGGTTTAGGGTTTAGGATTTAGGGTTTAGGGGTTTTATATTTTATATTTTTGTCTAAGTTTTTTTTTTATTTTTATTTAGTTTAGTTTATTTATTTTATGTTCATTTATTTTAGTTTATGTTTTTTTTAGTTTATTTTTTTAAGTTTAGGTTTAGGTTTATGATTTAGAGTTTAGGTTTTAGTTTAGGGTTTAGTTTAGGTTTTATTTTAGTTTTAGGTTTTATGATTTAGGTTAGGTTTAGTTTAGTGTTAGCTTTAGTTTAGGATTTTAGGTTTAGGATTAGTTTTATTTTATGTTTAGTTTATTTTAGGTTTTATTTTAGTTTAGGTTTTATTTTAGGTTTAGGTTTAGGTTTAGGTTTGGGTTTAGGGTTTTAGTTTTTAGTTTAGGTGTTTTAGGTTTATGATTTAGTTTTCTATTTTAGGTTTAGTTTGGTTTAAGTTAGGTTTAGGGTTCAAGTTTTAGTTTAGTTTAGTTTAGGTTTAGTTTATTTAGTTTAGGCTTAGGTTTAGGTTTATTTTTTTAGGGTTTAGGGTTTAGGGTTGTATGTTTAGGGTTTAGGGTTTAGGGTTTAGGATTTAGGATTTAGGGTTTAGAGTTTGGGGTTTAGAGTTTTAATGTTTTAGGGTTTAGGGTTTAGGGATTATGTTTTATGGTTTAAGGTTTAGTTTTTATGTTTAGGGCTTAGGTTTTAGTTTAGGGTATAGGATTTTTGGTTTTTTTTTTAACAGAGAACAAATTCAAATTCAACATTTCTTCTTTTCGATTTCATCAACCAAGTAACACACCAAGTATTCTAAGATGCGATGATGAAGAACATGCATTAATCAAAACCCAGATAACAAAGTTACAAAGATAGTTCCATAAGCAGTAGATCGGATCGATCGTTCTTAAATTTCTATTGATACCATCAGAGCCACCCTGGCCTCCCGAGTAGTGGGATCCATCATCATATCCTCAATCTCTCCCTCCGCCACCACCACGGTTGTAACCTCCATCACTCCTCCTCATAATTTTGCTCGACAACCACCTCCACCGACCTCTAGATTCCCCACCATGATAACCTCGCCATCGCCTCCAATCTGGCTGGCCTGGTGATGTTCTGTCATCAGGTTACGCTTAGGGTTTAGGTTTAAGTTTAGGTTTATTAGGTGTTAGGGTTTAGGTTTATCTTTTAATTTATTTAGTTACTTTAGGTTTTGGTTAAGGGTTTGGGGTTTAGGGTTAGGTTTATGTTTATTTTATTTTGTTTATTTTAGGTTTAGGTTTTTTTAAGTTTAGGGTTTTGGTTTTATTTTTTATTTATTTTTAGGTTTTATTTTTAGGTTTATTTTTTAAGTTTAGGTATTTATTTAGTTTTTATTTTATTTAGGGTTTTGTGCCACCATCCTTTAAGATCTTTGATGGTAGTGGGAACCACGATAACACATTGCACACTTTAGAGACAATTGTTGTAACACCGGTGGTAGCAACACACTCCTCTTCCTCCTTTTCATTAGTAGTCTGTCATGTGTTGCATTTGATTGGTATGGACGTCCAGCAGTTGTAAAACTTTCTTGAGTTGGAGCGACTTTTCATCAAGAGGTTCTAGAGCTCAAGGGAGGACTTACCTATTATAGAGAAATAGAAACTCAATGGGTTCATTGTTGATTACATTGTCTGGGGCAACCAGTATGAAATATAACCAATAACTTGTCTACATGCCATTAAAATTATTCTCAGGAATATCCATGGCCCGGTCACCTTCATGCTTAAGTATTTTACCATCAAAACATTTGAGAAATTAATCAACAAGATGGCATTGTATCAGTAGCACAACTCAGGGAGGGTGATAGCCCAACAGCAACAACATCTCACCATACTTTTAGGGATAGTCCTGCCCCAGTTCTCTCCTACTCCTCCATCATACCTCCTCTTCTACTAGCTCCTCTTCTACTAGTAAGAGCATTGTATCAACGGATAAGGGAACAAATTTTGTTATTCTTCTTACTTTACTTGAGTTCTATCATGTACCTCCACCCAAAAAGACATTAATGAAGAAAGTTGATTCTACTTATATATTATCTACTTTTGATGATCCTGATTTTATTCCTATTGAAGGCTCGTTGAGTCTAAATAAAAATAATAGCTTTGGTAGTTTCAATCCTTCCTTTCTGATCAGAGTCGGACTATCCTTCTCTAAATCAATTAGGTTCGCCTCTTGAGATTGATTTGGAGTCAACTAACTCTGAGGATCCCATAAGAGAAGATGTAAGTCTGTCCGATGAGAAGGTAGAACTTTCCACAAGCTGATCATTCCAAGCAGTCATTGAAGTCAACCTATGCAGTGGCAAAGTTCTACCACCTAGGGTAGCACCTCATGATACGGGTAAGTAGGTCATTGGTTCCAATGAGCAAATAACCCCTCCAAAAGATGGTCCACCTATGGATATGCTTGTGAAGGACCAATCCAGAGTTGATTATAATGTCCTAGCTCACCTTGCAAAGTTTCCTACTAAGTTAAGCATATACCACACCCTTGTCTTATCTGAAGAGATGAGGGAATCTTTAATCAAGTCTTTACTTAATCTAGGGATATGCATGGCTCAGCTGACAGCTATGAAAGAGGAGTCATGCCACTTAAAGGACATCTTCATAGTTACATTCACTGATGAATACTTACTCTTTGGGATGATCGAGCACAACTACCTCTTTACATTATATGTTTTGAGTTGAAATTTATTTAGATTACTTGACTTATAATCCAACAACATAAGGTTGTGGGGATACCCAAGAGGTGAGAAATTATGCTCGTAGCATGAAAGAAATAGCTACCTCAGATCCTAAATATAGGGAGCTTTAGTACGAGCTATAGCATGACCAAAATCAAAGTGACAGGTGGACATAAGGGTTTACATCCATAAGAGAGAATAAATTATTCAACTTCTGGACTTATAACTATTTGGAGTGGCTGCTAGCTAACTCCTCCTATGATTTTGAAACCATGTAGTCTGGTCTTTTGAATTGCAAGATAGCTAGGGTAGTTATTTAATTAGAAATAAACTAAAGTCTTGAACACACTCCTTAAGAGACTAGAGCATGAGTGGTATGAGCATATGACTTAATCTATAGATGCAAAATCTTTCCAAATTTTATTTCATTTTAGACACATCATTTTGACTAAGGCTTTAGGATTTCTTATGCCTAAATGCATGATGAAATAGGTTATGGGTTAAATCAGCTAGAAGAAGGTGTTCTCCACCACAAAGGATGCCCTCACAAGTTAAGCATTCCTTTATTGTGAAAGGATGGAGATCCTTCATGTTCAAAGGAGATAGAATATACATGCATGAAGTGAAACATACAACCATCTACTAAGGTTGCTAGATCTTTTAATTATCTTATTTATGTCTTAGGCTTTATGATGAGGTTATGAGTTGTTTAAAATTTAGTTATGAGTAATTAGTTGGTAGAAAAGTTATTTTATCCTAGAGCCTAATCATTATCCAAGCCACACATTAAAGCATTAATCATTTATGAAAATATGAAAAGCATGCCATCCTAATGCACAATGTAAACATAACATCAAACAATTATATAAACTATCATAAAAGAGTAAAAGACCTGTGTGTTCAGGTACTACCGTACAACCTGAAGAGAGAAAAGATGGGAAGTCGAGCTCTACCCTTATACAACCTAGAATATGAAAGATTAATTATAATTGTATTAAATGCTATGTGGGTCTTCTTTCTTCATATCTCCATTTCTGATTTGGTTCTTTCTTTGATTTGGATGGTGCTTTTAAGGGCATCATAGGCACCCTAGGACAAACTTAACCTAATCTCCCATAGCACTAATCATAATTCCTATTGCAAAAAGTACATTTTTATCGAAAAAGTAAATCTAACTACACTTGAAAAATAGATGTTAGCTAAATATACATATAATCTTAAGTAGTTGTATTTATAATTTGGACTTATTACCCTACACATGGAAAACTAAGCCCACCCATCCTAACTTGGATTATGCTTAAGGATTTAAGCAACCTATAAGAAAAGCATTCATATTTATTTCTAAGCATTCCTTAAGCATAATCCCCTGCAGAAAACATGATTAGGCTAATATTATCCTATCATCCAGTCTATGAAGTATACACCCTAACTTCTAATCTAAAATAATACATCATAAAACAAAATATACATCACATCATACACTATCCTAACTTAGAGCTAGAAGTGGTGACTTAATTCTAATGTATGTATTAAGGCTTATGTGCTAAGTCTTGTTAGGCATTAGTGTTGTATTTTCTAAGTGTAGAAGGATTCAATTTAACATGAAAGGTTGATTTCACTCAAAGTAGTTTAATTGATTTGAGAATTTTAATTTATATTTTATTTTGTTTCATTGGATTACACTTAGCGACTAAGTGTTATAAAAAGAGGAAAAAAAGAATTGCCCTCTTTCATCTATATCATAAGTCACTTTCTAAAGTAAATTAATTTGATTTAGTTCTCTTTTAGTTAATGGCTTATTAAATGATTTAATTAATCTAAGTTTAGGTTCACTTTAAATAAATCCTATTCAAAATGAAAGGCATCTTAAGATTAATTTGATTGAATTACTACCACATGACATATATTAAATCATTCCTTTCCATCACATGTAACATGCATTTGATTTAATCCTAAGTGTATCTATACATGCAACATATTTTAGCACACTTAAATGATGAATGTATGTGTATGTTTAGAATTTATATTTTATTTGATTGAATTATTTAAACATATTTATTTAAAACTTCATCCAAATTATTATACAGAAAGGACATAAGAATGAAATTAAATAGGCATGTGTCATTGTTAAATAAGGGAAGTGAGGTAATCAAATGACCTCCTTGGAGCTAGCTAAACCCTTGTATTCTCGGGATGTTTAGACTATATACCCATTTGCCATCAAACATATGTAAATTCGTATACATTAACATAGGAAATAAGCTCCAAATCATATGGCTAATTAATTCAACCACTTAGTCAATTATGAATGCATATAATTTAAATGTAAAATGGGATTTTCATTTACTAATCACATATACATATACATGTACAAATATATAGGCAAGTACGTGTCATTGTTAAACTAGGAAATGAGGTAATCAAAGACCTCCTTGGGGATAACTAAATCCTCATATTCCCAGATGTCCACTATATACTTGCTTTTATTGGACACACATGGATGTATGCATAAATGAGGGAAAGAAAATCATGCAAAGATTGAATATATTTTTTATTGAATCATTTATATATATGAATTAAAGCTCTATCCAAATTTTAATGTTGAAATACATAAGAATGAAATCAAATGGGTATGTGTCATTGTTAAACCAAGGAAGTGAGGTAATTCCTCCTTGGGGCTAGCTAAAGCTTTGTGTTCCCAGGATGTCCAGACTATATACCCATTACCATTCAATCTTATATAAATCAACACATGAATAGAGGAAAGAGAACTCAACATTCATACACTTAAGCCATAAGCACATGCATTTCTTATGTATTTATAACTAGCATCATAACACATATTATTATTCATTTATAAGCTTTTAAAAATACATTTGATTTAATAGTGATAATAGCCACACATTAAATTAAATAAACACATGCAAGCTTACATAAAGGAAAATCATTTTATTTTACTTGATTTTGAAAAGATGGATGCAAGAATCCAAATGACATACTAAATTTAACATGATTAAAAGAGGACAATCAAATATGAGCATGTGATTCATTCAACCAAACTAGTTCTTAAGGATAATCAAATAAAATAAGATTATTTAAAGCAAACCAAAGCTTCTTTATTAAATAAGTTTTGGATTTGATTTGATTTAAAGAGGAGAAGAGAAGTCATCACTTATAGTTTTGAACCCATTCCGACATTAGTGATTTTATTTAATTTAAGGAAATGTATGGGTTAATTAAGTTGAACCCTTAATTAGATGAATTAATTACCCTTACCTATGTCACCTTAAGGTAATTAACAAAATAATTATGAGCCAACATGATATGCATGGAAAATAAACTTACAATGATCCTAGGAAATAAAAGAGGCCTAATGCAATTGGCTCGTGATTAATAGTTAATTAGATTAAGGGACTTAATTAATTACTCTTATGGTTTTCCCACACATGTGGACTAACCATAATTTCATTAAACTCCTTTTGGTTATTAAACACCTAAAGATCTACCCCACGATTTAATTAATTAAAGTTTGAAGTGACTATGATTTCAATTTGATTAAGTGAATTAATTAATTAGTTAAATATTAATTAATTTCATTTTAAAAAAGGGTGAAATGAACTTAGGGAAAAGGGTCCCAACCTTATTCCTTAGTTCACTTACTATTGAACAATGATTAATAAACTTAATTAACCAATTTATTACTTGTCATGGGATTAATTAATCATTAATTAACTTAAAAGTAGTTAAGATTTAATTAGTCAATTTTCCTAATTAAGTTAGAAATAAATCCCAAGAAAATCATGAGAGGTAGAGGTCATCCCATTAAATTAACCCATAAAATTTGGGATTACAAAAAAATTAAGGAGTAATTAACCTAATAAACTTTGTAGTTAAATATTAATTAAACCTTAATTGCTATTCAAAATTAGTTAAGATCATTTTTAATTAATTCTCTTTTGAAATAACTTTAAAATTAAGTTTAAGCCATTAAAAATGAATAATTAAGCCTAATTAAAGCCTAATCCTTTTGGTGCCATGTTGTGCGCTGACATGGCATGCTTTCCACATGGTGCCATGGGATTGGCTACTTAAAACTTGTCCAACTAAGCACCTACGTGGTGGCGATGAATGTGCTTTCTCATCCGTCTTTCGATCTAAGATCAGACGGCTATGCTTAATCCTACAGCTTTATAGGATTAAATTAGATTGATGTAGCAGATCTAATTATGACTGTCCTTTCTGATCACATGAAATAGATGGTGCATGATCTAACATGATGTGCATGAGGGAGAATGAAGTCCGTCCATCATTGCTCACTTGATCTGAGCTTACTCGAGCTCAGATCAACTCTAAAAGGATCCCACACCTTCACGACATCGATTAGAGGGGATCCAATGGTCATGATCACACGAGATGCAAGTTTTCTTCAAAAAACTCCAACCCATTTTTTCCTAAGGATCAATTTTGGAAGCATACCTCACCGGAGCTCATGACCGGTGGCTCGAATGACAAAGGAAGCTTCATCTAGTGGAGATGAAGCCCTGTTGAGAAGCAATTGGATCAATTCCTCGATGTTCACTTGGAAGGCCACAAACTGATGATTTGGACCTCGACTTTGATCGAAGTCCCACCATCAGTGCTCAAGAAGCTTGGGAGATAATTCATTCTTGCTCAATGAGGCCTAGGGAAGGAGCGTCCAAAGTTAATTTGAGTTTGATAGAGAAATGGGGAAGTTAGATCAAAATAGGAGCCCTATTTCGTGACCGAGAATGGCATTTTGATGAGGAACAAGCTTGGGTGCTTAGGGAATGGCACTAGAATCTCATCTTGGGTAGCTTTGAGGAAAGATTTTTGTGTGTGTTTGAGTTGAAATGAGGGGGTGTATATACCCCCCTTTCATCTTGATCAGATGGCATCAGATTTGGCTTTTAGTGGCCATCCAGCCATCTCAGGGAGTCGTGGGTGGTAGGGAGGAGGTGAGTTGGCTCGACTTGGTTAGTTAAAGGTGTGGAGGTGACTGCCAAGGAGGAATCATGGGTGTCCTATGGGCTTCAAATGCTAAATGGGGAGGGAGGTGAGGATTTCACCTCCCATGGGTCATGGTGCAACCACCCCTTGGGTCGTTGGGTAGTGTCCTAGGTGTTTAGGTGGACCATTGGGAGAGTACCAAGTGGCAAGGAATGGAAATTTTACATGGGTGATTTGTCTCATGTGATTCCCTTGACCTAAGAGTAGAATGATCATTTAGCATTAGATTTGATTTGGGCAGATTTGAAATAAGCCAAAAGTGGGTTAGCCAAAATTTCAAGTCAATTGAAGTTGATTTGGTTAGGTTTATCTCAATTTGACTTATTTAGGTAAAATTGGGTTAGGTTGGGTCAAGTTGACTAATTGGTCCAATTGGGTCAAACCAAGGATTTGGTCAAGTTCATATGATCATTTCGGATGTTTTTGTTCAATTGGTTTGGTTTAGTTTAGCTTAGATTTGAATTTGGCTCATTTGAATTCATTGTGGTCAAATGGGTTAGGTTGACATTTGACCAAATTGGCCAAATTGTCATATTGGGTGTTGGTTTGGATTAGTTCAACCAATCAAGATGATTGTATTGATTTAATTAATTTGATTTGGTTTTGATTTAGGCCAATTGAACCTTTAGGTCAATTTGGCTAGGTCAATTGGGTTCAATTAGGTCAATCATGGCTTTGGTAAAGTTCAACAATCAATTTGGAATGAAATTGAGTCATCAACAATCAATTTGATTTATATTTGATTTGACCCAATTTGGCCTTTTAGGTCAATTTGGTCTTTAGGGCAATTTGGGTCATTTGGGTCAAGAGGACCAATTGGGTTTAGTTTGACTCAATTGAAGGTCAAGTCATTAAAATATTAATTTTTTATTGGTTGAATCATGGGTTTTGGATTTGGCTTAAACAGCTAGTTTGGTTCATTTGGGGTGATTGACTTGGTTGACATAATTTGTGATAATTGAAATAGGGTGATTCATGAAAATCATGAATTTGGGAATGAAGTTTTGATTGGTTGGCTAAGTCCAATTTAGTAGGATTTGATTTGGTTTGATCAATATGATTTTCATTTAAATCATATTTGTAAAGATGATTGAAAATAATTGATTTATGGGAAAATCAATTGAGTTTGACATGATTTAGATTAAGATTTGGCTAATTTCATGGGATAGGTCATATGGCTTAAGAAGGGTTTTGATTTAATTTGATTTAGTTTGATTTAGTTTGATTTAGTTTTGATCATTTGAATGTAGATTTGATTTATATTTAGGAAGATGATTGATGATATAAATTTATTATGAGAAAATCAATTGATTTTGGATTGATTTGGATTAAGATTTGCCTAAGTTCATGGGATAGGTCATATGCTTTAGGAAGGGTTTCAAGTTTGGATTTGATCATGGGCTTCAATCATTTGGTTTTGGAATTTGGGTTTGGATTTGGATTTGAATTTGATTTTTGAATTAAACTTGAGGTTTGGTTTGAGAAGGTGAACATGGATTGGATTTGGGTTGTAGGGTAGGTGGATTATCCTAATCCCTATAGCATAACCTAATCATGTGGTTAACCCTTCTAAGTCTTTAGGCTTAAGTTAACTGTTTCCCTATTTATTAAAGTGTCTTATGATAAGAAAAGTATTAGCATTTAGAAGACTCTTATGTCTAAGATGGGAAGATTGAATCCGCACTCCAAAAGTGAGGTCAACACGCCTTAGGCTCCATAGTGTTGCCTTTAGATATAAATGATTGGAAGACCGAAGCCAAGTTTCACATTATAGACTCGGATACATCTTTCAACGCTTTGCTTGGGAGACCATGGATACATGGGAACAACATAGTTCCATCCTCGCTACATCAATGTATGAAGTTTGTGAGAGGTGGGATCATCTATTATGTCAAAGGAGATCTCAAGCCATTTACAGTTCATGATCGATATATGAGGATGCGCCTTACTACCTCCCTCAAAATCAACAAGTCGATTCTCTCGAACTTGGCCAAAGTTTAAAAATAAAAAAAAGGAAAAATAAAAAGAAAAAGAAAAAGAAAAAGAAAAATAAAGATAAAGAGAATGAAAAAGAAAATAAAAGGGAGCGAAAATAGACTTGGAGGAGGATGTGGAGCGTGACATTAAATTCCACCTGTAGTTCATTACTCCATTTAAACAGATTGGTTGGACGACCTGACCTCTAGTAGGCAGAGGAAGAGGCTAGTTCATAGGCAGTCAGAGCGGTGAAAAACTTCTTTATTGGCCACACAATAAAATATATTTATGAGCTACTAGGAGTACACCTGCTATCCATATAGACCTAGAATCTAGTTCATAGGATGAGTCTTATATTGTTAGCACACAGGCCAGCTCTTCTTAACAGTAGGTTCCCTTGGAGGTGACACTTGAGCTAGATAGTGAAGAAGATTGATCATCAAATCAAAGCATAAGTGTATCCAAGTCTATATGTGAAAGATAGGCATTAGTTGGGAACCTTAGCTCTAACCCCACTTTCCTTTCAAAAGCTAAGTTAAGGAAGCCCTAAGTCATCCACATGTGTGAAGACTGAGGTTCTTTTGGAAGTATCATCCTCAAGTGAAGAAGTTGATGTAGAACTTGAGGATGATTCATATAAAGCTTTAATAGAATTACCTTTTTATTGGTACTTGGCTTGTGTTCATAATTTAGCAAAGAAAGGGTTAATCCCACACACTTGGTCAAAGCATAGGTCAGACTACTTTGAAAGAATATGGAAGAACAAATGCAAAAGCTCTCAATAAAAAAAATCGACTAGGATTTGGTACAATGGGTCAACCGATGATCACGATCACACTTACAAGAATCATTTGGAATATAGGTTCTTTTCAAATCACATTAACTTATATGAGGAGCTATAATTAGAAACTTCAGATGATTAGATGATTTTGAAGTAAAAGATGTACCACCAAAGTTCAATGAAGAGATCAAGTCAACCATCGATGAGCTCAAAGGAATCAACTTATGAACTAAAGAAAATCCACGCCCGACATATATCTATTCTTTATTGAATGAAATTAAAACCAATGACTTAGTTAGGCTATTGATTGAGTTTAAGGACTACTTTTGCATTGATTTATGAAGAGATGCCTGGATTGGCTCCTAACATAGTGGTCCATAAACTAGTAATAGACCCTACTGCTAACCCTATCAAGCAAGCTCCTAGACACATGTGATTAAACATAAAACAATAGGTCATTTCTAAAGTCAAGAAACTAATCGATGATGGCTTCATCCGAAAAAAGAATACCCTACTTGGTTAGCCAACATCATCCCAATTAAGAAAAAGAATGGCCAAATTCACATATGCATCGATTTTAGGGATTTAAATAAGGCATGTCAAAAAGATGAATTTCCACCAATCTCGTGGATGGTGGACATTATCTCATCTCATGTCTTTTTTCATGTATGGCTCATCTAGATATAACCAAATAAAGATGGTCCCTGAAGATGAATGAAACACTACTTTTAGAACCCTGATTAGAATCTATTATTATAAGGTCATGCCTTTTAGCCTTAAAAATGCTGGTGATTCATTCAAGCAGGCAATGACTCGAATCTTTGACGAACTCATTCATTATCATGTAGAATACTATGTTGATGATCTCACAATCCAAAGTAAAGAAAAGGAAGACCATCTCTTTGACTTGAGAGTAGCTTTTGATCAATTAAGACAATTTAACCTCAAAATGAAACCCCTAAAGTTTTCAATTAGAGTAGCCTCAAGAAAATTCCTTGGGTTTGTTGTCTGACACTAGGAAATCGAAAAAATTCTGGAGAAAAATATAGTGATATTAGAAATGCCACCCCTTAAAAGTTTAACTCAACTCAGATCATTCCAAGGGCAGTTGGTGTATCTAAGATGCTTTATATCCAACCTATTAGGAAGATGTCAGCCATTCTTAGAACTTCTCAAAAAGGATGCTAAGTTCAAGTTGGATGACAAGTGTGACCATGCCTTCGAAGACATCAAGCATTACCTGATGACGCTGCCAGTTCTAGCAGCCCCTATCCCAGGAAAGCTATTAATAAATTACACTGTTGCATTAAACGATGCCATTAGTGCTTTGTTAGCCCAAGCCAATGATGAAGGGAAGGAAAATGCACTATATTACCTCAGCCATCGTCTAATCCCTATTGAGGCTAATTATCCACCCACTGAGAAGCATTGCCTAACTTTAAGCTTTGCATCCCAAAAGCTATACCACTACATGCTTCCTCATAAGGTGAACTTAATCTCTACGATCAATCCACTATAGTATCTCATGACATGGCCGACACTATACAGACGGCTAGCATGACGGTCCATGATCCTCTCATAATTTGACATTACCTTTATACCCCTCTTGGTGAAAGAACAAGCACTAGTGGATTTCTTAGCAGCACACCCACTTCCTACTGACTCTCCGTGATGAACAAATCATGAACTTATGGGATACTAGCATTCACCATTGGGAGATGTACTTTGATGGTGCAACTTCCTCTCAAAGAGGAGAAGAACCACAATCTACTATTCCAGAAAAGGAAGTTGTAGGAATAGTTCTCTTAACCGTGATGATGTGATTTTCATTTCATCTCATCTGTCCTTGTACCAATAATGAAGCTGAATATGAGGCTTTGATACTGGTTTGGAGTTAGCTATTATTCTAAGCATCCATAACATCAACCTCTTCGAGGATTCTCAGCTAGTTATCAACCAAATCGATGGGTCCTATAAGGTTATAAAGCCCAAGCTCTATCACAACCACAAGTACACCATAGAGTTGTTAGCCCAAATCCCAGAGGTTACCATTTATAAGATTCATCGAGGAGAGAATGTTGTAGTGTATGCTTTAGCCAAGCTTTCTAAAGAGTTGGCATGTCCGGAGGATGAGTCCATATCAATAAAGGTCCAAAATAGACAAGTCTTATCCCTTATTGATATTGAACTCATCAAAAAGTACTCTCTTGAAGGGAGGTTGCCATTGCCAAGAAGGATGAGGAGTTAGATTGGAGGCAACTATTCATATATTACCTAAATAAAGGCAAACTACCTCAAGAGAAGTCCCAAGCCTATCGATGAAGAGAGCACTTTCTTATGCTCTTGTGGATGGTGTCGATGATATTTTGATCATATAAGATTATGTTATTTAGACAAGCATGAAGCCCATAAGATCATGACCGAGGTACACTCAGGATTATGTGAAGATAACCAATCCAGTCCAAAGATGAAAGCCAAGATCAAGAGACTAGGATACTACTAACCGTCGATGATTAAAGATTGCATGGATACAGCTAGGTGATGCCACCAATGTCAAATACACAATGTGGTCCTACACCAACCACCCAACATTCTACATCCTACATTGGCCTCATGGCCATTCGAGTGTTGGGGTACCTACATAATGGGTCTGAGTGATCCTCCTTCTTCCAAGGGTCGTCAGTTCATCTTAGCTACTACAAACTAATTTTCCAAATGGGCAAAGATAATTGTGATCAGAGAGATTGCAGCTCAGCATGTGCTCCATATTTTTTGGGAACCATATCGTATATAGGTTCAGAGTGCCTCAATGAATTATATCTAAAAATGGCATTGCATTCAAGAGCATCGATATCAATAACTTTGCCCTAAGACACAACATTGATTGGAGATATTCTTTCATCAACTACCCAAGGGCAAATGACTTAGTAGAAGAATTCAACAAAACTCTCATCCAAATACTAAACAAGACACTCGACAACAACAAGCGACAGTGGCATGATGAGTTAGTTGAAGCCTTATGGACGTACTGCACCACATATAGTACTCCAACTCCGTCTAATCATTTCTCTTTAGTGTATTGGTATGAAACTATTATACCATTAGAAGTCCAACTCGCATCACTAAGGATAGTTGTGCGTAGCAAGATCATAATAGAGTAGAACAGTAAGTTGTGGTTAGAAGAGCTCAAAGTTTTGGAGGAGAGATGCCTGTGGGCATGCCAAAACCTTGAGTTGTACAAAGCTAAAATGATTCAAGCTCACAATAAGTTGGTTAGTCCTAGAGCTTTTCAAGTAGGTGAGCTTATTTTAGTTCTAAGGAGATCGTTGTCCATCATAAGATGGGAGGCAAGTTTGAACCCACTTGGAAAGGCCCTTTTTCCATAAAGAAGGCCTACCAAAGAGGATCTTATCAGCTTATTAATCATAAGGGAGAGCCCAATGCTTCCAGTCAATGGGCTATACTTAAAGAAATATTATAAATCATGTTTGAAAATAATTATCATCAATAAAAATTCCATTTTGAATTCAATCTCTTCCATGTTAAAATATTCTTATTTGCAAATCTGCCATGATGTGTTTAGGGTAGGTGTAAGGAACCCGAGTAGCGTCCTATCCTTCATCGACACAACACTAAAACAAGCTACACACAAACATATAAAACAAATAGATATATTTTATCTCGGGCTACTCTAAGTTGAGATAATGCCCCTAGCAACACTCACACGAGTCTGCTTCAGTCGGTGACGCAACCCTACTAAGTGTGTCACCCTGGTCTTGCTTTGGAGGATGGAAGTTTGCTAAACTTTCCTTCCTTACTAGGCCACTACACAATGACGAGAACCATGTTAGTTTGGTAGGCCTTATTGTGTGGCTTGTAAGCTACTTCATGTTGGCATCGTTTAAGAGGATGTGAGTTGCCTTTTCTTATTGGATTAGCCTTGAGTCAAGTTTATTTGTGGTTTAGAATAAGTACCCTAGCAGCTCCTTCTCTTATGACATCTTCAAGTCTTGGTCTAGTCCTTCCTCAGGGCTCCCCGCTTAGTAGTTTCTCTAGGTCAGATAGCATCTGTCCCATTGATGATAGACTATCCTGATGATCAGTTCTACTTGGAAAGTTGTAAGCCTACACGCTTTCTTTCTATATTGATCATTACACATCGACCGACACCTTAGGTTGGTTAGTTCTCACTATGCTAATGGATACACCACTCATGCTGATGGATAAACTTTAGGTTGGTTGGTTTACGCACCTTAGGATACACCACTCATGGAAGATGTAAGTCTGCTATGCTTTCTCCTTGAGTTCGCCATCGTACACCTATGGGCTTTCTTTTCTAGGGCTCAAAATAATGCCCCTAGTAGCACCTACCCTGTGGGCACTATATTTGGATCATGTCCTTTGTGACCCCATTTAGACACTACCCAGGTTACTATCAGATTGGACAGTTCCCCTTTTCTAGTAACCACCCATGTAGTTGCAGAATCCATCTTATGGATGTACAGATTCTCCCTAGGTCCACTGAATTTGAGATAGGTCAAGGCTGACATAGCCCCTTCTCAGTGTGGTCCCTCGCATACCAACAAGGTCTAACATATATATATATATATATATATATATATATATTGGTACCTTTTCCCAAGTAGGCATCCTATCTTTAGGATAGTGTCAAAAACTCTAGAATCACCGCTACTCTTGAGTTGAGATAAGTCCCAGACATTCACTCAATAGTTGCCCTAGGTAGGGTTTGAATTGTTGTACTACCGCAGTCACCCTGGTTGTTCCCCGCTTTAGAAGATGTAAGTGCTACACCTTCTTCCTAGCATAGTATTACACACCAAAAGCCTTAGGTTGGCTAGCTCATCCACCAGTAGACTATCCCTTTGGATTTCTAAATCTAAGGATAAGTCTAGATAGCCCCTTCTCAGTGGGTCCATCACACACCGACATGGTTCATAAATTAAATCTATCAAATTTGACTGGGCTCACATCCCCAATGAATATTCCCTCAATTCATAATCAAACTAAACCAAAAAAACAATATCAAATCATATGAACTTAAGATAAAATTAATCCTGACTACTTTTAAGTTGACATAAGTCCCCAACAGCATTTACTCAAGAGTCAGGTCGTTGATTGTACCTCCAAGTCACCCCAGCAGTTGTTCCTCACTTTGAAAGATGTAATTTTACTACACCTTGCTAGCACAAACGTTGCACACCAAAAGGCAACCCCTTAGGTTGGCTAGCTTCTCTCCATAGTCGGTAGACTATCCCTTTGGATTTGTAAACCTGAGGTAAGTCAAGGCTAATATAGCCCCATCTCATTGGGTCCATCACACACAAACAAGGTCCATACATTAACTCAGATTAAGTTAAACCCAATTTGATTTTCCCTAGTGGAGTTAAATCTCACCCTTCTCCCTAATGGAGCCCCAAATCATATATAAACAAGTCAAGAAAATAAATCAAATTCAAAACCAACCTCCCTAGTGGAGCCAAATTAAACCAAACTCCCCTAGTAGAGTCTAAATCAAAGAAATCCAACCAAACTCTTTTCCCCAGCAGATACATACCCAAACAAATCTATGAAATCAAACTCAAATCCCAATCCCATGGATAGCTAAACTGCTTCCCTAGTGGAAGGTTCATATACCGATCTAAGACTAGCCCATATCTCTAGTAGATATGCCTCCACATCCATTAAAACAAAACAAATTAAAGTCAATTCAATCTTATCCTTGGTGGATTATAGATTCTTATCCCTAGTGGATCTTCTTTACATAAATCATATAATCAAATCAAATTCAAACCTTATCCCCCATAGAATTTCTTCTTCAATTCCCTCGACATAGACCCCTCACATGTCATGTCATGTCCAATGCATATGTGATCCCCTAGCGGATCTCCCTCCATGTTCTTGACATAGAATTCTTATTAAATTTTATTTCTTCTCTTATGCACTCCTTTAATACTTCAACCAAAAGCCTAATAATGTATTCATTCAAATTACATCATCTTAACATTGTAATCCACATTTTATGATTTATGATGGTGCAAGCTCAAACTAACTATGCAATATCATGCTAAACATATTATAGTGAATTAACACACTATATTATATTATAATATATGATGTTATATTATAATTTGCTATAATATAATATATTATCTAACATTACATCTCATTAGAATCACTTAAAAGGAACAAATAACAAAATTTTCTCAAAATATGAATAATGTTCATTTTGGATGCAAAATTAATATTTTTCTATTAGAAATGGTATAAAAATAGCATAATTTTGGTTTCTTCTTTGGTGTGTCATGAATTTGGCCAAATTCTTCCATCTCAACCTTCAAATTAACATTTTTGTGAGTTTTGACCCAATGTATTATAACAAAAGTAAAACATACTAAAATGTACAATAACATTTAGTAACACTCCACCACATTCATATATATGTGAAGTTATATTGTTATGTACATTATATTTTAATATGCTTTCATATAATATATTATGTTACATTACAACTTAAAATGAATCACTTTAAGAAAAAAATTTATAAATTTTGGTTGAAAAATGAACAATTATTTTGAATGCAAAATTCCATTCTTTAGATTAAATGAAAAACCATAGCACACCCCCAATGATGTCCCCTAAACTTACCTTAAATTTGGCCAAATCCCATCATCTCATAAATCAATATTTTTATGAATTATACTAGAACAAACTCTACATCATACTATAACAAACTAAAATATGCTAAATAATAGTAATAATACACAATAGTATGCTATAATGCATGATGCTACACTATGTTATGGCATCCTATATTTTAATACACTATAACATATTTTATTATATTATATTGCATATCACATCATAAGGGATTGTTTAAGTTAAATAAATTATAAAATTAGTCTAAACAAAAAAACTATATATTTTAGTCATATCACTTAGATATTTTAAATTGAAATAATATATTATGATACCATGCTCTACCTATTATGAATTTGGCCAAATTCCACCATTTTAAAGTCCAAATCAACATTTTATAAATAATGCTACTAAGCAATCGCATGTTTGTAAAATACTAAAAGAATTCAAATGCACAAAATAATATATTATGATATATGATGTTATACTATGATATAATATTTATTTTGAACATAAAATCTTACTTTTTAGACTACAAGTGGCGTTGCACACCTTTGGCACTACAACCTAATTCCCACTTCAAATTAAACAAATGTCATCATTTGATTTATTAAATCAATATTTTATGATTTATATTAATATAGACTATAAGGCACAATACCATAATATACTAAAACATTTCAAAACATCTTATATCATCCAAAAACACATCACTACATGCTCCAATATATGATGCTATAGTATATTGTAATATCTGGTATTATAATATGATTCAGGGTATTTAAATCTCAAATAGTCAAGGGAAAGTCTCTTGAAGACATTTTCTTTAGCCATATATGTTAGATTAGGTCATTCTTAGATCTACCCTAATGACATATTTATTCAAGGTTTAGGGGTTTAGGTTTGGTTAGTTTTGGATTTAGGGTTTATTTAGAGTTTAGGTTAGTTTAGGGTTTGTGGTTTAAAGTTTTGGTTGGGTAGGGTTTAGGTTTTGGGGGTTTATGGTTTTAGGTTTGTGAGTTTATGGTTTTAGTTGAGTTTTAAGGTTTAGGGTTTTGGGGTTTTGGGTTTAGTTTTAGGGTTTTGGATTTTGGTTTTAGTTTAGGGTTTAGTTTAGTTTAAAGTTTTAACAGAGAACAAATTTGATTCAATATTCCTTCTTTATTTCATCAATAAGTAACACCTCAAGTTTTTTAAGATACAAGCCATGGCATAGATAAAAAATGAGCACTCATAGAACAAATCAAAAACCCTAGATAAGTACAATCATCTCAACTATAAAGATAGAGTTCCATAAGCAGCAAATTAGATTGGCCATTTGTCAATTTTTCTACTTCCCAAAAGAACAACCCCTGCCTCTCAAGTTCCTGGATCTTCCATCACATCCTCGATCTCTCCCTCCAACCACCATAGTAACCTATGCCGTTTCTACCTCCAAAACCACCACCACTGACCACCAACTCTATATCCACCAAAGACCTCCCCACCACCACAGTGATAACGCCCTCGCCTGCTTTCCACCAGGATCTAAGCCTTGTTGATGGTGATATTTTATATCAAGGTTCTCCCATTCATAGGGTTTAGGTTTAGGTTAGTTTAGTGTTTAGAGTTTAGGGTTAGTTTAGTTTAGGGTTTAGGGTTTGGTTAGGGTTTTTTTAGGTTATTTATTTTGGGTTTGTGGTTTATTTTGGGGTTTAGGGTTTTAGGGTTTAGGGTTTAGGTTTAGGTTTAGGGTTTAGGTTTGGGTTTAGGTTTAGGGTTAGTTTGTGGTTAGGTTTAGGATTTAGTTTAGGGTATTTTTTTTAAATTAAGTAAACCAAGAGTAGTTTACTTATTTTATTTTTATTTACTTGAGTTTATTTTATTTTATTTATTTTGTTTTTTTTATTTAGTATAGTTTATTTATTTTAGTTTAGGTTTTTATTTTATTTTATTTTGGTTTAGGTTAATTTTTAGTAGTATTATTTTTTATTTTTATTTTTTTAGGTTTTATTTTATATTTTAGGTTTAGGTTTTATTTTTTTTTAGGTTAATGTTTTAGTTTTATTTTAGGTTTATTTTAGGTTTTATTTTTAGTTTAGGTTTAGGTTTATTTTTAGTTTATTTTATTTATTTAGTTAAGGTTTAGGTTTAGGTTTAGTTTATATTAGATTTAGGTTTAGGTTTTATTTATTTTTAGGTTTATTTATTTTGGTTTATTTTAGTTTATATTATATTTAGGTTTTATTTATTTTAGTTTATGATCCTAGCTATTCTCCTACCACCGCATGTTAGCCATATCTTAAAGGATTGTATCACTTGAAGGGCTAGCTTGTCGATAAGTTGAGAGCCATACTCATCCCTAATACTTATGAATAACCATCCAGCTCTATTAGAGTAATCCTTGGGGATACTTAGATCCTCTTAAGACAAATAAGGTTAGATATCTCCTCTCAAACCTCTAAGAAGATCATTTCTAAGATCAAGAAGTTTTTCAGTGCAAGTAGCTCAAACCTCCAACACCAAGGAAGGTTTGCATGTTGCAAAGGACAAGCTCAAGGAGGGTGATAACCCAAGTAGCCACCATACTTGCCCTGATAGTCCAAAGAGCAAATCCACCGAGTAGATTCTCTCCACCGCTCAGCTACCACTCTGCCTCCTTTTAGAGAGCAGATCCATGAATAAGGCACTAAATTTACTTACTTACTTTACTTGATTTCTATCATGTACCTCCACCCAAAAGAAATTAATAAAGTAATGATTCTACTTATATATTGTCTACTGATGCTCTTGATTTTATTCCTATTGAAAGCTCTCAGTCTAAATAAAAATAGCTCTAGTAGTTGATCCTTTTTCTAATTCTTTCTTTTGAATTAATTGGTTCACCTTGAGATTTACTTGGAGTCAACTAACTAGGATCCCATAGGACAAGTATAGGTATGCCCATGAGAAGGTCAAACTTTCCACAAGCTCATCATTCCAAGAAGTCACTAAGTCAACCAACATAGTGGAAAAGTTCTACCTCCTGTAGTAGCACTCGTGATAAGTGTAAGCAAGTTATTAGTTCTAGTGAGTAGATAGCCCTCCATAGAATGCTCCACATGGATATGTTGTGGAGGACCAAGCCGAGTTGATTACAATGTCCTAGCTCACCTTAGAAAGTTTTAGCTAAGTTAAGCATATACCATGCTTGTCTTATCCAAGAGATGAGGGAATCTCTAATTAAGGTTACTTAATCTAGAGATATGCTTAGCTCACCACCACTACTAAAGAAGAGGCATGCCACTGAGGACATCTTAGAGCTACATTCAAGTGATGAAGACTTACCTGGGGATGATCGACAACCCTTTACATTTTGATGTGGATACATACAGCTATCTGAGTTCCTCAAGTGTATCAAATATTATGAGTCTAAGAACCTTTCCTACTTGAGGATTGACATCTCCACACCCAAAAGAAAGGATGATGTTGAGTGGATTCAATGAACAAGGTGAGAGGGCCTGAGAGGGACACCACGCTGCATCATAGGGTGGGGTACTTTTTTAGGTGATCGGCTATAGCATTTAGGTATGATGTACTATCTTAAAAGATAGAGGCCTCACCTATAATAGACCAATCAATAAGGACTCCTAAAGGCATGATGGGTCTTCAAATATATGAGAGATTTTCCTCTACTTTACATGGATGAATAAAGATGATTTATATTAAACCGTGCTTTAAGTTCCTATGGAAAGCCTCCATTATTCTTAGTAAATGAAATTTCCTAAGAATACTATCAATTGCTGACATTATCATCTCCAAAGATTTCAAGGTTAAACTTTCAAAGGATTTAGATTTGGAAAATCAATTGGGAAAGTTTAAGGAGAAGATATATTTTTAGAATCCAAATAAAATAAGTAGGAAATTTTCATGATAATAAGAAGCCTAATGAGCATTCCAACCTATCATATGGTTGGGCTTTAATTTTGAAGTTGAGGAGATTTATATGTTTTGAGTTTAAATTTAATTAGATTATTAGTTTTACAATCCACAAACACAAGGTTGTGGGAATGTCTAAGAGGTGGATTTATGCTCATAGATCAAAGAATAACTACCGATCCTAAATCTAGTGACACACATATAAGAGAATAAATTGTTTAACTGGACTATAACCATCCAGAGAACTCTAAAAATAATTTAGTCTCTTATGAATTGCAAAATAATTAAAAAAAAAGACTAAAGTCCTCAACACACTCTAAGAGACTAGAGCATGAGTGTATTAGCATATGACTTAATCTATAGATGCAAAATCTTTTCAAATTTTATTTCATTTAGACACATCATTTTGACAAAGGCTTTAGGATTCCTTATTCCTAAATGCATGATAAAATAGGTTATGGGTCAAATCAGCTAGAAGAAGCAGTTCTCGGCTAAGAGAGGTGCCCTCATAGGTCCAACATTCCATTATTGTGTAAGGATGGAGATACTTCATGTTCAAGAGAGAAAGAATATGCATGCATGTTGTGAAACATACAACGATACAGCTAAAGGGTTGCTAAATCTTTTAATTATCTTATTGTCTTAGCTTTATGATGAGATTATGAGTTGTTAAAATTTGTTATGAGTGATTAGTTGGGTAGAAAAGTTATTTTATCCTAAGAGCCTAATTGTATCCAAGCCACACATTAAAACATCAATCATTTAAGAGACTATAAAAGCATGCCGCCCTAATGCATAAAACATAACATCAAAAAAATATAAATTATAGTAAAAGAATAAAAGGCTGTGGTGGTACATGAGAGAGAAAATGGGTAGTAGCTCTACCTTTATACAACCTGAATATGAAAGAATAATTATAATTGTATTAAATGCTATGGGGTCTTCTTTCTTCATATTTCCATTTTGATTTGGTTCCTTCTTTGATTTGATGGTGCTTGCTTCAAAGGCATCATAGGCACCCTGAGAAAGCCTTGGCCACTCATCCTAATCCCCATAGCACTAATCCAAATTCCTATTCCAAAATTACATTTATATGGGAAAGTAAATCTAACTACACCTCAAAAGAGAGTTAGCTAAATATACATATAATCCCAAGCAAGTTGTATTTATAATTTGGACTTAGCACCCTACACATAACTAAGCCCACCTATCCTAACTTGATTATGCTTAAGGATTTAAGCAACATGTAAAAAAGAGCATTCATATTTATTTTAAGCATCTCTTAAGCATAATCCCTTATAGAAACATGATTAGCTAATAGCCTATCATCTAGTCTACAAAGCATACACCCTAACATCCAATCTAAAATAATACATCATAAAAAACATACATCACATCATACACCATCCTAACTTAGAGCTAAGTGGTGACTTAATTCTAATGCATGTAAAGGCTTGTGTGGTAAGTCTTATTAAGCATTAGTGTTGTATTTTTTAAGTGTAGAAGGATTCAATTTAACATGAAAGGTTGATTTCACTTGAAGTAGTTTAATTGATTTGAGAATTTTAATTTGTGTTTTTTTTCATTTGATTACACTTAGCAACTAAGTGTTATAAAGAGAGGAAAAGAGATTGCCCTCTTTCATCCCTTAAAGTCACTTTCTAAAGTATATTAATTTGATTTAGATCTCTAGTGAATGGCTTATTAAATGATTTAATTAATCCTTTAGTTCACCTTAAATAATCCTATTCAAAATGAAAGGCATATTAAGATTAAATTAATTAAATTACTATCACATGACATATATTAAATCATTCTTTTCCATCACATGTAACATGCATATGATTTAATCCTAAGTGTACCAATACATGCAACATATTTTAGCACACTTAAATGATGAATGTATGTGTATATTTAGAATTTAAATTTTATTTGATTGAATTATTTAAAAATATTAATTTAAAACTTTATCCAAATTCTTACAAAAGGACGTAAGAATGAAATTAAATAGGCATGTGTCATTGTTAAACTGAAGTGAGGTAATCAAATGACCTCCTTGAAGCTAAAGCCTCATATTCTCGGATGTCCAAACTATATGCCCATTTGCATTCAAACATATGTAAATTCATATACATGAACATAGAAGTAAGCTCCAAATCATGTGGCTAATTAATTCAACCACTTAGTTAATTATGAATGCATGCAATTTTAATGTAAAATGGGATTTTCATTCACTAATCACATATACATATACATGTACAAAGATATGGCAAGTGCATGTCATTGTTAAACCGGAAGTGAGGTAATCAAATGACCTCCTTGAGCTAACTAAAGCCTCATATTCATGTCCACTATATACTTACTTTTCTTGGACACACATGGATGTATACATAAATGGGGAAAAACTCATGCAAAGATTATATATATATTTTTTTTGGTTGAATCATTTATATATTTGAATTAAAGCTCTATCCAAATTCTAATGTTGAAATACATAAGAATGAAATCAAATGGGTATGTTGTTGGAAGTGAGGTAATCAAATGACCTCCTTAGGGCTAGCTAAAGCCTTGTGTTCTGGACATCGTAGACTATATACCCATTACCATTCAATCTTATATAAATCAACATGAATAGAGGAAAGAGAACTCAACATTCATACACTTAAGCTATAAGCACATGCATTCCTTATGTATTTATAACTAGCATCATAACACATATTATTATTCATTTTTAAGCTTTTAAAAAATACATTTAGATTTAATAGTGATAATAGCCACCTATATATTAAATTAAATCAACACATACAAGCTTACATAAAGGAAATCCATTTTATTTTACTTGATTTTGAAAAGATGGATGCATGAATTCAAATGACATACCAAATTTAACATGATTAGGAAGAGGACAATCAAATATAAGCATGTGATTCATTCAACTAAACTAGTTCTTAAGGACAATAAAATCAAATAAGATTATTTAAAGCAAACCAAAGCTTCTTTATTAATTAAGTTTTGGAGTTGATTTAATTTAAAGAGGTGAAGAGAACACATTACTTGTAGTTTTAAACCCATTCCCACATTAGTGATTTGATTTAATATAAGGAAATGTAATTAAGTTGATTTTATGGGTTAATTAAGTTGAAACCTTAATCAAATGAATTAATTACCCTACCTATGTCTCTTAAAGTAATTAACTAAATAATTATGAGCCAACATGATATGCATGGAAAACAACTTGCAATGATCCTAGAAATTAATAGTTAATTAGATTAAGGACTTAATTAATTACTCTATGGTTTTCCCACACAAGTGGACTAACCATAATTTCATTAAACTCCTTTAGTTATTAAACATAAAGATCTACACCATAATTTAATTAATTAAAGTCTGATGTGATTATGATTTCAATTTGATTAAGTGATTTAATTAATTAATTAAATTTTAATTAATTTCATTTTAAAAAAGGGTGAAATAAACTTAGGGAAAGGGGTACCAACCCTATTCCTTAGTTCACTTACTATTGAAAAATGATTAATAAACTTAATTAACTAATTTGTTACTGTTCCTGGGATTATTAAATAATTAGTTAACTTAAAAGAGTAGTCAAGGTTTAATTTGTCAATTTTTCTAATTAAGTGAATAATAAATCCCAAGAAAATTATGAGAGGCAGAGGTCATCCAATTAAATTAACCTATAAAATTTGGGATTAATTGCTCAAGTAATTAAGTAGTAAACATGATAATTAATTTTGCAATCAATACTTAATTATTGTTCAAAATTAGTTATGATCATTTTTAATTAATTCTCCTTTGAAATACCTTTAAAATGAATATTTATTTGCATTTTTTGATTTCTCTATAATTGTTTATGATTTTTTAAAGTTTTAGCCATTAAAAATGGTTAATTAAGCCTAATTAAAGCATAATCTAGTTGGCACCATGCTGATGTACTTTTCACATGGCACCAGATTGGCTACTTAAAACTATCCGACTCGATTTCACGTATCAATGCAACTTCTTCATCCTTTTTGATCTAAGATTGGATGGCTATAATTAATCCCATAACTTAATAGGATTAAATCAAATTGATCTAGTGATCTAATCATGACCATCCATTCATCACACAAAATGGATAGGATCTAACATCATGAGAGAGAGAATGGAGTCCGTCTTCCATTGCTCACTTGATCCAAGCTTACCTGGCATCAACTCCAAAAGTATCCCACATTCATGACATCAATCAGAGGGGATCCAATAGTCAAGATCACATGAGATGGAAGTTTTCTTCAAAAAGTTCTAACCCATTATTGCCTAAGGATTAGTTTTGAAAGCATACCTCACCGAAGCTCAAGACTAGTGGCTCGAATAATTAAAGAAGCTTCATCTAGTGGAGTGAAGCCCTATTGAGTAGCAATTGGATCAATTCCATGACGTTTGGTTAGAAGGCCACAAATTGATGATTTGGAGCTCAACTTTGATCAAAGTCCCACCTTCAGTGCTCGAGAAGCTTGGAAGATGATTTTTTCTTGCTCGACAAGTCCTGGGATAGGTTCGTGTAAAATTAATTTTAGTTTGATGGATAAATGGAGAATTTAGGTTGATAATGGGCGTGTCCTTTTTCAAGACAAACGAGAATGGAATTTTTTGATCGAGGAATTAGCTAAAGAGCTTAGGAAATGGCCCTAATAGCTCATCTTAGGTAGCTAGGGCTCTGAGAAATGATTTTTGTGTGTGTTTGAGTGGAAACGAGGGGGTGTATACCCCCCTTCATCTTTATCATATGGTGGGATGAGTTTTCTAGTGGCCAAGCCATCTCGTGAGTGGGTATGTGGAGGAGGTGAGTTGGTTGGTTGAAGGTGTGGAGATGGCTGCCAAGGAGGAATCATGGGTGTCCTATGGGTTTCAAATGCTCCAATGGGGAGGGTGAGGTGATATCACATCCCATGGGTCATGGCCAACCCAACCACCCCTTGGGTCAGGTTGGGCATTGTCCTGGTGCAGTGGACCATTGGGAGAGTGGGCCAAGAATGGAAATGACCACTTACATTCATGATTTACCTCATGTGATGCCCTTGACCCAAGGATATAATGATCATCTGACATTAGATTTAATTTAGGCATATCAAAAATGAGCCAAAAAAAGGTTATCTCAAATTTCAAGTCAATTGGAGTTGATTTGGTTAGGTTTGGCTCAATTTGACTCAGGTCAAATTTAGGTTGGTCAAGTTGACCAATTGGTCAAACTGGGTCCAAGGGTTGGGTCAAGTTTATATGATCATTTGGGATGTTTTGGTTCAATTGGTTTGGTTTAGTTTGGCTTATTTGATTGGCTCATTTGAATTCATTTGGGTCAAATGAAGTTGACAAATTTGACCAAATTGGCCAAATTGGGTTTGGTGTTGGGTTTAATTAAGAAATTGAAGATGATTGTAGGCTTTGGTTTCAATTAATTTGATTTGGTTTTGATTTAGGCCAACTTGAACCTTTAGGTCGGGCTAGCTAAATAGGTGAATTGGGTCCAATCAAGGCTTGAAGTTCAACAATCAATTTGGAATGAACTTGAGCCATATGCAATCAATTTGGTTTATATTTTGATTTGACCCAATTTGGTCTTTAGGTCAATTTGGGTCAACTTGGGTCAAGAGGGCAATGGTTTTGTTTGACTCAATTATAAGTCAAGTCATATTCAAATATTGATTTTGATTTGGTGTGAATCATAGTTTCAAGGATTTTGCTTAGGTAATTTGGCTAGTTTGTTCATTTGGGTTAATGGGTTGACTTGGTCAAATGACCAAGTCGGCTTGGTTTGACCAAATTTATGACAATTGATCAACTATGGGTGATCAACAATCAAGATAAGAGATTTTGATGGGCTTAGTTAAATCTAATTTGGAAAGGATTAGAACTTGGCTCAAATAGGTCAAATTGGCCACTTTGGGTCAAGTGGACCAACTGGGTTTAGTTGGCTAGATTTTGGGTTGAGTTCGATTTTGTTGAGTTTATATGTGAATTTTGGATTGATATATAAATTTAATTGCAATTGGCTTGGGTTCAAATAGGTTTTGGTTCATTTGAACATTTCATGTCAAAACAGTTGGGTTTGACTTGGGTTGATTTTGCTTGATGATTGTAGATTTCATTTATATTTGTGAATATGATTGAAGGTATGATTGATTCATGAGAAAATCAATTGAATTTTGAATGAAGGAATTTGGCTAAGTCCATGGAGTTAGGTCACGCGGCTTAGGTTTGGATTTTGATTTGGTTTGATTTAGTTTTGATGATTTAAATGTATATTTCATTTAAATTTGTGAATTTGATTTAAAATATGATTGATTTGTGAGAAAATCAATTGAGTTTGACTTGATTTGGATTAAGATTTGGCTAAGTCCATGGGATAGGTCATATGGCTTAGAAATTTAGATTTAATTTGATTTAGTTTTGATAATCATTTGAATGTAGATTTGATTTATATTTAGAAGATGATTGAAGATATAAATTGATTATGACAAAAAATGAATTGATTTTGGATTGATTTGGATTAAGATTTTGCTAAGTCCATGGTATAGGTCATATGGCTTGGAAGGGTTTCAAGTTTTTTCATCATGGGATTCATTCATTTGGTTTTAGAATTTGGGTTTGGATTTGATTTGAATTTGATGTTTGAATTGAACTTGAGGTTTGGTTTGAGAAGGTGAACATGGATTGGATTTGGGTTGTAGGGTAGATTATCCTAATCCAAGGCATAATCTAATCCTATGGTTAACCTTTCTAAGTCTTTAATCTTAGGTTAAGTGTTTACCTAATTGTTAGAAGTGTCTTTTACTGTGGAAGTCTATTGAAGACTTTAAGTCTAAGATGGGAAGATTGAATGACTCCAAAAGTGAGGTCAAAGCCTTGGGCTCCATAGTGTTTCCCTTGAGATAGATTATTAAGACGGCCAAGTTTTACATTATAGACTTGATACAGCTTTGCTTTAGAAACCATGTATATATGAGAACAACATAGTTCCATCCTCTCTACATCATTGTATGAAGTTCGTGAGAGGTGGGATCGTCTAATCTATCAAAGTAGATCTCAAGCCATTTATAGTTCACGAGGTTGGCATATATGAGGATGAAGCTTACTACCTCCCTCAAAATCAACAAGCCTATTCTCATGAACTTGGCCAAAGTTTAAAAATAAAAGAAATAGAACTAGAAAAAGAAAGAGAAAAATAAAAAAGAAAAGAGAAAATGAAAAAGAAAATAAAAAGGAGCGAAAATAGACTTGGAGGAGGAAGTGGAGTTGACATTAGATTCCACCCACGTTCATTACTCCATTTGAACACATGGGTAGGACTTCCTGACCTCCACTAGGTAGAGGAAGAGGCCAGTTCAGAGGCAATGTCAAGGGTGGAAAACCTCCTTATTGGCTAGCAAATAGAAGATATGTCTCAACTACCAAGAGTACGCCTACTATCTATATGGATTTATAATCTAGTTCATAGAATGAGTCTTATATGGTTAGCACTAGCTCTTCCAGTAGATTCCCTTGGAGGTGACACTTGAGGATAGCGATGAAGACCGCTCCAAAAAAAAGCAAAGTCTATTTGTGAAAGTTAGGCATCAGGAACCTTGCTCTAACCCACTTTCCTCTTAAAAGGAGGTTTGGTAGTTAATGAAGCTAAGTCATCCAGTGAAAGACTCGTGAGGTTCTTTCTGGAGCATGATCCACAAGTCAAGAAGTTGATGTATAACTTGAGGATGATTCATATAAAGATTCAATAGAATTATGTTTTGATTAGTACTTGCCTTGTGTTCATAATTTAGCAAAGAAAGGATTAATCCCACATACTTGGTCAATGTGCAGGTCAGACTACTTTGAAAGAATATGGATGAACAAATGTAAAAAAATTCTCAATCATGACTGAGATTAGGATTTAGTATAGTGGGTCTCGATGATGGATCACTTAGTAATCACCAATCAATTGGAATCGATAGGTTCTTTTCAAATTACATTAACTCATATAAGGTATTCTTAGAAACTTTTAGATGATCTAGATGAGTTTGAAGTCAAAGATGCACCACCGAGTTGAAGAAGAGATCAAGTCAACCATCGATGAGCTCAAGAAATCAACTTAGAACGGAGAAGATCGCGACATACATCAATTTTTTGTTGAATGAAATTGAAACCAATGACTTAGGTAGGCTATTGATTGAGTTTAAGGACTACTTTGCATGGAGTTATGAAGAGATGCTTGGATTGGCTCCTGACATAGCAATCCATAAACTAGTAATAGAGTATACTGCTAACCCTATAAAGCAAGCTACTAGACGCATGCGATTAGACATAGAATAATAGGTCATTTATGAAGTCAAGAAATTGATCGATGCGGGCTTCATCCAAGAAGAAAAATACCCTACTTGGTAGCCACATCATCTAGTTAAGAAAAAGAATGGACAAATTCACATGTGCATCAATTTTAAAGATTTAAAAAGGCATGTCCAAAAGATGAATTTCCACTACCAATCCAGAGATGATGGTGGACATTGCCTCATCTCATGTAGTCTTTTCTTTCATGGATGGCTCATCTAGATATAACCAAATAAAGATGGCCCCTGAAGATGAAAGAAACACTGCTTTTAGAACCCCTGATTGGAAATCTATTATAATAAGGTAATGCCTTTCGACAAAATGCGATGTTACATACCGACGCTATGACTCAAATCTTGACAAACTCATTCATCATCAAGTCATGTGCTATGTTGATGATCTCATGGTCAAATGTAGAGATAAGGAAGACCATCTCTTTAACCTGAGAGTAGTTTTTAAATAGTTAAGACAATTTAACCTCAAAATGAATCCCCTATAGTGTGCAATCAAAATTACTTCAGGAAATTCCTTGGGTTTGTTGTTCGGCACTAAAGAATCAAAATCGAATTGGGGAAGATCAAGGAGATATTAGAAATGTCACCCCCTAAAATTTTAACTCAACTTAGATCATTTTAAGGGCATTTGGAGTATCTAAGATGCTTTATATCCAACTTATCGTAGATGTCGACCATTCTACTTGTCAAAATGATGCCAAGTTCAAGTGGGATGATAAGTGTGAGCATGCCTTTGAAGACATCAAGCATTACATGATGACACTACTGGTTCTAGGTGCCCCTATCCGCAGCTCATACTTTACTACTGTTGACTCCTTAGTGCTTTGTTGGCCCAAGCCAATGACAAGGAAGGAAACTGCACTCTACTATGTCATCCATCATCTAATCCCTGAGCCTAATTATCCACCCATTAGAATCATTGAGCTTTAATCTTTGCATCCCAAAAGCTACAACAATACATGCTTCCTCATAAGGTGAACTTAATCTCTAGGATCAATCCACTACGACATCTCATGATACGATTCGATGCTTTATCGGATGGTTGCACGTCCATGATCCTCTCATAATTTGACATTACCTTTGTACCCCTCTATGTGATGAAAGGACAAGCGCTAGTAGATTTCTTAGCAGCACACCCACTTCATGCTAACTCTCCTCTTAGTGATGATCTCCCCGATGAATAAATCATGAACTTAGGGGATACTAGCATTCACCCTAGGAGATGTACTTTGATTGTGCAGCTTCATCTCAAAGAGGAGAAGAACCATAATCTACTATTCTAGGAAAGGCAGGGGTAGGAATAGTTCTCTTAACTCCAGATTGCAATGTGATGAGATTCTCATACCATCTATCCAATCATTGGACCAATAATGAAGCCAAATATAAGGCTCTGATTGTTGGTCTGGAGTTAGTCCTCACTCTAAGCATCCAAAACATCAACATCTTTAAGGATTCTCAGCTGGTTATCAACCAAATTATTGGGTCCTATAAGGTTATAAAGCCCAAGCTCCATCCACCACAAGTACACCATGGAGTTGTTGGCCCAAATTAGAGGCTACCCTTTATAACATTCCTCGAGGAGAGAACATCTAGTAGCATATGCTTTTACAAGCTTTTGAGTTGACATGTCCGGAGGATGAGTCCATATTAATAATAGTCCAAAATAGACAAGTCTTATCCCTTATTAATATTGAACTCATCGAACAGTACAATCTGGAAGGGGAGGTTTCCATTGCCAAGAAGGATGAGGAGTTAGGTTGGTGGCTACCATTCATGGATTACCTAAATAAAGGCAAACTATCTGAAGAGAAGTCTCAAGCCCATTAAATAAAGAAGAGAGAACTTTTGTATGCTCTTGTGGATGGTGTCTTGTAGATAGTCTTTCAATCATATGTTTTGTGTATAGACAAGCATGAAGCCCATAAGATTTTGATCGAGCAACACTCAGGATTATGTGGAGCCATCCAATCCGGTCTGAAGATGAAAGCTAAGATCAAGACACTAGGATACTACTGGCCATCGATGATCAAAGATTGCATGGATACAACTAGGCGATGTCACCAATGTCAAATAGTGTGGTCACACACCCACATATTCTACACATACATTGGTCTCATGGCCATTGTTGGGGGTACCGACATAGTGGTCTAAATGGTCCTCTTTTTCTAAGGGTCATCGTTCATCTTAGGCTAACTACTTTTCCATATGGGCAAGTTGATTGCAAAGAGGTCACAACTTCACATGTGCTCTAATTTTTAGGAATCATATCGTATATAAGTTTGGAGTGCCTGATGAATTATATCGATAATGGTGCGCATTCAAGAGCACGAGATCAACAACCCGAGACACATCATAGATTGGAGATATTCTACCATCAACTACCTGAGGGAAAATGGCTTAATAGAAGCCTTCAACAAAACTCTCATCCAAATTCTGAAGAAGACACTCGACAATAACAAGTGATAGTGTCATAAGTAGTATGTTGAAGCCTTGTGGGCCTACCACACCACATATAAAACTCCAACTCAGTCTACTCTTTTTTCCTTAGTGTATGGGTCTGAAGCCATTCTACCATTAGAAGTCCAACTCCCATCATTAAGGATAGTTGTGGGTAGCAAGATCACAATATAGTAGAATGCCAAGTTGCAATTAGAAGAGCTCGAAGGTTTGGAGGAGAGACGCCTGTGGGCATGCCAAAACTTCGAGTTGTATAAAGCTAAAATGATTCAATCTCACAATAAGTTAGTTCATCCTAGAGCTTTTCAAGTAGGAGAGCTTATTTTAGTTCTAAGGGATTGTTGGTTGGTTGTAAGATGAGAGGCAAGTTTGAACCCACTTGGGAAGGCCCTTTTTACCAGAGAGAAGGCCTACTAAAGAGGATCTTATTAGCTTATTAATCATACGAGAGAGCACCCAATGCTTCCAATTAACAGGATCTAGTTAAAGAAATATTGTAAATCATGTTTGAAAGTAATTATCATTAATGAAATTCCATTTTGAATTCAATCTCTTCCATGTTGAAAGTATTCTAATTTGCAAATCTGCCTTAATGTGTTTAGGGTATGTGAAAGAAACCCGAGCGGTGTCCTATCCTTCATCGACACAACACAAACCCAAACTATAGACAAATATATAAAAATAACACATGTCTTTTATCTCGGTTAACTCTAAGTTGAGATAACACCCCAAACGGCACTCACTCAATAGCTGCACTAGGTCGTGCTGACGTGCTACCCTGCTTGTGTCACCCCAGTGGTCTTCTTACTTTAGATGATGTAAGTCTGCTACACTTTCCTTCCTTACTTGGCTACTGCACATAGATGAGTGCCTTGTTAGTTTGGTAGGCCATAATACGTGGCCGATAAGCTATGTCTTGGTGGCTTTATTTAAGAGGATGTCAGTCTGCTACACTTTGCTCTTGGATTAACCTTCATACTTTAATTAGGTCAAGTATATTTGAGGTTTATGATAAGTCCTCTAGTGGCTCTTTCCCTCTTGACGGGTTCAAGTCTGAGTCCAGTCCTTCCTTAGGGATCCCTACTTAGTAGTTGCTCTAGGTCAGATAGCATATGTCCCGCTGTGATAAACTATCCCAATGATTAGTTCCTCTTAGAAAGTTATAAGCATGTACACTTTATTTTCAAATTGATCGTTGTACACTAACGGGCACTTTAGGTTGGTTGGTTCTCACTATGCTGATGGATACACCACTCAAGCTGATAAATACACTTTAGGTTGGTTGGTTCTTGTAACTTAGGATACACCACTCATGGCAGATGTAAGTCTGCTAAGCTTTCTCCCTGAGTTAGCCACCGTACACCTATAGGCTCTCTTTTCCAAGGCTCAGGATAACGCCCCTAGTAGCACCTCCCATGTGGGCACTATATTTAAATCACATCCTTCGTGATCCCATTTAGACACAACTCGGGTTACTATCGAATTTGACAATTCCCCTTTCCTTATAACCACCCTTGTGGTTGGAGAATTTGTCCTCTAGATGTTCATATTCTCTCATAGTCTAGTAAATCTGAGATAGGTCAAGGCCAACATAGCCCCTTCTTAGTGTGATCCCTCGCACACCAACAGGATCAATGCAAAAATATAAACAAAATATATATTCACTTTTGGATTAGGAGGACACCCATAGTGGTACATTTTCCAAAATAGGCATCTTATCTTTTGGGTAGTGTCAAGAAAACTCCCTATAGGAATCGCATGATTACTCTTGAGTTGATATAAGTCCCCAATATCATTCAGTCAGCAGTCACCCATAAGATGGGTTCTATTTTTTATGCTACCAATAGGACACACCAGTGATTATTCCTTGCTTTAGAAGATGTAAGTCTGTTACGCCTTCTTCCTAGCACAGTCATTGCACATCGAAAGGCAACCCCTTAGGTTGGCTAGCTCTACCCCACGGCCACTAGACTATCATTTGGATTTGTAAATTTGAGATAGGATAAGTCTGATATAGCCCCTTTCAGTGGGTTCATCACACACCGACATGGTCCATAAATTAAATCAATCAAATTTGACTAATCTCACATGGCTAATTGATAATCCCTCAATTCAAAATCAAACTAAACAAAAAAAACCAAATTAAATCACATAAAATAAAGAAATAATTAATCCTGACTACTTTTGAGTTGACATAAATCCCCAACGACATTCATTCAGTAGTATCCCTAGGTCAGGTTTGATTTATTATGCATCCAACAGGTCATCCCGACGGTTGTTCCTCACTTCGAAAGATGTAAGTTTATTATGCCTTCTTCCTATCACAGCCATTGGACATTGAAAGGCAACCCATTAGGTTGGCTAGCTCTATCCCACAACAGGTAGACTATCTCTTTGGTGTTCCTAGCACAACCCTAACGGATCCTTAAATGACACACCATAGAACACCCCAAATGATGTTCCCAAAAGCTTACCTTAAATTTGGCCGAATCCCTTCTTCTCATTCTATTAATCAATATTTTTATGAATTATACCAATAGAAACCCTACTACATCATATGATAATAAACTAAAATATGCTAAACAACAAGTAGGAATACACAATATTATGATTTAATGCATGATGCTACACTATGTTATAAGCATCCTATATTATATTATATTGCATATCACATCACAAGGGATTGCTTAAGATAAAAAACCATAAAATTTGTCTAAATTATAAAAAACTATATATTTTAGTCGTATCACTTACATATTTTAAATTGAAATAATATATTATAATGTCATGCACTACCAATTATGAATTTGGCCAAATTCTGCCATTTTAAAGTCTAAATCAACATTTTTATAAATAATGCTAGTGTTGGCTCGACTGCATTATCTTAAAATACTAAAAGAATTTAAAATGCATAAAATAATATATCATGATATATGATGTTATACTATTCTACAACATATAATATTTATTTTGAACATAAAAATCTTAGTTTTTAGACTACAAGTGGCATAGCACACCTTTGGTACTACAACCTAATTCCCGCTTCAAATTTAACAAAATTCATCATCTGATTTATTAAATAAAAATTTTTATGATTTATATTAATATAAACTATAGGGCACAATACCATAATATACTAAAACATTTTAAAACATCTTATAACATTAAAAAACACTTCACTACAAGCCCAAATATATTATGCTACAATATACCATAATATATGGTATTATGATATGATTTAGGGTTAATGTTTATGGTATTCAAATCTTTAATAGTCAAGGGAAAGTCTCTTGAAAACATTTTCTTTAGCTAAAATAACTATGTTATGATTAGATCATTCTTTATATCTAATCCTGATAACATCATTATTCAAGGTTTAGAGTTAGGGTTTAGGGTTAGTTTAGGGTTTAGGGTTTAGGGTTTAGGGTTATAGGTTTTAGGGTTTAGGGTTTTAGGGTTTCGAGTTTAGGGTTTTACGGTTTAGGGTTTAGGGTTTAGGTTTTAGGTTTTAGGGTTTAGGCTTTAGAGTTTAGGGTTTAGGGTTTTGGGTTTAGGGTTTAAGATTTAGGGTTTATAATTTAGAGTTTAATGTTTAGGGTTTAAGATTTAAAATTTAGGGTTTAGGGTTTAGGTTTTAGGTCTTAGGTTTAGGGTTTAAGTTTTAGTTTAGGGTTTAAGGTTTTTTTTTCTAACAGAGAACAAATTTAGTTTCAACATTTCTTTTTTCAATTTCATCAACCAAGTAGAAGCCAAGTTTTCTTAGACAGAAGCGACGACATAGATAAAAAAGTAGTACCCATTGAGCAAATCAAAAACCCTAAGTATGTAAAATTGTCTCTACTATAAAGACACAATTCCATAAGTAGCAGATCGAATCTTATGTTCTTTAGTTTCCCCAATTCCCATCATAACCACCCCCACCTCTCGAGCAGCGGGATCCACCATCATATCCCCGATCTCTTCCTCCACCACCACCATTTATAACCTCCTCCTCCTCCATCCACTTCTTTCGACCACCACCTCCATATCCACCAACACCTACATATCCCCCACCACCACTGTGATAACCATCGCCTCAGCCGTCATCTCCACCACCAAATCAAGACCAAGCCTAGTTGATCGTGATGTTCTTATCGTTAAGGTTCTCCCCATTCTTAGGGTTTAGGGTTTGTTTAGAGTTTAGGGTTTGGGGTTTAGGGTTGTAAGTTTTAAGGTTTAAGGTTTAGGGTTTAAGGTTTAGGGTTTAGGGTTTAGGGTTTTAGAATTTAAGGTTTAGGGTTTAGGGTTTAGGGTTTAGGGTTTAGAGTTCAGGGATTTAGGGTTTAGGGTGAGGGCTTAGGTTGAGGGTTGTAGGTTTATCGTTTAGGGTTTAAGGTTTAGGATTTAGGGTTTAGGTTTTTTAAAAAAATTAAGTAAACCAGTAGATTTAGGATTATTTAGTTTATTTTATTTTTTTTCTTTTTATTTAGGTTTATTTTTTATTTTTATTTAATATACTTTATTTATTTTAGGTTTATTTATTTTAATTCAATTTTTTTCTTTTAGGTTTACTTTTATTTTTCAATTAAGTTTTATTTTTATTTTATTTTTTTAGGTTTAGGTTTTATTTTTTTATTCTTAGGTTTAGGTTTAAATTTAGGTTTTTATTTTATTATTTTAGGTTTAGGTTTTAGGTATTAATCTTTTATTTTTATTTTAGGTTTTATTTTTTAGTTTAGGTTTAGATTTATTTTTATTTTATTGTATTTTATTTAGCTTAAGTTTAGGTTTAGGTTTAGTTTATTTTAGGTTTAGTTTATTTTATTTTGTTTATTTTATTTTTATTTTAGGTTTAGGTTTTTTTTTAGTTAAGGGTTTAGGTTTTATTTTTATTTATTCTTAGGTTTTATTTTAGGTTTAATTTTTAGGTTTAGGTTTTTATTTAATATTAATTTTATTTAATTTTAAGTTTATTTTATTTAGGTTTTTATTTTTTTTCATATAGTTTAGGTTTTTATTTATATTATTTTAGTTTATTTTTATTTTTTATTTTATTTTATTTTTAAGTTTAAGTTTTGGTTTAGGTTTTAGGTTAGGTTATTATTTTATTTTATTTTTATTTTATTTTATATAGGTTTAGGTTTTTATTTATTTTATTTTTAGGTTTTATTTAGTTTAGGTTTAGGTTTTTAGGTTTTTAGGGTTTAGGGTTTAGGGTTTAGGTTTAGTTTAGTTTTAGGTTTAGGTTTAGTTAGGATTTAGGGTTTATGGTTTAGGTTTAAGTTTAGTGTTTAGATTTAAGGTTTAGGTTTTGAGGTTTAGGTTTAAGTTTAGGTTTAGAAATGGTTTAGGGTTTATAGTTTAGATGTAGTTTAAGTTTTAGTTAAGTTAATTTAGGTTTAGATTTAGGTTTTAGGGTTTAAGGTTTAGTTTGAGTTTAGGTTTAAGGTTAGGTTGAGTATAGGTTTAAGGTTTAAGTGATTAGATTTAGGGTTTAAGGTGAGTTTAGGTTTAGGTTTAAGGTTTAGATTAAGTTTAGGTTAGGTTTATATTTAGGGTTTAGTTATTTGGTTTATGGTTTGATTTATAGTTTTAGGTTTAGGTTTAGGATTTAGGTTTTAGTTTAGGTTTTAGGGTTTAAGATTTAGGGTTTAAGGTTTAAGGTTTTAGGTTCAGGGTTTATGGTTTAGGGTTAGTTTTAGGGTTTAGGGTTTAGGATTTAGGGTTTAGGTTTTTTTTGTAAAATTAAAACTATTAGGTTTAGGTTTATTTAGTTTATTTAGTTCATTTTTTTATTTGATTTTATTTTATTTTTTTTATTTAGGTGTATTTTTTATTTTTATTTAGTTTATTTATTTTGTTTATTTATTTTAGTTTAGGTTTTTTATTTTTGTTTATTATGTAGGTTCAGGTTTATTTTTTAGTGGAGTTTTATTTTTATTTTATTTTTTAGGATTAAGTTTTATTTTTTATTTTTAGGTTTAGGTTTATGTTTTTATTTTATTTTTTTAGGTTTAGCTTTTAGGTTTTATTTTAGGTTTATTTTTTGGTTTTATTTTTAAGTTTAGGTTTAGGTTTAGGTTTATTTTATTTATTTATTATTTATTTTAAGTTTAAGTTTCTTTTTTAGTTTAGGGTTTAGGTTTTATTTTTTATTTATTTTCTTATTATTTTAGGTTTTTTTTTAGGTATAAGTTTTTATTTAGTTTTTATTTTATTTTGTTTTTATTTTAGGTTTAGTTTTTATTTTATTTAGGTATCTTATTTTTTATTTTAGTTTATATTTTTATTTATTTTATTTTTGTTTAACTTTTAATTTTTAATTTATTTTTTTAGGTTCATATTTTAGTTTATGTTTTTATTTTACTTTATTTTAGTTTAGGTTTAGATTTTTAGCTTTTTATGGTTTAGGGTTTATGGTTTCAAGTTTAGGGTTAGTTTAGAGTTTAGGGTTTAGGGTTTAGAGTTTGGGGTTTAGAGTTTAGGTTTTAGGTTAAGGGTTTAAGTTTTAGTTTAGGGTTTAGGGAATTTTTTTTAACAGAGAAGAAATTCATATTCAACATTTCTTCTTTTCGATTCATCAACCAAGTAGCTCCCCAAGTTTTCTAAGACACAAGTGATGACATAGATAAAAAATGAGCACCTATAGAGCAAATGAAAAACCCTAAATAAGTAGAACCGTCTCTACTATAAAGACACAGTTCCATAAGCAACATAACAGATCGACCATTCTTCAGTTTCTCCAATTCCCATCATAACCACCCCGACCTCTTGAGTAGTGGGATCCATCATCATATCCCTGTTCTCTCCCTCCACCACCACCACGGTTGTAACCTTCGTCGCTCCTCCTGGGTCCATAACCACCATTACTCTGACCACCACCTCCATATCCACTAACACCTCCAGATCCCCCACCACCATTGCAATAACTGCCGCCTCTGCCTTTGCTTCCACCGCTAGATCTAGATTGAGCCTAGTTGGCATTGATGTTCCTGCCATTAAGGTTTTACCCATTCTTATGGTCTAGGGTTAGTTTAGGGTTTAGTGTTACTTTAGGGTTTAGTGTTTGGGGATTAGGATTTATGGTTGTAGGTTTTAGGGTTTAGGGTTTAAGATTTAGGGTTTAAGGTTTTAATATTTAGGGTTTAGGGTTTAAGGTTGAGGGTTTAGGATTTAGGGTTGAGGGTTTATGGTTTAGGATTTAGGGTTTATGGTTTAGGGTTTTAGGTTTTAGGGTTTAAGGTTTATTTTATTTTGTTTATTTTATTTTTATATTAGGTTTAGGCTTATTTTTTAGTTTAGGATTTAGGTTTTATTTATTGTTTACCTTTTGGTTTATTTTATTTAAGTTTTATTTAGTTTTATTTTATTTTATTTTAGCTTTATTTTATTTTTTAATTTATATTTAGTTTTAATTTTAGAGTTTTTATTTTTTTTAAGTTTATTTTTTTATTTTATTTTAGTTTAGTTTTTTTATTTATTTTATTTTTTAGGTTTTATTTTTTAGGTTTAGGTTTAGGTTTTAGCTTTTAGGTTTAGGTTTTATTTATTTTAGGTATTTTAGTTTAGGTTTAGGTTTATTTATGGTTTATTTTATTTTATTTATTTTAGAGAATAAATTTAGGTTTATTTTTTTTTTTTATTTATCAATTTAGTTTTTTAGATAGTTGACATAGATATGAGCACTAATAGCAAATCATATAAGTACTTTTTTTTAGTTTAGGAGGTGAATTTTGTTCTTTATTTTTAATTTTTAATTTTTAGTAAGATTCTTATAGTTTTATTTTATTTTTTTTTATTTATATCCACTAGGAGTTTAGTTTTATTTATTTATTTATTTAGTGATGTTTTATTAGTTTTACCCATTTTAGCTTAGTTTATTTTTTAGGGTTTAGGTTTAGAGTTTAGGGTTTAGGGTTTAGGGTTTAGGGTTTAGTTTGGCTTAGGATTTAGGGTTTAGGTTTAAGGTTTAGGGTTTAGGTTTAAGTTTTAGGTTTTAGGGTTTTAGGGTTTAGGTTTGGTTTTAGGGTTTAGGTTTTAGGGTTTAGAGTTTAGGTTTATGATTTTTAGGTTTAAGGTTTAGGGTTTAGGGTAGTTTTAGGGTTTAGGTTTAGGATTTTGGGTTAAGTTTTAGTTAGTTTCAGGTAAGTTAGGTTTATTTAGTTTATTTAGTTTATTTTTTATTTATTTATGTTTATTTTATTTTTTAATATTATTTATGTTTATTTTTTATTTTTATTTAGTTTAGTTTCTTTATTTTAGGTTTATTTATTTTCATTTATGTTTTTTATTTTAGTTTATTTCTTAGGTTTAGGTTTATTTTTAGTTGAATTTTATTTTTATTTCATTTTTTAGGTTTCAATTTTATTTTATTTTTTTAAGTTTAGGTTTAGGTTTTTAATTTTTTTTTTTAGGTTTAGGTTTTAGTTTTTTATTTTAGGTTTATTTCTTTAGTTAGGTTTAGGTTTATTTTAGTTTATTTTATTATATTTAGTTTTGGTTTAGGTTTAGGTTTACTTTATTTTAGGTTTAGATTTTATTTATTTTTGTTTAGTTTATTTTAATTATGGTTTAGGTTTATTTATTTTTATATTAGGTTTAGTTTTTTTTTAGTTTAGTGTTTAGGTTTTATTTTTTTATTTATTTTTAGGTGTCTTTTTTAGGTTTAGGTTTTTATTTAGTTTTTATTTTATTTTATTTTAGGTTTATTTTATTTTTATTTTAGGTTTAATGTTTATTTTATTTATGTTTTTTATTTTTTAGTTTAGTTTAGGTTTTCATTTATTTTATTTTAGTTTAATTTTTATTTTTTATTTTTATTTTTTAGGTTTACGTTTAGCTTTCAATTTTAATTTATGTTTTTAGTTTATTTTAATTTTTAATTTTGTTTTCCTTCAAGTTTTTTATTTCTTTTATTTTGAGGATATATTTAGTTCACGTTTAAGCTTTTTTGCATTTTAGGGTTTAGGGCTTAGTGTTTAGGATTTAAGTTTAGTTTAGGGTTTAGGGTTAGTTTAGAGTTTAGGGTTTAGGGTTTAAGATTTTTGTTTTAACAGAGGAAAAATTTAGATTCAACATTTCTTCTTTTCAATTTTATCAACCAAGTAGTACCCCAAATTTTCTTAGACACGAGTGATGATAGAGATTAAAAATAAGCACCCAAAGAGCAAATTAAAAACCATGGATAAGTAGAATCATGTCTATTGTAAAGACACAATTTCATAAGCAGTAGTTCGAATCGGCCGTTCTTGAGTTTCTCCATTTCCCATCAGAGCCACATCCTACCTCTCAAGTAGCGGGATCCACCATCATAGCCCCAATCTCTCCCTCCGCCATCACCATGGCTGTAACCTACTTCGCTCCTCCCACCTCCATAACCACCACCTCCATATCTACCAGCACCTCCAGATCTCCCACCACCACTACAATAACTGCCACCTCCACCTTCATCTCCACAACCAGATCTAGATTGAACTTAATTGTCAGTGATATTCCTATCATGAAGGTTCTGCCCATTCTTAGTGTTTAGGGTTAGTTTAGGGTTTAGGGTTTAGGGCTTAGGGTTGTAGGTTTTAGGGTTTAGGGTTTAGGGTTTTGGGTTTAGGGTTTAGGGTTTTAGTGTTTAGGGTTTAGGGTTTAAGGTTTAGGGTTTTGGGTTTTAGGGTTTATGGGTTTAGGGTTTAGGATTTAGGGTTGTTGGTTTAGGGTTGCAGGTTTAGGGATACTTTTAGGGTTTAGGATTTTTTTAAAAAAATTAAGTAAACTAGTAGGTTTAGGTTTATTTAGTCTATTTTATATTTATTTGAGTTTATTTTATTTTTTATGTTTTATTTTAGGTTTCTTTTATTCTATTTAGTTTAGTTTATTTTTTTAGGTTTATTTATTTTAGTTTATTTTTAAAGTTTAGGTTTTTTTTGATGAGTTTTATTTTTATTTTATTTTTTTAGGTTTAGGTTTAATTTTTTATTTTTAGGTTTATGTTTAGGTTTGTAGTTTATTTTTTTAGGTTTTATTTTTTAGTTTAGGTTTAGGTTTATTTTTAGTTTATTATATTTTATTTAGTGTACGTTTAGGTTTAGGTTTAGGTTTTATTTATTTTAATTTAGTTTATTTTAGTTTAATTTTAGGTTTATTTTATTTTGTTAATTTTATTTTTATTTTATGTTTAGGTTTTTTTTCTAATTTAGGGTTTAGGTTCTACTTTTTATTTATTTTCAGGTTTAGTTTTTAGGTTTAGGTTAATATTTAGTATTTATTTTATTTTATTTTAGGTTTACTTTCTCTTTGTTTTACGTATAATTTTTATTTCATTTAGACTTTTTATTCTTAGGTTGATTTTTTTTTAGTTTAGTTGAGATTTTTATTTATTTTATTTTTGTTTATTTATTTATTTTTTAGGTTTTAGTTTAGGTTTTTATTTTACTTAATTTTATTTAAGTTTTGGTTTTCTTATTTATTTCATTATTTGGTTTTATTTAGTTTAAGTTTAAGTTTTTAGGTTTTTGGGGTAGGGTTTAGGGTTTAGGTTTTAGGGTTTTAGGGTTTAGGGTTTTAGGTTTAGGGTTAGGGCTAGGGTTTAGGATTTAGGGGTTAGGGTTTACTATTTAGGCCTTAGGTTTTTAGGTTTTGAGGTTTTAAGGTTCAAGGTTTAAGGTTTAAGGTTTAGGGTTTAGGGTTTAGGTTATAGGTTTAGGGTTTAGGGTTTAGGGTTTATTTAGTTTAGGGTTTTTTATATTAAGTAAATAGTAGGTTTAGGTTTATAGTTTATTTAGTTTATTTTTTATATTTGATTTGATTTGATTTTATTTTATTTATTTATTTATTTATTTTTTTTTAATTTATGTTTTTAATTTTAGTTTATTTTTTAGGATTAGGTTTATTTTTTAGTTGAGTTATATTTTTATATTATTTTTTGGGTTTAGGTTTAATTTTTTTTTTGTTTAAGTTTAGGTTTAGGTTTTTGTTTTATTTTTTTAGGTTAAGCTTTTAAGTTTATTTTTAAGATTTGTTTTTTAGTTTAGATTTAGGTTTAGTTTTTTAAGGATTAGGTTTAGGTTTTTTTTATTTAAGTTTAGGTTTAGATTTATTTTATTTTATTTATTTTGTTTTTATTTTAAGTTTAGATTTTTTTAGTTTAGGGTTTAGATTTTATTTTTTATTTATTTATATGTTTATTTTTTAGGTTTAGGTTTTTATTTAGTGTTTATTTTATTTTATTAGGTTTATTTTATTTTTATTTTATGTTTATTTTTTATTTTATTTAGATTTTTATTCTGAGATTTATTTTATTTTTTAGTTTAGTTTAGGTTTTTATTTATTTCTTTTAGTTTATTTTTATTTTTTATTTTATTTTATTTTTAGGTTTAGGTTTAGGTTTTAGTTAAGGTTTTATTTAATTTTATTTTATTTAGGTTTAAATTTTTTTTATTTTTATTATTAGGTTTTATTTAGTTTAGGTTTATGTATTTAGGGTTTTAAGGTTTATGGTTTAGTGTTTAGGGTTTAAGGTTTAAGGTTTAGGGTGTAAGATTTAGGGTTTTAAGGTTTAGGGTTTTACGATTTAGGGTTTAGGGTTTAAGGTTTATGGTTTAGTGTTTAGACTTGAGGGTTTAGAGTTTTGAGGGTTTAGGGTTTAGGGTTTAGGGCTAGTTTTTGGTTTAGGGTCACTTTAGGATTTATTGTTTTTGCTTTAGGCTTTAGGGTTTATGGGTTTTAGGGTTTAGGGTTTAAGGTTTAGGGTTAATTTAAGGTTTAGGGTTTAGGGTTTAGAGTTTTAGGGTTTAAGGTTTAGAGTTTAGGGTTTAGGGTTTATTAAGGTTACAGTTATGGTTTTTGGGTTTAGGGTTTATGGTTTAGATTTTAGGGTTTAGGGTTAGCTTATGGTTTAGGGTTTAGGGATTTTTAAAAAAAGTAAATAAACTAGTAGGTTTAGGGTTATAAGTTTAAGGATTTAATTTTAATTGAGAATAAATTCAGATTCAACATTTCTTCTTTTCAATTTCATCAACCAAGAAACACCCCAAGTTTTCTAAGACAAAAGTGACGAGATATATAAAAAATGAGCACCTATTAAGAAAATCAGAAGCCCTAGATAAATAGAATCGTCTCTACTATAAAGACTATGTTTCGTAAGTAGCAGATCGGATCGGCCATTTTTTTATTTCTCTAGTTCCCATCAGAACCACCCCCGCCTCTCGAGTAGCGGGATCTACCATCATATTCTTGATCTCTCCCTCCGCCACAACCATGGCTGTAACCTCTGTCGCTCCTCCCACCTCCATAACTTGCTCGACCACCACCTCCATATCCACCCGGCCTCCGGATCCAAACACAGTGATTACACCTCCACCTCCTGTGAGTTCTGGGTGAGCCTAGTTGACGGTGATGTTCCTGTCATCAAGCTTCTGCCCATTCTTAGGGTTTAGGTTTAGTTTAGGGTTTAAGGTTTTGGGTTTAAGCTTTAGGGTTAGTTTAGGGTTCAGGGATTAGGGTTTGGGGTTTAGAGTTTAGGGTTTAGGGTTGTAGGTTCTAGGTTTTAGGGTTTAGGATTTAGGGTTTAGGATTTAGGGTTTAGGGTTTAGGCTTTAGGGTTTGGGGTTTAGGGTTTAAGGTTTTGGGTTTGGGGTTTAGGGTTTATGGTTTAGGGTTTTAGGGCTTACGGCATAGGGTTTATGGTTCGGGGTTTAGGATTTGGGGTCTATGGTCTTTTTTATATTAAGTAAATAGGTAGGTTTAGGTTTATTTAGTTTATTTTTTATTTATTTGAGTTTATTTTGTATTTTATTTTTATTTAGGTATATTTTTATTTTTATTTAGTTTAGTTTATTTATTTTAGTTTAGGTTTTTTATTTAAGTTTATGTTTTACATTTAAGTTGATTTTTTAGTTGAGTTTTGTTTTTATTTTATTTTTTAGGTTTAGGTTTTGTTTTTTATTTTTAGGTATTAGTTTAAGTTTTTATTTTATTTTCTTAGTTTAGGTTTTAGGTTTTTATTTTAGGATTACTTTCAGGTTTTATTTTTTATTTTAGGCTTAGGTTTATTTTTAGTTTATTTAGTTTAGGTTTAGGTTTAGGTTTAGGTTTAGGTTTTATTTAGTTTAGTTTAGTTTATTTTAGTATATTCTTATGTTTATTTTATTATTATTTTGGGTTTAGTTTTTTTTTTAGTATAGGGTTTAGGTTTTACTTATTTTTTATTTTAAGGTTTATTTTTTAGGTTTAGGTTTTTATTTAATGTTTATTTTATTTTATTATAAATTTAACTTATTTTTCTTTTATGTTTAGTTTTTTTTCTAAGTTTTTATTCTTAGGTTTATTTTATTTTTTAGTTTAGTTTAGATTTTTATTTATTTTATTTTAGTTTGTTTTTATTTTTATTTTATAATAATTTTAAGTTTAAGTTTAGGTTTTTATTTTATTTTATTTTTTCATTTTATTTAGTTTTAAGCTATTTATTTATTTTATTAATAAGTTTTATCTAGTTTTGGTTTAGGTTTTTAGGTTTTTAAGGGTTAGGGTTTAGGGTTAATGGTTTAGGTTTTAGGGTTTTAGGGTTTAGGGTTTTAGGGTTTAGGGTTTAGGGTTAGGGTTTATGGTTTATGGTTTAGTGTTTAGTGTTTAGGCTTTAGGACTTAGTGTTTTGAGGATTTTGGGTTTAGGGTTTAAGGTTTAAGGTTAGCTTAGGCTTTAAAGTTAGTTTAGTGTTTAGGGTTTAGGCTTTAGGGTTTAGGGTTTTTAGGGTTTAGGTTTAGGTTTAGTTTAGGGTTTAGGGTTAGTTTAGTTTTAGTTTAGGATTTAGGTTTAGGTTAGTTTAGGTTTAGGGTTAGGGTGAGGGTTAGAGTTTAAGGTTTAGGGTTTATGGTTTAGGGTGTATGGTTTATGGTATTGGGTTAGTTTAGGGTTTAAGGTTTAGGGTTTAAGGTTTTTTTGGGTTTAGGGTTTAGGGTTAGTTTTAGGGTTTAAGGTTTAGGCTTTAAGGCATTAGAGGATTTAGGGTTTAGGGTGTAGGGTTTAGGATTTTTTTTAAATAAAGTAAACTGGTAGGTTTCGGGTTTAGGGTTTATGCTTATTTTCTAATAGAGAACTAATTCAGATTCAACATTTCATCTTTTCAATTTCATCAACCAAGTAGTACCCCAAGATTTCTAAGACACAAGAGACGACATAGATAAAAAATGAGCACATATAGAGCAAATCAAAAACCATAGATAACTAGAACCATCTTTACTGTAAAGACATAGTTCCATAAGCTAGATCATATCATTAGTTTATCCAGTTCCCATTAGAACCACCCCCACCTCTCAAGTAGCGGGATCTGTCATTATAACCCTGATCTCTCTCGCCACCACCGCGACTGCTCTCCTCCGCCTCACCCATTGCTCTGACCACCACCTCCATATCCACCAATAACTCTAGATCCCCCAACACCACTGCGATAACCGTCTCCTCCACCTTCGCCTCCACCTCTAGATCTACATTGAGCTTAGTTGATGGTGATGTTCCTGCCGTCAAGGCAATGCCGAGCCTTCGGGTTTAGGGTTTAGGGTTGTAGTTTTAAGGTTTAGGTTTGTAGGTTTAGGGTTTAGGGTTTAGGATATAGGATTAAGGGATTTTTTTTATTTTAACTAAACTGGTAGGTTTAGGTTTATCTAGTTTATCTTTTATTTATTTCAATTTATTTTATTTTTTTTATTTTTATTTAGGTTTATTTTTTATTTTTATTTAGTTTAGGTTATTTATTTTAAGTTTATTTATTTTAGGTTTATTTATTTTAGTTTAGGTTTTTTATTTTAGTTTATTTTTTAGGTTTAAGTTTATTTTTAGTTGAGTTTCTTTTTTATTTTATTTCTTAGGTTTAGGTTTTATTTCTTAATTTTAGGTTTAGGTTTAGGTTTTTATTTTATTATTTTAGCTTTAGGTTTTAGGTTTTTAATTTAGCATTATTTTTAGGTTTTTTTTTGTTTAGGTTTAGTTTATTTTTAGTTTATTTTATTTTATTTAGTTTAGGTTTAGGTTTAGGTTTAGTTTACTTTAGGTTTAGGTTTATCTTTTATTTATTTTAGATTAGTTTATTGTAATTTAGGGTTAGGTTTATTTTATTTTTATTTTAGGTTTAGGTTTAATTTGTTTAGTTTAGGGGTTAAGATTTATTTTTTGGTTTGTAGTTTAGGTTTAGGTTTTTATTTAGTTTTTATTTTATTATATTTTATATTAGGTTTATTTTATTTTTATTTCAGGTTTAGTTTTTATTTTATTTATGTTTTTAATTTTTACTTTAGTTTAGGTCTTTATTTATTTTATTTAAGTTTAGTTTTTATTTTTTATACTATTTTCCTTTTAATTTTGGGTTTAAGTTTAGCTTTAGGCTTTAGGTTATGCTTTTATTTTATTTTACCTTTTTATTTTATTTTTATTTTGTTTTATTATTTCTTTTTTTAGATTTTATTTAGTTTAGGTTTAGGTTTTTAGGTTTTAAGGGTTTAGGGTTTAGGGACTAGGGTTTAGGTGTTAAGGTTTAGGATTTGGGGTTTAAGGTTTAGGGTTCAGGGTTTAGTGTTTAGGATTGTAAGTTTAGGGTTTCTATTTTATATTTTATATTTTTTAATTTTTTAATTTTATTTTTAAATTAAGTAAACTGGTAAGTTTAGGTTTATTTAGTTTATTTTTTATTTATTTTAGTTTATTTTATTTTTTATTTTTATATAGGTTTATTTTTATTTTTATTTAGTTTATCTTATTTATTTTAGTTTATTATTTAAGTTTAGGTTTATGTTTAAGTTTATTTTTTAGCTTAGTTTTATTTTTATTTTATTTTTTAGGTTTAGGTTTTATTTTTTATTTTTAGGCTTAGGTTTAGGTTTTTATTTTACTCTTTTAGGTTTAGATTTTAGGTTTTTATTTTATGACTATTTTGCGTTTTAATTTTTATTTATTTTTAGGTTTATTTTTAGTTTATTTTATTCTATATTGTTTAGATTTTTGGTTTAGGTTTAGGCTTTAGTTATTTTAGTTTAGGTTTAGGTGTATTTTATTTTGTTTATTTTAGGTTTATGTTTTTCTTTAGTTTAGGGTTTAGGTTATATTTTTAGGTTTATTTTTTAAGTTTTAGTTTTTATTTAGTTTTTATTTTAATTTATTTTAGGTTTATTTTAATTTTATTTTAATTTTAGTTTTTATTTTATTTAGGTTTTTTATTTTTAGGTTTATTTTATTTTTTTAGTTTAGTTTAGGTTTTTATTTATTTTATTTTAGTTTTGTAATTTTTTAAGGTTTAAGTTTAAATTTAGGTTTAGGTTTAAGTTTTTGTTTTAGTTTAGGTTTTTATTTATATTTTATTTATATTATTTTATTTAGGTAAAGAATTTTTATTAATTTTATTTTTAGGTTTTATTTAGTTCAGGTTTAGGTTTTTAGATTTTTACAGTTTAAGATTTAAGGTTTGTGTAGGGCTAAAGCTTTGGGGTTTAGGGTTTAGGGATTAAGGTTGTAGTTTTTAGGGTTTAGGGTTTAGGGTTTATGGTTTTGGGTTTAGGGTTTACGATTTAGATTTTAAGGTTTAGGGTTTAGGATTTAGGGTTTAGGGTTTAAGGTTTATTGTTTAGGTTTTTAGGGTTTAGAGTTTAGGGTTTACGGTTGTTTGTTTAGGGTTTAGAGTTTATGGTTTATGGTTTGTTTTAGGGTTAGGTTTTTTTAATTATTATTTTTTTATTTTTTTTATTTTTAAATTAAATAAACCGGTAGGTTTATGTTTATTTACTTTATTATTTATTTATTTTGGTTTATTTTATTTTCTATTTTGATTTAGGTTTATTTTGATTTTTATTAATTTTAGTTTAGGTTTCGTATTTTAGTTTATTTTTAAGTTTAGGTTTATTTTTTTAGTCTGTTTTATTTTTATTTTATATTTTATGTTTTGATCATATTTTTAATTTTTAGGTTAAGGTTTAGGTTTTTATTTTATTTTTCTAAGTTTATGTTTATTTTTATGTTTTATTATTTAGTTTAGGTTTAGGTTTATTTTTAGTTTATTTTATTTTATTTATTTTAGGTTTATTTTTATGTTTTATTTTTCAGTTTATGTTTAGGTTTATTTTAAGTTTATTTTATTTTATTTAGTTTATGATTAGGTTTAGGTTTAGTTTATTTTAGGTTTAGCTTTAGGTTTTATTTATTTTAGTTTAGTTTATTTTAGTTTAGGTTTAGGTTTGTTTTATTCTCATTTTAGGTTTAGGTTTCTTTTTTAGTTTAGGGTTTAGGTTTTATTTTTTTATTTATTTTTAGGTTTATTGTTTAGGTTTAGGTTTTTACTTAGTTTTTATTTTATCATATTTTTGGTGTAATGTATTTTTATTTTAGGTATAGCTTTTATTTTATTTAGTTTTTTTTTTAAATTTAGTTTAGGTTTTTATTTATTTTTTTAGTTTAGTTTTCTTTTATTTTTTATTTTTTCTTAGGTTTAGGTTTACGTTTAGGTTTTAGTTTATGTTTTTATTTTATTTTATTTTAGTTTAGGTTTTTTATTTATTTTATTTTTAGGTTTTATTTAGTTTAGGTTCAGGTTTTTAGGTTTTTAGGGTTTAGGGTTTAGGGTTTGGGGTTTAGGGTTTAGGGTTTAGTATATAGGTTTTAGGGTTTATGGTTTAGGGTTTAGGGTTTTAGGGTTTAGGGTTTAGGATTTAGGGTTTAGGGTTGGTTTAAGGGTTTAGCGTATAGTGTTTTGGGTTTTATTTATTTATTTTTATTTGTTTTTATTTTTTTAATTAAGTAAACTTGTAGGTTCAATTTTATTTAGTTTATTTATTTATTTTAGTTTATTTTATTTTTTATTTTTATTTAGGTTTATTTTAATTTTTATTTAGTTTTGTTTATTTATTTATGATTTATTTATTTCAGTTAATTTTTTTAGGATTAGGTTTAGGTTTAGCTTTTTTTAGTTTAATTTTAATATTATTTTATTTTTTTAGTATAGGTTTTATATTTTATATTTTGGTTTAGGTTTAAGTTTTAGGTTTTTATTTTAGGTTTATTTTAACGTATTATTTTTATGTTTAAGTTTAGATTTATTTTTAGTTTATTATATTTTATTTAGTTTAGGTTTAGGTTAGGTTTAGCTTATTTTAGATTTAGGTTTAGGTTTTATTTATTTTAGTTAAGTTTATCTTAGTTTAGGTTTATTTTATTTTTTATTTATTTTTAGGTTTTATCTTTAGGTTTATTTTTTTAGGTTTAGGCTTTTATTTAGTTTTTATTTTATTTTATTTTAGGTTTATTTTCTTTTATTTTAGGTTTAGTTTTTATTTTGTTTAGGTTTTTTATTTTTTACTTTTGTTTAGGTTTGTATTTATTTTATTTTATTTTAGTTTTTATTTTTTATTTTATTTTCTCTTTAGGTTTAGGTTTGGTTTAGGTTTTAGTTTAGGTTTTTATTTTATTTTATTTTTTCATTTTATTTTGGTTTAGGGATTAGGGTTTAGGGTATACGGTTTTGGGTTTTGGGTTTATCATTTAGGGTTGAGGGTTTTGGGCTTAGGGTTTTAGGGATTAGGTATTAGGGTTTAAAGTTTAGGGTAGTATGTTTAAGGTTTAGGGTTTAGGGTTTAGGGTCAATTTTAGGATTTTGGGTTTGGGGTTAGGGTTTAGGTTTTAGGTTTATGGTTCAAGTTTTAGTTTAGGGTTTAGGGTTTCTTTTTTTTTTCTTTTTAACAGAGAACAAATTCAGATTCAACATTTCTTCTTTTCGATTTCATTAACCAAGTAACACACCAAGTTTTTTAGACCTGACATAGATAAAAAATTAGCAAGCATAGTGCAAATCAAAAACTCTAGATAACTAGAGCCGTCTCTACTGTAAAGGCATAGTTCCATAAGCAGCAGATCGGATCGATCGTTGTTCAATTTCTCCAGTTCCCATCAGAACCACCTCGGTCTCTCGAGTAGTAGGATCCACCATCATATCCCTAATCTCCCCTTCTACCACCATCACAATTGTAACCTCTGTCGCTCCTCCCACCTCTATAACCACCATTATTATGACCATCACATCCATATACATTAGCACCTCCAGATCCCCCACCACCACAACGATAACCGCTGCCTCTGCCTTTGCTTCCATCGCCAGATCTAGGCTGAGCCTGGTTGATAGTGATGTTCCCGCCATCAAGGTTCTGCCAATTCGTAGTGTTTAGGATTAAGTTTAGATTTATTAGGTTTTAGGATTTAGGTTTATTTTTTCATTTATTTAGTTACTTTTGGTCTAGGTTTAGGGTTTGGGGTATAGGGCTTAGGGTTGAGTTTCGAGTTTAGTATTTAGGGTTTAGGGTTTAGGGTTTAGGGTTTCAAGTTTAGGATTTTAGGGTTTATGCTTTTAGGGTTTAGGGTTTAGGGTTTAGGGTTTTGCATTTGGGATTTAGGGTTTAGAGTTTAGGTTGTAAGTTTAGTGTTGTAGGGTTTAGTTTAGTTTATTTAAGGTTTAGGGTTTAGTTTATTTAGGGTTTAGGGTCTTTTAAAATTAAGTAAATGTAGGTTTAGTTTTAGTTTACTTTATTTATTTATTTAAGTATAGGTTTAGTGTTTCAGGTTCATTAGTTTAGGTTTAGTTTTAGTATAGGGTTTAGGGTTTAGGGTTAGTTTAGGGTTTATGGTTTTAGGGTTTTAGGGTTTGGGTTTCAGGATTTAGGGTTTTTAGGGAGTAGGCTTTAGGGTTTAGGGTTAGTTTAGGGTTTAGGATTTTAGGGTTTTAGGGTTTAAGGGCTTAGGGTTAGGGTTAGGGTTTAGGATTTAGGGTTTTGGGATTTATGGCTAGTTTAGGGTTTAGGGTTTTTTAGGGTTTTGGGTTTAGGGTTTAGGGATTTTTTTTAAATTAAGTAAACTGGTAGGTTTAGATTTATTTAGTTTCTTCAATTTATTTAGTTTATTTTTTATTTATTTTTGTTTTTTTTGTTTTTTTTATTTCTATTTAGGTTTATTTTTTATTTTTATTTTGTTTAGTTTATTTATTTTAGGTTTATTTATTTTAGTTTAGGTTTTTATCTATTTTTTTTGTTTAGGATAAGTTAATGTTTATATTTTGGTTTAGTTTTATTTTTATTATATTTTTTAGGTTTAGTTTTTATTTTTTATTTTTAGGTTTAAGTTTAGGTTTTATTTTATTTTTTTTAGGTTTAGGTTTTAGGTTTTTATTTTAGGTTTATTTTAAGGTTTTTTATAGTTTAGGTTTAGGTTTATTTTTAGTTTATTTTATTTTATTTTATTTAGGGTTTAGGCTTAGTTTATTTTAGGTTTAGGTTTAGGTTTTATTTATTTTCATTTAGTTTATTTTAGTTTAGGTTTATGTTTAGTTTATTATATTTATTTTTGGTTTAGGTTTTATTTTAGTTTAGGGTTTATGTTTTATTTGTTATTTATTTTTAGGTTTTATTTTTAGGTTTAGTTTTTTAGGTTTAGGTTTTTTTTAATTTTTATTTTATTTAGGGTTTTGTGCCACCATCCTTAAAGATCTTTGATGGTAATGGGAACTCATGATAACACATTTCACACTTTAGAGTCGGCTATTGCAACACCGGTGGCACCAACACACTCCTCTTTTGCCTTTTAGTTAGTAGTCTATCAGGTGTTTCATTTGATTGATACGCCGAATTGTCCAATGGTTCAATGAAGACTTTTACTGAGTTGGAGCACCTTTTCATCAAGAGGTTTGCTAGAGCTTAGTAGAGGGTGATTGTAGGTGACCTCATTATAAAGAATATAAACTCAATGAGTCCCTTGTTGATTACATTCTCAGGTGGTGCAACCTAAGCTTGATATGCGAATCACAGCTATCCGAACCACATGCCATTGAGATTATTCTCAAAAATATCCATGGCCTAGTCTCCTTCATGCTTAAGGGCTTTACCATCAAAATATTCAAGAAATTAATCAACAAGGTGGCTAGCCTACAAGAGGAAGCCAACAATTTCCCTTTCTAGACCAATCATCTTGGCCCAAGCCGTAGAAGGTGTTTGAGAAGGAGCTAAGAATAATTGTGTCAGTGGATAGAGAGAAGCAATCAGCCAAAGTTCAATATGAGAGACTACAAGCTCAGCAGCCTCCTTTGTCACTTCCACTTCACCATCTCGGCCATCATACTGGCCACCGCAGCCGCCACAATGACCATTTCCACTATCTCAACATCCTACCCAGCAGTGGTATTCATATTCATCGCTAGGTAGCTACATTCCACCTACTCTTATCGATATATTTAATAATCCATACTCATTCAAGAGGTAGGTACTTAGAAAAATCTTTAAGAATCTCTGAATGAAACCTAACTTTTAATTACTAGAGCCTAAGATGCCGGAGAAAGTGGGCAAGAATGATGATCCTAGTTATTGCCCCTACCATCGCATGATAGGCCATGTATTAGAAGATTGTATCACTTTTAAGGACTAGCTTGAGTGAAGCTACAAGTTGGGAGCCACAGTTATCCCTAAGGAATACTTATTAGAACAACAATCCAGTTCAGGTAGAGCAATCATTGGGGATACTTGCGATCCTCTTAAGACTAAATAAGGTGAGGATTTCTCCCTATCCTGAACCTCTAAGAAGATCATTTCTAAGATCAAGAAGCTTTCATTGCAGGTGGTTGAAGTAGGTCAAACCTCCAACACCAAGGAACGTTTACTACTTGCAAAAGATAACTCAGGGAGGGTGACAGCTTAACTATAGCAGCAGCTCACCATACTTGCCCGGGATATTTCAGTAGCACTATCACCGTCTGAGTCTATTACTCCATCCACCATTGCATCTACCACCTCTTCTACTAGCTCCTCTTCTCTGAGTGAGTGTTGTATCTATGGATAAGGGCACTAAATCCTATACTCCACTTACTTTACTTTATTTCTATCATGTACCTCCACCCAAAAAAAATTAATGAAGAAAGCTCATTCTATTTATATATTGACAACTTCTGATACTCTTGATTTTATTCCTTTTGAAAGCTCTTTGAGCCTAAATAAAAATAATAGCTCTAGTAGTTTCGAACCTTTCTTTTCATATTCAGAGTCAAACTATCCTTCTTTGAATCAATCAGGTTCACCTCTTGATATTGACTTGGAGTCAACTGACTCTAAGGATCCCATAGGAGAAGTTGTAGGTATGCTCGATGAGAACATTAAACTTTTCACAAGCTCATCATTCCAAGAAGTCACTGAAGTCAGTATATGTAGTGGCAAAGTTCTACCTCCTAGGGTAGCACCTCAGATAAATGGTAAGCAAGTCATTGGTTCCAATGAGCAGATAGTCCCTCCATAGGATGCTTCACCTATGGATATGCTTATGGAGGACCAAGCCAGAGTTGATTACAATGTCCTAGCTCACCTTAGAAATTATCTAGCTAAGTTAAGCACATACGATGCTTTTGTCTTATCTAAAGAGATGAGGAAAACTCTAATCAAAGCCTTACTTGAGCTAGAGATATACTTAACTCAGCTGACCGCTACTAAAGAGGAGGCATGCCATTCAAAAGATATCTTAAGAGTTACATTCAATAATGAATACTTACTCCAAGGGACGATTGGGCAGAACTGCCTCTTTATATTATAGTGGATATTGGCGATCTGAGGCAATCTAGAGTTCAGTTGTGTGTGTATCAGTCAACATTATGAATCTAAGAACCCTTGCTTACTTGATAATTAACATCTCCAATCTCCAAAAGAAAGGATGATGTTGAGAGGATTCAATGAACAAGGCGAGAGGGCCATGTGGTGTTTATTTTTGGATGTATGGGGGCAGAGACCACGTTGATCGTAGGGGGGTACTTTTTGAGGTGGTCAGGTACAACATTAAGGTATGATGTACAATCTCAAAAGATAAAGGCATCACCCTACAATGGACCTAATCACTTAATAAGGACTCCTAAGGCATGATGAGTCTTCGAATGTACCAATGATTTTTTTGCTACTTTACATGGATGAATAAAGTATGGTTTATATTAAACTAGGTTCTTAAGTTCCCTATGGAGGATGGCCTCCACAGTTAATTACATCTTAGGAAATAAAATTTCTTAAGAATACTCTCAATTAAAGTAGACAATTATCATCTCCAAAGATTTCAAGGTTGGACTATCAAAGGATTGGTTGTATTTTGAAAATCAAGGAATGTTCAAGGAGAAGACTTATTTTTGGAATTAAAATGAAATAAGTAGGAAATGCTCATGATATTAGGAAGCCTGGTGAGCATTCCAATCTATCTTATAGTTGGGCTCTATAATTTTGAAGTAGGAAATGCTCATGATATTAGAAATGCTCATGATACAAAAGGACATAAGAATGAATTTAAATAGTCCTGTGATGTTGTTAAACCAGGGAAGTAAGGTAATCAAATGACATCCTTGGAGCTAGCTAAAGCCTTGTATTCTCATGATGTCTAGGCTATATACCCATTTGCATTCAAACATATGTAAATTCATATATATGAACATACAAAGTAAGCTCCAAATCATATGGCTAATTAATTCAACCACTTAGTCAATTATGAATGCATGCAATTTTAATGTAAAATGGGATTTTCATTCGCATATACATATACATGTACAAAGATATAGGCAAGTACATGTCATTATTAAACTAGGGAAGTGAGGTAATCAAATGACCTTCTTGGGGCTAACTAAAGCATCGTATTCTCGGGAAGTCCAAACTATATATTTACTTTTGTTGAACACACATGGATGTATACAAAAATGAGGGAAAATAAAACCATGCAAAGATTGTATATATATATATTTTTGAATGAGTCATTTATATATATGAATTAAAGCTCTATCCAAACTCTAATGTTGAAAAACATAAAATTGAAATAAAATTTGTACATGCCATTGTAAAACTAAGGAAGTGATTTAATCAAATGACCTCCTTAGGGCTAGCTAAAGCTTCGTGTTCCTGGGATGGCCAAACTATATACCCATTACCATTCAATCTTATATAAATCAACACATGAATAGAGAAAAGAGAACCCAACATTCATACACTTAAGCTATAAACACATGCATTTCTTATGTATTTATAACTAGCATCATAACACATATTATTATTCATTTATAATCTTTTAAAAAATATATTTGTATTTAATAGTGATAATAGACACATATATTAAATTAAATAAAAAAAAAACATAAAAGAATTCCATTTTATTGTACTTGATTTTGAAAGGATGGATGCATGGATTCAAATGACATACAAAATTTAACATGATTGGAAAGAGGACAATAAAATATAAGCATGTGATTCATTCAACCAAGCTAGTTCTTAAGGGTATTCAAATCAAATAAGATTATTTAAAGTAAACTGAAGCTTCTTTATTAATTAAGTTTTGGAATTAATTTGATTTAAAGACGAGAAGAGAAATCATCACTTGCTGTTTTAAACCAATAATTATTTAGTTAATTACATTAAGGGACTTAATTAATTAATCTTATGGTTTTTCCCATGACTTAATTAATTAAGGTCTGATGTGATTATGATTTCAATTTGATTAAGTGATTTAATTAATTTCATTTTAAAAAAGGGTGAAATGAACTTAGGGAAAGGGGTCCCTACCCTATTCCTTAGTTCACTTACTATTGAACAATGATTAATAAACTTTATTAATCAATTTATTATTGCTCATGGGGTTAATTAATTATTAATTAACTTAAAAGAATAGTTAAGATTTAATTAGTCAATTTTCCTAATTAAGTGAGCAATAAATCAGAAGAAAATCATAAGAGGTAGATGTCATCCCATTAAATTAACCAAGAAAATTTGGGATTAATTGCTCAAGTAATTACGGAGTAATTATACTGATAAATTTTGTAATTAAACCTTAATTAAAGCTTTATTACTATTCAAAATTATTTAAGAGCATTTTTAATTAATTCTCCTCCACATACCTTTAAAATGAGTATTTATTTGCATTTTTTGATATTTTTATGATTTTTTATGATTTTTAGAAGTTTCAACCATTAAAAATGATTAATTAAGCCGTATTAAAGCCTAATCTTGTTGGTGCCATGTGGGGCAGTGATGCAGCATGCTTTCCATGTTGCTCTACTAGATTGGCTACTTAAAACTTACCTAACTCAATACCTACGTCGTGGCGGTGGACGTGCTTAATCGTCCGCCATCCGAACTAAGATTGGATGGCTATGATTAATCCCACATCTTAATAAGATTAAATTAAATCGATTTAGCAGATTTAATCATGATCGTCCATTTTGATCACGTGAAATGAGCATTGCTTGAACTAACATCACATGAGTGAGGGATAATGGAGTCCATTTGCCATTGCTCACTTGATTTAAGCTTACCCAAGATCAGATCAACTCCAAAAGTATCCCACACCTTCATGACATAAACTGGAGGGGATCCAACATCAAGATCACATAAGATGCAAGTTTTCTTCAAAAAGCTCCAACCCATTTTTGCCTAAGGATCAATTTTGGAAGCATACTTCGCCGGAGCTGGAGATGAATCCCTATTGAGTAGCAATTGGATCAATTCCTCGATGTTCACTAGGAAGGCCATGAACCAATGATTTGGAGCTCTCTTTGACCAAAGTCCCACCTCTAGTGCTCGGGAAGCTTGGGAGAAGATTCGTTCTTGCTCGACGAGGCCTAGGGAAGGTGCGTGCAAAGTTAATTTGAGTTTGATAGAGAAATGGGAAAGTTAGGTCAAAAATGGGAGTGTCCTATTTTAAGATGGACATGAATGGCATTTTTTGATCGAGGAACGAGTTTGGGAGCTTATGGAATGGCTCTAGTAGCTCGTCTTGGGTAGCTAGGAATTTGAGGATTGAATTTTGAGTGTGTTTGAGTGCAAACGAGGAGGTGTATACCCCCCTTCATCTTGATCAGATAGTGGGATTAAGTTTTCTTCTAGTGCCACATCATCTCAGTCATGGGCGGGGAGGAGGTGAGTTGGCTTGGCTTGGTTGGTTGAAGGTCTGGAGGTGGCTGCTAAGGAGGAATCATGGGTGTCATATGAGTTTCAAATGCTCCAATGGGGAGGGTGAGGTGATTTTACCACCCTTGGGTTATGGCTGACCCAACCACCCATTAGGTCATGTTAGGAAGTGTCCTAGGTTCCTAGGTGGACCATTAGAAGAGTATCAAGTGGCCAAGGAATGGAAATGACCACTAACATGGGTGATTTGTCTCATGTGATGCCCTTAACCCAAGGGTAGAATGATCATTTTACATTGGATTTGCTTTGGGAAATTTTTAAATGAGCCAAAACTTGGTTAGCACAAATTTCAAGTCAATTGGGGATGATTTGGTTAGGTTTAGCTCAATTTGACTCATTTAAGTTAAATTGGGTTAGTTTGGGTCAAGTTGACCAATTGGTCAAACTGGGTGAAACCAAGAGTTTGGTCAAGTTCATATGATCATTTTGGATGTTTTGGTTCAATTGGTTTGGTTTAGCTTGGCTTAGATTTTATTTTGGCTCATTTGAATTCATTTGGGTAAAATGGGTTAAGTTGATCAATTTGACCAAGTTGGCCAAATTGGCATGGGTTGGGTGTTGGTTTGGGTTTAGTTGACCAATTGAAGATGATTGTAGGTTTTGGTTTCAATTAATTTGAATTTGGTTTTGATTTAGGAAAACTTGAACCTTTAGGTCAATTTGGGCTAAGTAGCTCAATTGGGTTCAATAGGGTCCAATCATGACTTTGGTCAAGTTCAACAATCAATTTGGAATGAACTTGAGCCATTGGTTGCAATCAATTTGGTTTATATTTTGATTTGATCCAATTTGGTCTTTAGGTCAATTTGTGTCAACATGGGTCAATAGGGCCAATTGGGTTTGGTTTGACCCAATTGAAGGTCAAGAAATATTCAAATATTGATTATGATTTGGTATGAATCATTGGTTTCAAAGGATTTGACTTAAGTTGCAATTTGGCTGGTTTTGGGTTCATATGAGGTAAGGGGTTGACTTGGCCAAATGACCTAGTTGACTTGGTTTGACCCAATTTATGATAATTTATCAAAGGGTGATCCACAATCATGATGTGAGGTTTTGATGGGCTTAGTTCAATCCAATTTATCTAAGATTAGAACTTGGCTCAAATAGGTCAAATTGGCCACTTTGGGTCTAGTGGACTTATTGGGATTAGTTCACTTGATTTTGAGTTAAGTTTGATTTAATTGAGTTTATATATGGATTTGAGATTGATATATAAATTCAATTGCAATTGGCTTTGGTTCAAATGGGTTTTGGTTCATTTGAACATTTCAAGTCAATAGGGTTAAGTTGGGTTTGACTTGGGTTGATTTTTGTTTGGCTTGATGATTGTAGATTTTATTTATTTTTATGAATATGATTGAAGGTATGATTGATTCATAAGAAAATCAATTTAATTTGGGTTTTGGAATGAAGGAATTTGGCTAAGTCCATGGAGTTAGGTCATGTGTCTTAGGTTTGGATTTTGATTTGGTTTGATTTTGTTTTGATGATTTAAATGTATATTTCATTTAAATTTGTGAAGATGATTGAAAATATGATTGATTTGTGAGAAAATCAATTGAGTTTGACTTAATTTGGATTAAGATTTGGCTAAGTCCATGGGATAGGTCATATGGCTTAGGTAGGGTTTTGATTTAATTTGATTTAGTTTGGATCATTTAAATGTAGATTTAATTTATATTTAGGAAGATGATTGAAGATATAAATTGATTATGAGAAAATCAAATGATTTCAGATTGATTTGGATTAAGATTTGATTAAGTCCATGGGATAGGTCATATGGCTTAGGAAGGGTTTGGATTTGATCATGGTTTGGTTCTGGAATTTGGGTTTAGATTTGGATTTGAATTTGATGTTTGAATTGAACTTGAGGTTTGGTTTGAGAAGGTGAACATGGATAGGATTTGGGTTGTAGGATAGGTGGATTAACCTAATCCCTAAGGCATAACCTAATCCTATGGTTAACCCTTCTAAGTCTTTAAGCTTAGGTTAAGGGTTTACCTAATTGTTAGAAGTGTATTATGACTAGGGAAGTCATAGTGTCTACAAGACTCCTAAGTTTAAGATGGGAAGATTTAATACGCACTCCAAAATTGAGGTGAATAGGCCTTAGGCTCCATAGTGTTTCCCTTGGAGATAGATGATTGGAAGACCAAAGCCAAGTTTCACAATCTAGACTCAATACAACTTTCAATACTTTGCTTGGGAGAGCATGGATACATGAGAACAACATAGTTCCATCATGTCTACATCAGTGTATGAAGTTTGTGAGAGGCAAGATTGTCTACTATGTTAAAGGAGATCTCAAGCCATTTACAGTTCGTGAGGTCAACATATTTGAGGATGCGGCTTACTACCTCCTTCAAAATCAACAAGTGTATTCTCATGAACTTGGACAAAGTTTAAAAATAAAAAATAAAAAATAAAAAGAAAAAGAAAAATAAAAACAAATAGAAAAAGAAAAAGAAAAGAAAATAAAAAATGAAAAAGAAAATAAAAGGGAGCAGAAATAGACTTGGAGGAGGAATTGGAGAATGACATTAGATTCCACCCATAGTTCATTACTCCAATCAAACATATGGGTAGGATGACATGACCTCCACTAGGCAGAGAAAGAGGCTAGTTCAGAGGCAGTCCTAAGGGTGGAAAACCTCCTTATTGGCCACCGAATAGAAGATATGTCCCAGCTACCAGGAGTACATCTACAATCCATATAGACTTAGATTCTAGTTCATAAGTTAAGTATTGTATGGTTAGCACACTTGCTAGCCCTTCTCAATAATAGATTTTCTTGGAGGTGAGATTTGAGCCAGATAATAATGAAGATCGTGCTCCGAAGCAAAACATAAGTGGATTCATTTTTATATGTTAAATAATTAGGCATCAATTGGGAACCTTAGCTATAACCCCACTTGTCTATTAAAAAGCTAAGGGTTTGGTAGCTAAGGAAGCCCCTAAGTCATCCATAGGTGTGAAGACTTAGAGGTTCTTTCTGGGAGCATCATCCTCAAGTCAAGAAGTTGATGTAGAACTTGAGGATGATTCATATAAAGATTTAATATAATTACCTTTTGATTGGTACTTCCCTTGTGTTCATAATTTAGCAAGAAAAGGTTAATCCCACATACTTTGTCAAAGCACAGTTTAGACTACTTCAAAATAATATGGAAGAATAAATGCAAAAGCTCTCAATTAAGGACAAGGCTAGAATTCAATACAGGGGTCTAGTCGATGATGATGATTACTACTTAGTCATCACCAATCATTCGAAATCTGATAGTTTCTTTTCAAATCACATTAACTCATATGAGGATCTATTCTTAGAAACTTCAAATGATCCAAATTATTTTGAAGTCAAAGATTCACCACCATAGTTCAAAGAAGAGATCAAGTCAACCATCGATGAGCTCAAAGAAATCAACTTAGGAACTGAAGAAGATCCACGCCCGACATACATCAATTCTTTGTTGAATGAAATTGAAACTAATGACTTAGTTAGGCTATTGACTGAGTTTAAGGACTACTTTGCATAGAGTTATGAAAAGATTCTTGGATTAGCTTTCGACATAGCAGTCGATAAACTAATAATAGAGCCTGCTATCAAGCAAGCCTAGATGCATGCGATTAGACATAGAATAGTCATTTTGAAGTCAAGAAAATCAATGCTCGCTTCATCAAGGAAGAAAAATACCCTACTTAGTTAGCTAGTGTTGTCCCAATTAAGAAAAAGAATGATCAAATTCACATATGCATCAATTTTAGGGATTTAAATAAGGCATGTCTAAAAGACAAATTTCCTTTACTATTCTTGGAGATGATGGTGGACATTGCCTCATCTCATGCAGTCTTCTCTTTAATGGATGGCTTATCTGGATATATCCAAATAAAAATGACCCAAAGATGAAAGAAACACTATTTTTAGAACCCTGATCAGAATCTATTGCTATAAGGTCATGCCTTTTAGCCTTAAAAATGTCGGTGCTACATACTTGCGAGCTATGACCTGAATCTTCATTGAACTCATTCATCATCAAGTCGAGTGCTATTTCAATGATCTTGTGGTCAAAAGTAGAGAAAAGGAAGACCATCTCTTTGACTTTAGAGTAGTTTTTAAACAGTTAATATAATTTAACTTCAAAATGAACCCCTTGAAGTGAGTATTAGGAGTAGCTTTAGGGAAATTCCTTGGGTTTGTTGTCTGACACCATGGAATCGAAATTGATCTAGAGATGATTAAAGAAATATTAGAAATTCTACCCCCTCAAAGTTTAACTCAACTCAGATAATTCAAAGGACAGTTGGTCTATCTAAGAAGATTTATATCCAACCTATCAGGAAGATGCTAGGCATTCCTAGCACTTATCAAAAAGGATGCCAAGTTCAAGTAGGGTGATAAGTGTGAGCATGCTTTCGAAGACATCAAGCATTACGATGATGCCGTGATTCTAGTAGCCCCTATCTCAAGCTACTTATACTTTACCGTTATGTTAGATAACTTGGTGCTTTGTTTGTCCAAGCCAATGATGAAGGGAAGGAAATGCACTCTACTTACCTTACCTTAATCCCTAGGCTAATTATCCACCCATTGAGAAGGTTTTCCTAGCATTAATCTTTGCATTTTAAAAAATATAGCACTGCATGCTTCCTCATAAGGTGAACTTAATCTCAAGGATCAAACCACTGGAGTATCTCATGATACGGTCAGAGCTATCTAGACAGTTGGCACAATGATCCATGATCCTTTCGTAGTTTAACATTACCTTCATACTCCTCCGTATAGTGAAAGGACATGCGCTAGTGGATTTCTTAGTAGCACACCCAATTCCTGCTTACTCTCCACTTAGTGATGATCTTCTTGATGAAAAAATCATGAACTTAGGGGATGCTAATATTCACCATTGGAAGATGTACTTTATGTGGTTCCTCTCAAAGAGGACAAGAACCATAATCTATAATTCTAGGAAAGGTAGGGGTAGGAATAAGTCTTCTTTAACTAGATGTGATGAGATTCTTATCATCATCCAATCCTTGCACTAATGAAGTTAAATATGAGGCTCTAATTATCTCTAGAGTTAGATGTTACTCTAAGCATCCTAGAATATCAACATCTTGAGAATTCTCAGCGTTATCAACCAAATCATTGGGTCCTATAAGGTTATAAAGCCCAAGCTCTATTACTACCACAAGTAAAATTGGCCCAAATCCTAGAGGTTACCATTTAAAGGATTCATCGAGGAGAGAATGTTGTAGCATATTCTTTAGCCAAGCTTGCCAAGGAGTTGGCATGCTCGGAGGATGAGACAATTTCAAAAAAGGTCCAAAATTGATAAGTCTTATCCCTTAATGATATTGAACTCATCAAAAAGTACTCTCTTAAAGGGGAGGTTACCATTGCCAAGAAGGATGAGGAGTTAGATTGGAGGCAACCATTCATGGATTACCTAAATAATGGAAAACTACCTCAAGAGAAGTCCCAAGCCTATCAAATGAAGCAGAGAGCACTTTCCTACTCTCTTGTGGATGGTGTCTTGTATCGACAGTCTTTCTATCATATGTGGTTATGTTATTTAGACAAACACGAAGCCCACAAGATCATGATACTAGGATACCACTGGCCGTTGATGATCAAAGATTACATGGATATGGCAAGGCGATGTCACCAATGTCAAATACATGGTGTGGTCCTACACCAACCACCCAACATTCTACATCCAACATTGGTCTCATGGCCATTCGAGTGTTGAGGTACCGACATAGTGGGCCTGATCGATCCTCCTTCTTCCAAGGGTCATCGATTCATCTTAGCTGCTACTGATTACTTTTTCAAATGGGTGAAGGTGATTTCACTCAAAGAGGTCATAGCTTAGCATGTGCTCCAATTTTTTAGGAACCATATCATATATAAGTTTGGAGTACCTTGATGAATTATATCTGATCATGGTACTACATTCAAGAGTACTGAGATCAACAACTTTGCTCAGAGATATAGAGTAGATTAGAGATATTCTATCATCAACTACCCGAGGGCAAACAGTATAGCAGAAGCCATGAACCAAACTCTCATCCAAATACTAAAGAAAACACTCGACAATAATAAGCAACAGTAACATGGGAAGTTAATTGAATCCTTGTGGGCCTACTGCACCATATATAGAACTCTAACTCAGTGTACTCCTTTCTCCTTAGTGTATGGGTCTGAAGCCGTTCAACCATTAGAAGTCCAACTCCCATCACTAAGGATAGCTATGGGTAGTAAGATGATAATATAGCAGAATGCCAAGTTGTAGTTAGAAGAGCTCACAGGTTTGGAGGAGAGATGCTTGTGGGCATGCCAAAACCTCAAGTTGTACAAAGCTAAAATGATTCAAGCTCAAAACAAGTTGGCTCATCGTAGAGCTTTTCAAGTAGGAGAACTTATTTTAGTTGAGGAGACATGTGCACGCAAGATGGGAGGCAAGTTTGAACCCACTTGGGAAAGCCCTTTTCCATAGAGAAGGCCTACCAAGGAAGGATCTTATGTAGCTTATTAATCATAAGGGGAGAATGCTTCCAATCAATGGGATCTACTTAAAGAAATATTATAAATCATGTTTGAAATGATTATCATCAATGAAAATTCTATTTTGAATACAATGTCTTCCATGTTGAAAGTATTCTTATTAGAGAATCTGCCATGATGTGTTTAGGGTAGGTGTAGAGAACCCGAGCGACGTCCTATCCTTCATCGACATAACAAAAACATAAACTACATAAACACATATCATTTATCTTTGGCTACTCTGAGTTGAGATACTGCCCCTAGTGGCACTCACTCAGTATCTGCCCTAGGTTGGCCTGATGTCCTACCCTACTAGTGTGTCACCCCTACGGTCTTCTTGCTTTGGAGGATGTAAGTTGCAACTATTTTTTTCCTTACTTGTCCACTACACATCGATGATGGCCTTGTTAGGTTTGTAGGCCTTACTATGTTGATGGTAAGCTACCTCATGTTATCTTGGTTTAAGAGGATGTGAGTCTGCTATGCTAAGTTTGGTTCAATTTGTTCTGCTACCCACAGGTCACCCTACCAGTTGTTCCTTGCTTTAGAAGATGTAAGTCTGCTATGCCTTCTTCCTAGCATAGTCATTGCACACCAAAAGGCAACCTCTTAGGTTGGCTAGCTCTACCCCATGGCTAGTAGACTATCCCTTTGGATTTCTAAATTTGAGATAGGATAAGTCTGATATAGCACCTTCTTAGTGGGTCCATTACACACTGAGATGGTCCAAAAATTAAATCTATCAAAGTTGACTGTGCTCACAACCCCAATAGATTTTTCCTCAATTTGAAATCAAACTAAACCAAACAAACTATATCAAATCACATGAAATTAATATAAAATTAATCCTAACTAGTTTTGAGTTGAATTAAGTCCCAGTGGCATTCACCCAGTAGTTACCCTAGGTCAGGTTTGATTTGTTATGCATCTAACAAGTCACCCCAGCAGTTGTTCCTCACTTTGGTCGATGTAATTCTCCTATGCCTTCTTCTTAGCACAACCATTGCACACAAAAAGGCAACCCCTTAGGTTGGATAGCTCTACCCCATAAACAGTAGACTACCCCTTTGGATTTATAAATTTGAGGTAGGTCAAGGCTGATATAGCCCCTTCTTAGTAGATCCATCTCACACCGACAGGGTCTATACATTAACTCAAATTAATTTAATTACAATCTGATTTTCCCCAATGGAGTAAAATTAAACCCTTCTCCCTAGTGGATCCCCAAATCATATATAAACACATCAAGCAAATTAATCAAAATCAAAACCAACCTCCCTAGTGGAGCTAAATTAAACTAACTCCCCCAGTAGTGTCTAAATCAAGGAAATCCAACCAAACTCTTATCCCTAGTGGATACATCCTCGAACAAATCTATGAAATCAAACTCAAATCTCCACAGATAACCCAACTGCTTCCCTAGTGGAAGGTTCATATACCCGATCCCCAGTGAACTCAAGCCATATCCGTAGAAGATATGCCTCCACATAAATTAAAAATAAATAAATTGATTTCGATTTGATCTTAATCCCCGATGGATTATAGATTCTTATCCCCAATAAATCTTTTTCCCACAAATCATATAATCAAATCAACTTCAAACTTTATCCCAGAAGATTTTCATCTTCTATTCCCTCGACATAGACCCCTCACATGTCATGTATAGTGCATGTGTGATCCCCTAGTGGATCTCCCTCCATGGCCTTGACATGGAATTCTCATCAAATCTTATTTCTTCTCTTTTGCACACTTTTAATACTTCAACCAAAAGCCTAACAATTTATTCATTCAAATTACATCATCCTAACATTATAATCAGCATTTTATGATTTGTGATGGTGCAAGCTCAAACTAACTATACAATATCATGCTAAACATATAATAGTGTGAATTAACACACTATATTATAATATATGATGTTATATTATAATTTACTATAATATAATATATTGTCTAACATTACACCTCATTAGAATCACCTAAAAAGAACAAATAATAAAAATTTCTCAAAATATGAATAATGTTCATTTTGAATGTAAAATTATTAATTTTCTATTATAAATGCTACAAAATAGCTTAATTTTGGTGTTGCTTCTTGGTGTGTGCCATGAATTTGGCCAAATTCTTCCATCTCAACCTTCAAATTAACATTTTTGTGAGTTTTGACCCAATGTATTATAACAAAAGTAAAACATACTAAAATGTACAATAACATTTAGTAACACACCACCACATTCATATATTTGTGAAGTGATATTGTTATGTTCATTATATTTTAATATGCTTTCATATAATATATTATCTTACATTACACCTTAAAATGAATCACTTTAAAAAAAAATTTTCAAATTTGGTTGAAAAATGAACATTTATTTTGGATGCAAAATTTCATTCTTTTGATTAAATGACACACACACAATGATGTTCCCTAAAGTTTAAATTTGGCAAATCCCATCATCTCTGCCTATAAATCAATATTTTTATGAATTATACCAATACAAACTCTACTACATCATACTATAACAAACTAAAATATACTAAACAACAAGTAGTAATACACAATAGTATGCTATAATGCATGATGCTACACTTTGTTATGGCATCTTATATTATAATACATTATAACATATTATATTATATTATATTATATTTCATATCACATTATAAGGGATTGCTTAAAATAAAAAATCATAAAATTAGTCTAAATAATAAAAAACTATATCTTTTAGTCATATCACTTACAAATTTTAAATTAAAACCATATGTTATGATGCCATGCTCTACCTATTATGAATTTGGCCAAATTCCACCATTTTAAAGTCTAAATCAACATTTTTATAAATAATGCTAGTGTTTAGGGTTTAGGGTTAGCTTAGGGTTTAGAGTTTAGGGTTTAGGGTTTAGAGTTTGGGTTTTATGTTTTAGGGATGTAGGTTTTAGAGTTTAGAGTTTAGGGTTTATGGTTTAGGGTTTAGGGTTTCAGGGTTTAGATTTTATTATTTAGGATTTAGTGTTTAGGGTTTTGGGTTTATTTTTTAGGGTTTATGGTTTAGGGTTTAGGGTTTTAAGATTTAGGGTTGTAGGTTTAGTGTTTGTGGTTTAGGGTTAGTTTTAAGGTTTACGGTTTAGGATTTAGGGTTTATGGTTTAGGGTTTAGGATTTAGGGTTTATGGTTTTTTAAATTAAGTAAAATAGTAGGTTTATGTTTATTTAGTTTATTATTTATTTATTTGAGTTCATTTGAGTTTATTTTATTTTTATTTTAATTAGGTTTATTTTTTATTTTTATTTAGTTTAGTTTATTTATTTTTGGTTTATTTATTTCAATTTAGGTTTTTTATTTTAATTTATTTTTTAGGTTTAGGTTTATTATTTGGTTGAGTTTTATTTTTATTTTATTTTTTAGGTTTAGGTTTTATTTTTTTATTTTAGGTTTAGGTTTAAGATTTCTTTTTTTTTTTGGTTTAGGTTTTAGGTTTTTATTTTAGGTTTATTTTTAGGTTTTATTTTTTAGTTTAGGTTTAGGTTTATTTTTAGCTTATTTTATTTCATTTTGTTTAGCTTTAGGTTTAATTTATTTTAGTTTTAGGTTTATGTTTTATTTCTTTTAGTTTAGGTTTAGGTTTATTTTATTTTTATTTTTGGTGTAGGTTTTTTTTAGTTTAGGGATTAGGTTTTCTTTTTTATTTATTTTTTGGTTTTATTTTTATGTTTATTTTTTTGGTTTAGGTTTTTATTTTATTTTTTTATGTTTTTTTTTAGTTTTTATTTTATTTAGGTTTTTTATTCTAAGGTTTATTTTATTTTTTGGTTTAGTTTAGGTTTTATTTATTTTATTTTCATTTTTTATTTTATTTCATTTTAAGTTTAGGTTTTACTTTAGGTTTCTATTTTATTTTATTTTTTATTTAGGTTTAGGTTTTTATAATTATTTTATTTTTAAGTTTTATTTAGATTTAGGTTTTTAGGGTTTAGTGTTTAGGGTTAAGTGTTTAGGGTTTAGGGTTTTATGGTTTAGGGTTTAAGGTTTAGGGTTAGGGTTTAGGGTTTAATATTTTGGCTTTAGGGTTTAGGGTTAGCTTAGGGTTTATGATTCAAGGTTTAGGGTTTATGGTTAGTTTATAATTTAGGGTTTAGGGTTTTAGGGTTTAATGTAATGATTAGGGTTAGGGTTTAGGGTTTAGGGTTTCAGGTTTAGGGTTTAGGCTTAGTTTAAGGTTTAGGGTTTAGAGTTTTTTAGGGTTAAGGGTTTAAGGTTATAGGTTTAGGGTTAGGTTTAGGGATTAAGTTTAGTATTTATGGTTTAGAGTTTTGGATTTAAAAGAAAAATTAAGTAAACCGGTAGGTTTAGGCTTATTTAGTTTATTTTTTATTTATTTATTTTATTATATTTTTTATTTTTATGTAAGTTTAGTTTTTATTTTTATTTAGTTTGGCTTATTTATTTTATGTTTATTTATTTTAGTTTATTTTTTAGGTTTAGTTTAGTTTTTATTTTATTTTATTTATAGGTTTAGGTTTAATTTTTTATTTTTAGATTTAGGTTTAGGTTTTTATTTTATATTTTTTGGTTTAGGTTTGAGGTTTTTATTTTAGGTTTATTTTTAGGTTTTATTTTTTAGTTTAAGTTTAGGTTTATTTTTAGTTTATTTTATTTTATTTAGTTTAGGGCTTAGGTTTAGTTTATTTTAGGTTTAGGTTTAAGTTTTATTTATTTTAGTTTATTTTAGTTTAGTTTAGGTTTAGGTTTATTTTATTTTATTTATTTTAGGTTTAGGTCTTTTTTAGTTTAGGGTTTAGGTTTTTTTAAATTTATTTTCAGGTTTATTTTTTAGGTTTATGTTTTATTTAGTTTTTATTTTATTTTATTTTAGGTTTATTTTTTTATTTTATGTTTATTTTTTATTTTATTTTGGTTTTTTATTTTTAGGTTTATTTTATTTTTAGTTTAGTTTAGGTTATTATTTATTTTATTTTAGTTTAGTTTTATTATTTATTTTATTTTATTTTTAGGTTTTGGTTTAGGTTGGGGTTTAGGGAAAGGTTTAGGATTAGGTTTTAGTTTAGGTTTTTATTTTATTTTATGTTAATTATGTTCTAGTTTTTTTTATTTATTTTATTTTTAGGTTTTATTTAATTTAGGTCTAGGTTTTTAGGGTTTACGGTTTCGATTTTAGGATTTAGAGTTTATGGTTTAGCGTTTAGGGTTTAGGGTTTACGGCTTAGGGTTGTAGGTTTTAGGGTTTAAGGTATTGGGTTTAGGGTTTAGGGTTTAGGGTTTACATTTTAGTGTTTAGGGTTTAGGGTTTAGGTTTTAGCATTTCAGGGTTTAGGGTTTAAGTTTTAGGGTTGTAGGTTTTTTTTATTTTATTTTTTAAATTAAGTAAACTATTATGTTTAGGTTTATTTAGTTTTTTTATTTAGTTTTTTTTTATTTTTATTTAAGTTTACTTTTATTTTGATTTAGTTTCATTTATTTATTTTAGGTTTATTTATTTTAATTTACTTTTTTTATTTAGGTTTAGGTTTATTTTTCAGTTTAGTTTTATTTTTATTTTATATTTTAGGTTTAGGTATTATTTTTCATTTTTAGTTTAGGTTTAGGTTTCTATTTTATTTTTCTTTGGTTTAGGAGTTAGGAATCTATTTTAGGTTTATTTTTAGGTGTTTTTTTTTAGTAGGTTTAGGTTTATTTTTTATTTATTTTATTTTATTTAGGGTTTAGGTTGAGGTTTAGTTTATTTTATGTTTAGGTTTAGGTTTTTATTTATTTTAGTTTAGGTTTAGGTTTATTTTATTTTTATTTTAAGTTTAGTTTTTTTTTTAGTTTAGGGTTTAGGTTTTATTTATTTTTAGGTTATTTTTTTAGGTTTAGGTTTTTATTTAGCTTTTATTTTATTACATTTTAGGTTTATTTAATTTCTATTTTAGGTTTAGTTTTTATTTTATTTAGGTTTTCTATTTTTTAGTTTAGTTTAGGTTTTTATTTATTTTATTTTAGTTTAGTTTTTATTTTTTATTTTATTTTTTTTAGTTTTAGGTTTAGGTTTTAGTTTAGGCTTTTATTTTATTTTACTTTTTTTTGTTATATTTTGGTTTAAGCTTTTTTATTTATTTTATTTTTAGGTTTTATTTAGTTTAGGTTTAGGTTTTTAGGTTTTTAGGGTTTAAGGTTTAGGATTTATGGTTAAGGGTTGAGGGTTTTGGTTTTAAGGTTTAGGGTTTAGGGTTTTAGGATTTTAGGGTTTAGGGTTTAGGTTTTGGATATAGTGTTTAGGGTTTAGGGTTAGTGTTTTTTTTAGTTTTTTATATTATTTTTTATTTTTAGGGTTTAGGGTTTTGGTTTTATGGTTTAGGGTTTAGGTTTTAGGTTTAGGTTTTGGGTTTAGGTTTTAGTTTAGCGTTTAGGGTTTTTGGTTTTTTTTTAATAGAGAACATTCAGATTCAACATTTCTTCTTTTCAATTTCATCAACCAAGTAACACACTAAGTTTTTGATGACACAAGCGAAGACATAATTAAAAAATGAGCACACATATAGCAAATCAAAATCCCTAGTTAACTAGAACCATCTCTGCTATAAAGAAATAATTCCATAAGCAGCAGATCTGATCAACCATTCTTTAGTTTCCCTAATTCCCATCAGAACCATCCCATCTTCTCGAGTAGCGGGATCCACCATCATATCCCTGATCTCCCCCTCTACCACCACCACGGTGTAACCTCCTTCCATCCCATAACCACCACCTGACCCACCTCCATATCCACAAGCACCTCCAGATCTCCACCACTGCGATAGCTGCTTGCCTACCTTGCCTCCACCACTAGATCTAGGCACAGTTGATGGTGATGTTCCTGTCATCCTGGTTTTGCCCATTCTTAGAGTTTAGGTTTAGGTTTAGGTTTAATTTTTAATTTATTTAGTTACTTTAGGTTTAGGTTTAGGTTTTGGGGTTTTGGGGTTTAGGGTTTAAGGTTTAGGGTTAGGGTTAGGGTTTAGGGTTTAGGGTTTAGTTTAGGGCTTAAGGTTTAAGGTTTAGGGTTTAGTTTTCGGTTTGTGAGTTTAGGGTTAGGTTTAGTTTAGAGTTTAGGTTTAAATTTAGGGTTTAGGTTTTATGCTTAGGTTTTAGTTTAAGTTTAGGTTTATAGTTTAGGCTTAGGGTTTTATGGTTTAGGGTTTTAGGTTTAGTCAGTTTTAGCGAGTTTAGGTTTAAGGTTAGGTTAAGTTTAAGTTTAAGTTTAGTTTTAGATTTAGTTTAGTTATAGGTTTAAGGTTTTAGTTTATAGTTTTAGGGTTTAGGTTTAGGGTTTTAGTTTAGGGTTTAAGATTTAGGTTTATGGTTTTGAGGTTTAGGGTTTTAGGTTTAAGTTTAGGTTATAGTTTAGAGTTTAGTTTATAGTTTAGGTTTTAGGTTTGGTTTAGTTTAGGTTTAGGGTTTAAGGTTTAGTGTTTAGGGATTAGGGTTTAAGGTTTAGTGTTTAGGGTTTTTTTAGGTTTAGGGTTTATTGTTTTGGGTTTAGGGTTTTAGTATTTAGGTTTTAGGGTTTAAGGTTTAGTGGTTTAGGGTTTAGGGTTTTAGGGTTTAGGTTTAGGTTTGGGTTTAGTTTTAGGTTTGGGTTTTATTTTGATTTTTAATTTTTTAAAATTAAGTCAGTAGGTTTAGGTTTATTTAATTTATTTATTTTAGTTTATTATATTTTATTTGATTTAGTTTTATTTTATTTATTTAGTTTATTTATTTAAGGTTTATTTATTTTAGTTTAGGTTTTTTATTTTAGTTTATTTTTTAGGTTTAGGTTTAGGTTTATGTTTATTTTTTTAGTTAATTTTATTTTTATTTTATTTTTTAGGTTTAGGTTTTTTTTTAGGTTTAGGTTTAGCTTTTTATTTTATTTTTTAGGTTTAGGTTTTTTAGTTTTATTTTAGGTTTATTTTTAGGTTTTATTTCTTAGTTTAGCTTTAGGTTTATTTTTAGTTTAGTTTATTTTATTTAGCTTAGGTTTAGGATTAGGTTTAATTTATTTTAGGTTTAGGTTTAGGTTTTATTATTTTAGTTTATTTTATTTTAGTTTAGTTTTAGGTTTATTTTATTTTCATTTTAGGTTTTGGTTTTTTTTTTAGTTTAGGGTTTAGGTTTTATTTTTTATTTATTTTTAGCTTTTAATTTTAGGTTTATTATTTAGGTTTAGGTTTTTATTTATTTTTCTTTTACTTTATTTTATTATAGGTTTAGTTTTTATTTTATTTAGGTGTTTAATTTTAGTTTAGGTTTTTTATTTTATTTTAGTTTAGTTTAGATTTATTTATTTATTTTATTTTTAGGTTTTATTTAGTTTTGGTTTGGGTTTTTAGCTTTTTAGGGTTTAGGGATTATTGGTTAGGGTTAGTTTAGGGTTTGGGTGTGGGTTTTACGATTTAGGGTTTTGGGTTTTTGTTTTAGGTTTAGGGTTCAAGTTTTTGTTTATGGTTTAGGGTTTTTAGTTTATTTTTAACAGAGAACAAATTCATATTCAACATTTCTTCTTTTCAATTTCATCAACTAAATAACACACCAAGTATTCTAAAAGACAAGCAACGACATAGATAAAAAATGAGCACACATAGAATAACAAAATACTTTAGATAACTAGAATCATCTTTATTGTAAAGACAGTTCCATATGCAGTAGATCGAATCGACCATTCTTTAGTTTCTATAGTTCCCATCGAAACCTCCTCGGCCTCTCGAGTTGCGGGATCCACCATCATATCCTCGATCTTTCCCTCCACCACCACCACAACTTTAACCTCCATCACTCCTCCACCTCCATAACCACAACTGCTCCGAGCACCACCTCCATATTCTCAAACACCTCCAAATCCCCCACCACCATTGCAATAACTACCTCGCCTTTCTCCTGAGATCTAGCCTTGTTGTCATGTTCCTGTGGTTCGCCCATTCTTGGGGTTTAGATTTAGGTTTAGGTTTATTAAATCTTAGGATTTAGGTTTATTTTTCAATTTATTTAGTTACTTTAGGTTTAGGTTTAGGGATTGGGGTTTAAGGTTTAGGGTCTAGGATTAGGGTTTGTGTTTAGGGTTTAGGGTTTAGGGTTTAGAGTTTAGAGTTTAGGGTTTTAGGGTTTATGATTTAGTGTTTAGGGTTTAGGGTTAGGGTTTAGGGTTTAGGGTTTAGGGTTTAGGGTTTAGGGTTTAGGATTTTGGGTTTAAGGTTTAGGGTTTAGGGTTGTAGATTTTAGGGTTTCAGATTTAGAGTTTAGGTTTAGGGTTTGGCGTTTAGGGTTTAGGGTTTAGGGTTTTAAGGTTTAGCATTTATGGTTTAGGGTTGAAGGTTTAGGGTTTAGGGTTTAGGGTTTAGAGTTTTAGGGTTTATGGTTTTTGGGTATAGGGTTTAGGGATAGGGTTTAGGGTTTAGGGTTTAGGGATTAGTGTTTTGGCTTTAGGGTTTAGGGTTTTTAGGTTTAAGATTTAGTGTTTAGGGTTAGCTTATGGTTTAGGGTTTATTTGACCAATTGAAGATGATTATAGGCTTTGGTTTCAATTATTTTGAATTTGGTTTTTTTTAGGCCAACTTGAACCTTTAGGTCAATTTGGGCTAAGTAGGTCAGTTGGGTTCAATTTGGGTTAATTTCACAGCTTTGGTCAAGTTCATCAATTTGGAATGAACTTGAGCCTTTAGTTGCAATCAATTTGGATTATATTTTGATTTGACCTAATTTAGTATTTTAGGTCAATTTGGGTCAACTTGGGTAAAGTGAACCAATTGGGTTTAGTTGGCTTGATTTTGGGTTGAGTTTGATTTAGTTGAATTTATATATGGATTTGGCATTGACATATAAAATTAACTGCAATTAGCTTGGGTTCAAATGGGTTTTTTTTTTCATTTGAACATTTCAAGTCAAAAGGGTTAAGTTGGGTTTGACTTGGGTTGATTTTTGTTTGGCTTCATGATTGTAAATTTCATTTATATTTGTGAATATGATTGAAGGTATTATTGATTCATAAGAAAATCAATTGAATTTGGTTTTGGAATGAAGGAATTTGGCTAAGGCCATGGAGTTGGGTCATGTGGCTTAGGTTTGGATTTTGATTTAGTTTTAATGATTTAAATGTATATTTCATTAAAATTTGTGAAGCTGATTGAAAATGATTGATTCATGAGAAAATCAATTGAGTTTGACTTGATTTGGAATAAGATTTGGCTAAGTCCATGGGATAGGCCATATGGCTTACGAAGGATTTTGATTTAATTTGATTTAGTTTTTATCATTTGAATGTAAATTTGATTTATATTTAGAAAGTTGATTGAAGATATAAATTGATTATGAGAAAATCAATTGATTTTGGATTGATTTGGATTAATATTTGGCTAAGTCCATGGGATAGGTCAAAATGGCTTAGGATGGGTTTCAAGTTTGGATTTGATCATGGGCTTCAATCATTTGGTTTTGGAATTTGGGTTTGGATTTGGATTTAAATTTGATGTTTGAATTGAACTTGAGGTTTGGTTTGAGAAGGTGAACCTAATTGATTTGGGTTATAAGGTAGGTGGATTATCCTAATCCCAATGGAAAAACATAATCCTATGGTTAATCCTTGTAAGTCTTTGGGCTTAGGTTAAGTGTTTATCTAATTAAAATTATCTTATGGTTAGGGATGTCTTAGTGTCTAGAAGACTCCCTTGTCTAAGATGGGAAGATTGAATCTGCACTCCAAAAGTGAGGTCAACAAGTCTTAGGCTCCATAGTGTTGCCCTTGGAGATAGATTATTGGAAGACCGAAGCCAAGTTTCACAATATAGACTCATATACATCTTTCAACACTTTGCTTGGGAGACCATGGATAAATGATAACAACATAGTTTCATCCTCTCTACATCAGTGTATAAAGTTTATGAGTGGTGGGATTATCTACTGTGTCAAAGGAGATCTCAAGTTATTTACAATTCACGAGGTCAACATATATGATGATGCGGCTTACTACCTCCCTTAAAATCAATAAGTCTATTTTTACGAACTTGGCCAAAGTTAAAATAAAAAATAAAAAAGAAAAAGAAAAAGAGAAAGAAAGAGAAAAAGGAAAAGAAAAGAAAAGAGAATATGGAAAAGAAAATAAAAGGGAGAGGAAATAGGGAGGAAGTGGAGCATGACATTAGATTTCACCCACAGTTCATTACTCCATTCAAACATGTGGGTAAGATGAACTGACCTCCACTGGGAAGAGGAAGAGGCCAGTTCATAGGTAGTCCCAGGGGTGGAAAATCTCTTTATTGTCCACCGAATAAAGGATATGTCCTAGCTACTAGGAGTACACCTGCTATCCATATAGACTTAGAATCTAGTTCATAGGATGATTCTTATATTGTTAGCACACTAGCTAGCTCTTCTCCGCAATAAATTTTCTAGGATTTTACACTTGAGATAGATAGTGATGAAGATCGGGCTCCAAAGCAAAGCATAAGTATATTCAAGTCTATATGTGAAACAGTTAGGCATCAGTTGGGAACCTTAGCTCTAAACCCACTTGTCCCTCAAAAAGTAGAGGGTTTAGTAGTTAAGGAAGCCCTTAAGTCATCCATAGGTGTGAAGACTCAGAGGTTCTTCCTGAGAGCATCATTCCTCAAGTCAAGAAGTTGATGTAGAGCTTGAAGATGATTCATATAAACATTTAATAGAATTACCCTTTGTTTGGTTCTTACCTTGTGATCATAATTTAGCAAAGAAAGGGTTAATCCCACATACTTGGTCAAAGCAATTGACTACTTTGAAAGAATATGGAAGAACAAATGCAAAAGCTCTCAATCAAGTCTTTGGGAAATAGGTCGTGATGATGATGATTATGGCTTAGTAATCACCAATCATTTAGAATCTGATAGTTGCTTTTCAAATCACATTAACTCATATGAGGAGCTATGCTTAGAAACTTCAGATGATCCAAATGATTTTAAAGTCAAAGATGCACCGCCAGAGTTTGAAGAAGAGATCAAGTCAATCATCGATGAGCTCAAGGAAATAAACTTAGGAACTGAATAAGATCCACGCCTGATATACATTAGTTCTTTGTTGAATGAAATTGAAACTAATGACGTAGTTAGGCTGTTGACTGAGCTTAAGGATTACTTTGTATGGAGTAATGAAGAGATGCTTGGATTAGCTCCTAATGTTGCAGTCCATAAACTAGCAATAAAGCCTAGTTACCCTATCAAGCAAGCTCCTAGATGCATGCGATTAGATATAGAACAACAAGTCATTTCTGAAGTCAAGAAACTGATCGATGCTGGCTTCATCCAAAAAGAAAAATACCATACCTGGTTAGCCAGCGTCATCCTAGTTAAGAAAAAGAATGGTCAAATTCACATATGTATCAATTTTAGGGATTTAAATAAGGCATATCCAAAAGATGAATTTCCACTACCAATCCCAGAGCTGATGTGGAAATTGCCTCATTGCATGTAGCCTTCTCTTTCATGGATGGCTCATCTGGATATAGCCAAATAAAGATGGCTCTTGAAGATGAAAGAAACACTGCTTTTAGAACCCCGATCAGAATCTATTGCTATAAGGTCATGCCTTTGAACCTTAAAAATGTTGGTTCTACATACCAGTGGGCTATGACTTGAATATTCGACGAACTCATTCAGCATCAAGTTGAGTGCTATGTCGATGATCTTGTGGTCAAAATAAGAGAAAAGGAAGATCATGTCTTTGACTTGAGAGTAATTTTGAACAGTTAAGATAATTTAACCTCAAAATTAACAAGTGTGCATTAGTAGCTTCAAGAAATTTCTTGCGTTATTGTCCAACACCATGGAATCAAAATCGATCCTGAGATGATCAAGGCGATATTAGAAATGCCACCCTCTAAAAGTTTAACTCAGCTTAGATAATTCCAAGGGCAGTTGGCATATCTAAGAAGCTTTATATCCAACCTATCAGGAAGATGTTATCCAATCTCAGCACTTGTCAAAAAGGATGCCAAGTTCAAGTAATGATGACAAATGTGACATGGTTTTAAGACATCAAGTATTACGATGATCGCCAATTCTAGCAACCTATCTCGAGAATCGCTCATACTTTACGCTGCTATGTTAGATGACTCTTTTGGTGCTTTGTTGGCCCAAGCCAATGATGAAGGAAAGGAAAACACAATCTACTACCTCAACCGTCGCCTAATCCCTACTAAGGCTAATTATCCACCCATTAGGAAGCATTGCCTAGCTTTAATCTTTGCATCCCAAAAGATACAACACTACATGCTTCCTCATAAGGTGAACTTAATCTTTAGGATCAATCCACTAGAGTATCTCATGATACGGCCAACGCTATCTGAATGGTTGGCACGATGGTCCATGATCCTCTCATAGTTTGACATTACCTTCATACCCCTCTGCATAATGAAAGGATAAATGCTAGTGGATTTCTTAACAGCACACCCACTTCTCGACTCTCCTTGATGATCTCCCCAATGAACAAATCTTGATCTTAGGGGATACTAGTGGCTTTAATCACCCATTTTTGAATTTTTGAATTTGGTTTGAAATTCAAAAATTCAAATTCAAAATTTTCCTAAGTCCTTTAAATCTTTCTTAATGGACTTAGCCCAAATCATGATTAAACCACTTCAAATCTTTGAAATTTTCTCATGGTCCATTTGTATTCTCATTTATATTCACATATATTAATGAAATATAAATTCAAACAATCAAAACCAATCCCAAAAATCAAACTCAAATCAACTTAAAATTCAATCTAAGCCTTTCAAGTCAAAATCTTGAACTAAGCCAAATCAACATCAAATTAAGCCAAACTCTCTATTTTCTCTCATGATTCAATCAACCCTACAATCATGAGCTCATGTATACATCCAAACTTCAATTACTCAATCAAAATTCAATTCAAAAATCAAACCTAAAATCCTTTCATATTCTTCCTTGAATATGAAATTGTCAAATGGATCAAAACCCATTTGACCACTGTAAATGGATTTATATTTCAATCATATGTCCATATACAAGATCACTCAACTCAAATCAAGCTTTGACTAAGCCATTTGACCCACTTAGGCTCACTTGACCCAAAGTGATAGTATATGAGCCAAATTCAATCCTAACCAAATTATTTTGAACCAAACTTATATGCCTCTCATCATGATCCAATCATCATGGGATGATCAATCAATCAAATTAGGTCAAACCAAGTCAAAATTGACCAAGTCATCACTTTTCCCAAATGAAACCTAACATAAATTCCCTATAAAAATTCATTGAAACCATTGATCTAACTTCACTCATGACTTATGTTTGAACTTGAAAACCAACATTTTAGTTTAACCCCAATTTGCCACTTCACCCAAGTTGACCTTGACCTAAAAAAGTCAAAATGTGTCAAAACATCTAAGCTAATCAAACCAATGTCAAGTCCATCCCAAATCACTTGTGAAACTTGACCAAAGCCTCAATTGGCCAACTAGACCTAATAGCAAAATTGACCCAACCCAACATGACTAAAGGGGTCATGTTGAACCATGAACTTAGCCTAAATAATTAAATAAATCAATCCACTCTATGACTAACCAAACTAAACCTACCTTTGACCTACCTCAAATAAGTCAAATGGGTCAAATAGTTCAACTTGACTCATTTGACCTAAATGAAGTCATATGAGCCATATTCAAAACTATACCAAATTGAATCAAACCAAACCCACAAAAACATTTCAAATGGTCATATGAACTTGAACCAACCCTTGGTTTGACCCAATTTGATTGATTGGTCAACTTGACCATAGTTGACCCATTTTGACCTAAATGGGTCAACATGAGCCAAACCTTATCAAATGAATTCAAAATCTCATGAAACTTGGCCAAACCTAGTTTTCCACATACAACATATCAAAGTGAAAAAAAATCAACAAAATGAACATCCCTCTAGGCCATAGAACAAATTTTGGCTTAATCCATGGGTAATTTGGTCATACCCTCTTCATATTCACTTGAGGCTTTCCTAAAAGCTCAAGGGGACCTAATGAAGAGTGGTGCACAACCCAATGGGTTTGGGTTATTAATTAAAGACCAAACTCGATCTCATGAGTCAAAATGGCTAATTCAGAATGCATCTCCCACTCAAAGTCAAGCACATGGGAGGTTGGAATTCCACTTAAGGCCTCAGACCGACCATGTGCAAGCATCTAACTAATCAAACAACCCTCCCATTGTGATCAATTGGATCCAAATGACACATACTCTTACGGCCATCCGATCCTTCAAAGATATACTCACTTGAATTCAAATCCATCATTCCCTAATTTGATCAATCATCAGAGAGAGCATTCCTAAGCTTCTTAAGAAAGAATTGAAATCAAGCATTCTCAATTTTCTTCCTTAGAAAATGAGCTCTCTTATTCAAACTTCCTCATTGAATTCCACTTTGCCTTTGCATACTTCATGGGAGCTAAGTCAAGTGCATAAGCTTCCATTGAAGTTCCCATAGCAGAAGAGTTGAATTGGATCAAAAGCAAAGGGAGCAAGGGAGTTGGTCCATGAGCAATCCACATAACCTCAGAGCTCATTCTTCCAACACTTTGTCTCAAAAAAGCTACTCCAAGAATCAGTGCTGAGGTATGGAATTTTCCAACCACTTGATAGGAGGTGTTGGTCCTTTGTGAAGAGAATTTTCAATTCAAGTGAATCCCACTATTGGATGTGATGCTCCTTGGCTTTAGATTGTGGGTTAAGTTTGGTTTGAATCAGCTCAATCACTGATCTTCCCTAGATCATGGATGACCTCTATTGATCAAGGGTAAAGAACTTGGGAGATCTCAGCCATCCATCCATGCATTTTGGATGGACTGTCAAGATTATTCCCACATTTAGAATTTTCTTTATCATTTTTAAAATTGTGGAGAGATCTCAGTCTCCCAATCTTTGATCGAGATTGAGATTAAAATACCATCACCTTTTGGTTGAAAACTTAGTGATTGGCTCTCTACGCGATGCATGTAAATTATGCTGATCGCCACCGCCATGCATCCCATCATGAGCTATAGGATTAGTTAGGATGTTTTAATGAATTCTAATTAATCTAGGAATCTTTTAAAATTCATATCTCCTTCAATAAAATTAAAAAAATGAAATAAAATTCTATGAAAAGATAATTTGGCCTAGAATTTTTTAAAATTAATTTCAAGGGATTTTGAATTATTCTTTTCTCTAATTTTGGGGTATTTTAGAAACATCATGTTGCTAATTACCTTTTAATTAAGCCTCTGATTAATCCCAAACTTGGGTATTTTTGGGGATGACTTACCTCCTCTAATTTTCTTGGGATTTATTGAAAGCTTAATAAGGGGAATTGCATATGAATTTCTTAATTACCCACCTTATGTAATTAAGCATAATTAGGGTATGATTAGTAGTTTTAATCCATGATTAGGGTTGATTAAGGTTAGATCCAATAAATAGGAGGTTTAAGGTATAATTTTGTGGCATTTCCCTTGAGCTATTCCCTAAACCCCCTTTTCTCTTATTAATCTCCTCTTAATTAAGGGTTAATTCATTAATTTTCCCCTTAATTAATTTCTAAAAAAGATTTAAAAAGTTTTAGAACTTAATTAATCTACTTTGGGCAGATGCATAGGTGTTTAATAGTCTAAGTTCAATTAAGGAAATCAAAATTCAGTTCATATGTGTGAACGGGTGTTTTGAAATTACTTAAGCTAAACCCCTTAGATTAATTTACCTTTAATCATGAGCCAAATTGTATTAGGCCTTTTTCTTATTAGGTGCATTGCAAATTTAAATTCCTTGTGAGTTTTTTATGTTATCTTATTAGATCATAATTATTTGGTTAATTATTTTAAGGTGGCGTAGGCAAGGGTTAACTAAGTTACTTAATTCATAACCCCAATTAATACATAAAATGGATCTAATTATCAAAAAATTAAACAAGAATATCAAACACATGAATGGGTTAGGAACAACAAACTTAACTCACCTTTTCAAAATTAAATCAAACTTAAAATGAAACAAAAATCATAATGAATACACTTTGATTTATTTTAAACTTTCTTATTCTATAAGAATGTATTTAGGATTTAAATTAAAGTGAGTTTATTTACATACATTCATTACTTTGAGTCTTTCCCAACATGTTAACTTTGTATGTCATGTGATTTCATGCATTCATATTTTTCAAAATTCAAGTTTAAAATGAAATGTTGGCTAAAGTAGAAATATGATTGGCTACTATTAAATCCAAATTATTTTCAAAATATATAAATAAAATATCAAATCTGAAAGTATGATACTTATACTTTTATTATAAAACATGTGAAAGATTATAAATGTATGCTTATCATAGGTTTCCTTTCTCTCATATGTTGGTATAGTTTTGAATAGGAATTTGGTGAGATATATGGTTCATTTGAAAAGTACCTAAGACTCACCTAATTCCATATCCTATTCATCCCTATGCTATCACTTAAGAGGGGTTACCTATACTTGCATACATAAATTGCATCAACAAAATGAATCCATTAAAACAACTTTTGCATTCTTCCTTTCCATTTCATTTCTTTCATACACATGTTTGTATTTAAGGAAAGTGGTATATTAGTTTAGACAACCCCAAGGTTGCAAGGCTTTATATATTCTAAGTAGGTCTTGTACCTTACACCTCTGGTTAATAATGGCGTTGTACTCACTTATTCCTTTCTTACTTTCATTTGTGTATGTGAAAATTTGGATAAGGATACCCCTTTCTACTTAAGAAAAATCATGCATATTCAGCTTTTAAATTTTCTTAAATGGCTTACTTAGCATACATCATAAAGTATGTTAAATATTCTCATTTGTATGTATAGATATGCTTAGGGTCCATCCATATGCATGTTATATATGTTGGGAAAGAAATAAAGTAATGTGTGTTATGTGAATTTTTATTCATTTTATTTAATCTTAAAATGCCTTTCTTTTTTGAATAGGTTTGTTTAGAGTTCATCTAAACTTAGGATTAATTAAAATATTTAATCAAAACATTCACTTAAATAAAACTAAAGTGTGAACTTACTTTAAAAATTACTTAGGTTAGGGAAGGAAAGAGAAGTTCTCTTCTCATTCCATCTCTTCATAACTTAGTAATTAATTGTAGGATCCACTTAAACCAAATAAATATATCAAATAAAATAATCCAAAATAATTAAAGAGCTTAAATTAAACCCTCCTCTAAGTTGAACATGTTTTCACACTTAGAAAATTTGAACCTAAAGCCATAGCTAAGCATACCACACAAACCTTCAAAACACACATTAGCCTAAGTCACCACTTCTAGCTTTAGGTTAGGTCAGTGCATGGTTTGATGTTTTATTTTATTTTATGATATATGTTTTTTTGGATGTTAGGGTGTATGCTGTAGAATGAATGGTAGGACGTTCTTAGTCTATTCTTTTCTGCGATTGTGCTTAGGGTGCTATCATAAATAAAAATATAAAATGCTTTTGCTTGCAGGAGTTTTATACCCTTAAGCATAATCCAATAGGCCAGGTGGACTTAGTCACTCAAGTGCAGTGATAAGTCCAATATACATGCTTGGGATTTGTGTGGTTTATTTTAGCTAACTTTTGTTTTGCAGGTGTTAGTTAGATTTCCACTTTTCCTTTTCATGTAAATTTGTGCAATTAGGATTTTGGAATAATTGTTATGGGGATTAGGATGAGCATTGGTCATAAGATCTTATCTTATGTACCATGTGAAGCCTTGGAACATCTACCTTCAACCATCCAAAAGAAAGAACCAAAGAAGAAAGAAGAAAGAAGAAAGAAGAAATAAAGCTTGAAGACCCCATAATAATGAATTCTTGCTTAATGTAATTTAATTCATTTGTAATCGGTTGTATAAGGGTAGAACTTACACAATTTGATATTTTGGGTTTGTGTTATGGTGTGCCACACCTTTTAATCTTTTTGTGATTAGCTTTATAAATTATTTGATGATTTGTTTAGCTTTTGAATTAAGTGGCATGCTTTTCCTAGTTCCTTCCTTGCTTTATGTTTGGCCTGGATGTGGATTAGGCTCTTTAGGGAAAAAAATAAATCTTTTACCCAACTTAGCAACTCAAAATAAAAAAAAAATTAAATAACTCATAACCTCACCTAAAGCTTAGGCTTAAAATCAAGATAAAAGAATTAGCAACCCCTTAGCTGGATGAGCATTTCTTTTATAATATCATACGCATCATATTTCACTCTTGATTGGAGGCTTTCACCTTTGCCAAACTTGGCTTGACCTTTGAGAGCCATGGTGGAAACTCACCTCCTCCCTTCTGATTTTAGCAAATAACCTTCTTTCTCATGCATTAGTCGTATGAATCCTATTAGCTTTAAGTCAAAATAATTGTCCAAAAATTAAAATAAAAATAAAATTTGAATTGCATTAGATTTAGGTCATTTGAAGCATGCCTTTTACATGATCTAGTCTCTTTAGGGAGTGAGTTTAAGGACTTAGTCTCTTTCTAAATAAATAATAGCCTAGCTTCTCTTGCATAATAAAGACTTGCCTACATGTATTTAAAATCATAGGAGGAGTTAGTTGGCAGCCACCCCCAGGCAGTTGTAAGTCCAAGCTATCAGGTGGTTTGTCCTCTCTTGTGGAGGCAAATTAATTACCCATTTTTGCCTTAGATTTAGGTTATGCTTTCGCTCATTGCGAAAGCTCCCTAGATTTAGGTTTTGAGGTTGTTTATCCCCATTATGGGCCATAAGCATAATTCCTCACTTCTTAGGCATTTTCTTAATCTTGTGTTAAGGAATCATAAGTCCTAAATTTTGAATGAAAAATTCAACTTAAACAAACTAAATCAATTTAAAAAATGTAAAGCCCAACTATATGATAGTTTGAGATGCTCTAGGTTTCTAGCATCATGGGCATCTCTACTTATCTTCCATTTTGGCTTGATAATAATTCCCTCTTTTGATCAATCCCATTTGATCTTTCAAAAATGAACCAATGATTGATAGTCTCTCTATTGAAATCTTCAAAGATAATGATCATTTACCTTTGAGAGTTTTCTAAGGAATCCCCATTCCTTATGATGTAATTAACTATGGGGCTTGCTGTAGGGAACTTAATGAACGATTTAAAATAAACCTACTTTACTTTAACATGTAAAGTAGGGAAGAATCTCACATATGCACTATCATCCTTAGGTCTTTATTGAGGTGATTATGTCTATTAAAGGGTAGTGACTTCTATCTCTCGAGATAGTGCACTATTTCCTTGATGACGTACTCGATCACCTAAATAAGCACATTTGTGGATTTGTGTGGCATCCTAAAAAGATGAATTTATATAGTCTTCTCTTTCATTTCTCCCCACAGATTTGAAAGGTGACCACTATATAGAGATTTTTCTCCATAGATTTTCTCCGATTTTTTCGACTCCTGGGAAGGTTCCTCTCTCCATCTTTGGTAAATGATCATTGTCTTTGAGTATCGATAGTGAGTTTGTACTTTGGTATGAATCCAAGACTATCTCTCTTTCCATTTTCTTAGCTCATTTCATTCTTGAGTTGAGTTAGCCAACATCTTTTGGTTTTAGGACCACATTCCTTGTTGGTCTTAAAACCCCGTTATTCTCCAATGGGTAAAATGAAAAGATCTAAATAAAAAGAAAATATTTTAAAGACTTCCTCCTTATCATTTTATGATAAGGAAAAGTTCATCTAAAATAATAAAGATAAAATAAATCTTCCATAAGAACTTTTCTTTTCAAAGCACCTTTTCAAAATGCACTTAATAAAATTTTTCCACAAAATTTTGTCACCCTCATTTAACAATTCCCATAATTATTACATGTAGGGATTTTCAAAAATAAAACTAACAACATTTTCAAAAAAGCACAAATGAACATCTTCTTTCAATTCACTTTGATGAAAATTTTATTTTTAAAATAAAAGAAACAATCATCTTTCTAAAATCAAAATCAAAATCATAAAGTGTTCAAAAGCACACATGAATCTTCCTATTGAATACACTCACACTTATTGAATGGAAGGTTTATTTCCAAACAAAATTAAACTTTTCAAAAAGAACACATGAATCTTTCTATTGAATACACTCACACTTATTGAATGGATGGTTCATTTCCAAACAAAATTAAAATTTTCAAAAAGCAGACATGAATTTTTCTATTCAATACACTCACACCTATTGAATGGAAGTTTCATTTGTAAACAAAATTAAACTTTTCAAAAAGCACATATGAATATCTTCATTTAATATACTCAAATTTATTAAATGAAGATTTCATTCCCAACTAAAAATAAATATCATTTGGGAAATCCCACTTAAACATATCCCACATATGATTAAGTTGGAATTCCTCTCTTTCAAAAAAATAAACAAAGCAATAATCACACAAAACAAAATTTTCATATTTTAAAAAAAGATTGATCTCCATTCTACATACCTAAATTTGTTGAATGGAAGTACCCTTTTCAAAAATTAAAACTTAAACAATCATATTTCAGAATTTTCAAAACTCATTTTTTGAACTTCATTAAGCATACTCAAATTTGCTAAGAGAAGTTTCCAAATCCAAAATCACAAAAAAAAATCAACAATCATATTTTCAAAACACATTTTTTGGAACTTCATTTAGCATACTCAAATTTGCTATGTGAAGTTTCTAAATCCAAAATGAAAATCAATAATCATATTTCAAAATTTTTAAACACATTTGGAACTTCATTTAACATACCCAAATTTGTTAAGTGAAGTCTCCAAATTCAAAATCAAAATTTTCAAACACCTTTTTGGAACCTCATTTATCATACTCAAATTTGCTAAATGAAGTCTCCAAAGTCAAAACCAAAATTCTCAAACACCTTTGGAACTTCTTTCCTTAGTATACCAAATTTGCTAAGGAGAAGTTTCCATTTTCAAAACCAAAATCAAAATTTTGAACACACCATTTGGAATTTCATTCTGCATACTCAAATTTGCTAAGTGAAATTTCCATTTCACAAAACTAAGTGGGACTTCATCTTTAGCATACTAAATTTGCTAAAGTTAAATCTCCACTTTCAAACACATCAAAAAAAAATGAAACACTTAGGATTCCCTTAGCATACCTAAATTTGTTAAGAATCTTATTTTCAAAAATCAAACAAAACACTCTTGGATTCTTCTTAGCATACCAAAATTTGCTAGTGAGAATTCCAAATTTTCCAAAATCAAAACAAAATTCATAATCACATTCTCAAACACTTCATTTAGCATACCTAAATTTGTTAAGTATGTGAAAGTCCAAAATTATCAAACAAAAATAAAATCAATTTGACCCTTACTTTAACATGCCCAAATTTATTAAAGGAAAGGGTCCTCAAATCAAAAGTTTGAATTCAAACAAAACATGAACCTATGGAAGCATTCTTATCAAAAATTTTGAATCCATTTATAACATACCTAAATTTGTTGAAGTTTAGATTTATATTCAAATTCCTCTTTCAATCAATCTTCTCAAATCCATTTGAACCCCACTTAACACTTCCAAGTTGTTGGATGTGGTTCAAATTTTCAAATCTAAAATTCAAAATCTATAGAAATAGAAATCATACAAATTCATTCTCATTGTAGATCTTTATAGTCGTTATGCATTCAATTTGGTCTCTTACATTGTTGAAATGGGCGGTTCTAGAAGTTTGTTTTACCTTCCCCATGGTATGGATTTCCTTTAGATCAAGTGACTTCTCCCATGACCATACTCATCTGATTCACTTTGGTCGGGGATTTGAGGAGCCAGGATTACTTGTGAGGGCACTCCCCTCACTACTGATTAAAGGACCAAGGTGATCATCATCAGAATAGACTTACCTACGACTGCGATGTCTACTTGCTTTGAAGGAAAGCTATGTGAGTACCAGAACTCATAGTATGCCAGTACCAACTCGATTGGTTTCTCATGGTGACATCTCTCTGTCACCTCCAGTCCTGCACGGTCTCAGGCTTGCACCATTTGAGTATGGTTCTAGCAGCCTCCTCACATCTACTTGACCCAGGACAAGAATGGTTAAAGTGGTACCACCCAAGATCAGAGGCTAGAGCGGTAGCTCATTTGTGGAAGAGTTCCCCATTGTCACTTCACCGTTTACAAAAACTAGTTCCATCTCTCTCTAGATAGAGGATGTTGGGAAGAGATCCATTCATCACCTCCTCAGTGTGGTCCATTTTATTGTGATTTCCGAGCAGGAGGTGCATTGCATCCGATCACATCTTACCCTAGGTTGGCAGAGCATATGGATGCTCAAAGTTTAGGAGATAGTTTGATCTCTGATATATTATCCCCTACAGTGTAGGGGAGCAGATTTGTTAGGAGAGGGCCTGTGAGGCCCATACATCACATATTACTAGCAAGGAGAGACGTAGGTTCAGCCGTTAGTCAGCAGTGTCTACATTGATTGATTTTCTAGCTTGGCGCGCTACTTGCATCGACCATACTAGCCGTATTCTTCTTACCAGGGCTAGCCACCACAGGAGGGCAATTCCTGTGCATAGAGAGTCGATGGTGTCTCCACTCCATTGCTCTACCCCTCATTTTCTATCGTTAATACAGGTTACAACATCTTTTATTTCATCTAAGTCCATGAAGGCCGCATCCGGGGAAAAGAGCACCCTGTTGGCGATTCAACTATGGCCGAGGAATCCTACCCCTTCTACACCACCCATTGATGTTAGGCTGAGCTCTCCAGCTCGACCTTCTACCTTAATGATGGTGAAGAAGGAGTGGCGACCCCGAAGCATCATGGTCATCCCTTCACCAACTCTACCCATATAGTAGGATGTGGAGATGGTGATAGTTATTATAGATATTCCAGATGACTATCTAGCTACACCAGTGGTAGTGAAACATCCTAGGATTGCTACCCCTCTCATAGCCAGTAGTAGTCAGGAGTGTCATTCATCCAATGAGTACAATCTACACAAGATTGACTCTAGTGATGAGGTTGATGCCTCTGTGCGATAGTGATATCATAGATTATTTCTACCTACCGGATGGATGCTCTTTTAGATGAGATAGTTGCACATTATTTCATGGAGAATAAGGAAATCTTAGGGGTAGTGCGATGAAGAGAAAGTCAACTTGATCCCAATGAAGATGACGATGGGGACTGCTGGAGTTGACACTAGAGGATCTCTTCTTAGGGAACAACAAGCCATGGAAAATGATGAGGTTGTTCAAGAAGATACCATAGAATCAGCCCAGCACATCCGACATCAGTTGAGACAGAAGGATGAGCAGATTGATAAAATGGCATGTTAGTTGTAAGACTTGTTAGCAGTAGTATCAGTGCATCAAAAATAATCCCCTTTAGTTCATCCAACTACAGTCGACGTCAGTCAGCCCGAGTTAGTGCATGTCTTGGACCAAGAAGACCTCATTGAATAAGGTAGCACTATCTGTATAGAATGTAGTGGAAATTACCACAAAAAAGATATAAAATACATGGTTGAGGTGAAGGAAGCTTTGGCTCAAGCTTGGGAAGATCATCGATTTCAAAGGGTAGACCCTACCGGAGGAATTGATGCTATCCAATATCCCAAGGGTTTCATGCCACCTTCCTTTAAAAGATTTGATGGTAGTGGAACCCATAGGGCACATAGCACCAGCCAATTATGCAGCGTGGGTGGCGTGCTTTACTCTTTCACCTTTTCATTAGTAGCCTAGTGGGTATTGCTTTGATTAGTATGTTGAAGCCTTGGTTCAATAAAGACATTTGTTGAGTTAGATTAACTCTTCATTAAGAGATTTGTTTGGAGCTCAAAGGGTTAAAGGTGATCTCATTATAACCACACACCTGAGTCCCTTATTGATTATATTCTTCGATGACATAACTTGAGTATGAAGTGTGAACTACAGCTGTCTGAACAACATGCCATTGAGATTCTCTTGAAGAATATCCATGGCCCGGTCACCTTCATGCTTAAGGGCTTCACTATCAAGATATTTGAGAAGCTGATCAATAAGGTGGCTAGTCTACAAGGAGAGGAAAAATAGTTGCCTTTTTAAGATCAGTTGCCTAAGTAGAAGCCTTAGAAGGTCTATGAGAAGAAACACGGTAGTAGCAGTTGATAAGGGAAGCGACCACTAGAGATCGGTCAGAGACCATGACCTCGCCTCCACCTCCTTTGCCACCAGAGATAGCCTACTCCACCTCGACCTCCACTCTGACCACCTCATACCACCACAATGGTGACATGCATACCCACCTCAGGTAGCTATTGCCTTACTCTTTTAGATAATTTAAACAAACCTTATTCTTTTAAGAGGTAATCAAGAAAATCTTTAAGAATCTCTTAAAACTTGCTTTTTTCAGAACTAGAGGAGGAAGTAGGCAAAAGTCATGATCAAACTTTTCCTTACCACCAAATGCTTGGTCACATTTTAGAGGATTGCTTCACATTCAAGGATTGGCTTAAACATAATTTCAAGACCGGTGCTATAGTTATCCCAAAGGAATACCTTATGGAAAAACCTTCCAGTTCCATTAGGGTAATCCTTGGGGATACATGTGATCCTACCAAAAATAAAGAAGGTTGGGATATGTCCCTATCAAAATCTCTAAGAAGATCATTTAGAAGATCAAGAAGCTTTCCTTGCAGGTGCCTGAGTCAGCTCAAACCTCCAGCACTAAGGAAGGTTTGCAAGTTGCTAGTGCCAACTCTAGGAAAGTGGGAGCTCAGCAACATAGTAGCCATTTAGCACCGATGTACCTGTAGTAGCCCAACATGTTAGCCATTTCCACCATGTCCTTCCTCATTTTTCTTCCACACAGTGACTTCCATTAGCTCTTCTTCTTCTAGTAGAACTCTTGTATCAGATAAGGGCATTCTTACTCACTCACTTTACTTGACTTCTTTGTACCCCAAATAATTCTAAGAAATTAAAGAATAAAGCTAGTTTGAATTACATGTGTCAATGGGTTGTCTTCTTCAATTCCTAATGATAACTCTTCAAGTCTAAGTAACTATAGCAATTTTGATCTTCCTCTTTATGATTCAAAGTTGGACTTTCCAACTCTGAATACTATGGGTTCACCTCTTGAGATAGACTTGGAATCATCTGATTCTGAGGGTCCCATAGGAGAAGGCTGGGTAGCTGAAGTGCGGTAGAATTCCACCACCTTTGCCTCAAGAGATCACCAAGTCAACATCCATAGTGGCAGGTTCAACCTCTCTACCTCCTCTAGATAGGGAAACAAGTTATTGGTATGCGAAGATTGAGAATCCTTCCACATGATGCTCACCTTGATATGCTTGTGGAAGATCAGAAGGTGGACTACATCCTTTCTCATCTAAGAAAGTTGCCATCTAAGATAAGCATATATGATGCCCTTGTATTATCAAAGAGATGAGGAATCACTAATCAAGGCTCTCTTAATCCTAAAATATTTTAGCTCAGTGATATATAGGTAAGGAAGCACATTTTGCAAAAGAAGCCCAAGGATCACCTTCATGAGATGAAGACCCTTCTGGGGACTTAGAGCACAACTTTCCCTATACATCACAATTGACATGGACAGTTAGACTTAGAACACAACCATTTTTATTGTTAGGTTTATTTTATTTTATTTATGTTAGGTTTTTATTTATTTTATTTTTTTTAGTTTTTTTTATTTGTAGGTTTTGGTTTAAGTTTTAGTTTAGGTTTTCACTTTATTTTATTTTTTATTTTAATTAGCTTTAGGTTTTATTTATTAATTTTATTTTTAAGTTTTATTTAGTTTATGTTTAGGTTTTTAGGTGTTTAGGGTTCAAGGTTTAGTGTTTAGGGTTTAGGATTTAGTGTTTAGGTTTATAGATTTTAGGCATTAGGGTTAAGGGTTCAGGGTTTAGGGTTTTAGGGTTTAAGGTTTAGGGTTTAGGGCTTAGGGTTTTATTATTTAGGGTTTAGGATTTTTTTAGGGAAATTAGGGAAATTTTATTGCTACAAAGAAAAAGCACAAAGTCCTTAGAGGGGTAAATCTCTAAGCTAATCCTCAAAGAGCTATAATAAATCCTAAGGAGATAAATTACCTTATTTAAATTTTGAAGGAAATAAAGCAAAAAAAAAAAAATCAATAGAAAATCTATATGAGATCAAGAACTTCATTTGGTCTATCTGATACTAGCAAGATCCACCTACAAGACTCTCCCATCCTATAAAAGAAATTTGCAACATACTTTTGCAAGGATCAATACAATTAAACAAGCATAAAAATTAAGAGCAAAGAAAGGCTCAGGCTCACTTACAATCTTCTCAAGGAGCAACACTATGTGTAAGCATCCAAACTTTAGGAGAAGGGTTACAATTACATATAGCGCTACCAGCCAAAAGAAGAAAGAGTGGGTAACATCAAGGCCATCATCATAGCTATACCTCATGTGTAATCATCCAAAGTTTGTCATCAGGAAGGCTACAAAATTCTCCAAACGCAAACATAATAAGCCAAACCACTTGAACAACCAAGCCCAATAAGGAAGATAATCAACCAACCATCAGGGAGACCAGCAATCAGTAGGAGCACCACCAAAGCCACCACCAAAAAAGGAACAAAATCAAATGGAGCAAGCATCATGACAGGGGTAGCAACATAAACTAGAGACAAATAAGAGCAAAAAAGAAAAACAAGTACTTATATCCTCCACAAACAAAGCAAAAAAGAGCCGAAAAAACACCGATAACTACAAAGTGGTGGGCAAAGGCCACCCAAATAGAAAAAGGGGTCATTTGTAGCCAAGAGAGAAAATAAAGCAAGAGGAAACGAAATATGGGTCATAGAAAGAACACCAAGTTCAGCAGTCAAAGGAGCAAGAAAAAAGCAATCAAAATAGCCACCCCTCAACCAACATATTAGCCAACCATCAAACCAGCCTTCCAACATATCCACCTAGCCAACCACCACACCAACAAAAGACCCAAGTAACTGTAAAGACCAATAGTAGTCATCAAGCCAAAATCACTAAGACAGCTAGGGAAAGGGTAGAAGTGAACAACCACTAAACAACCAAGGCAAGAAAATTTGATCTAGGTAAGTAGAATAGCCAACCAAAGACAAATAGGTACAAAGCCCAGTAAGACAGACTACAAGCCAACCAATAGGAACAACAACATTAAAGGCACCCAACCAAGCCACCAGCACCCGAGGCCAACTAACATTCACAAAATAGCCTTCAACCAACTAATCCAGAATAATACCCAAACCCAAATGCCAAGAGAGGAAGGCCAATACATAGGAGGTCAACCAAAAGAACAAAACAAAATTAGCAAAACCAACCATCAAGCCCCAATCAACAAAATAGAGAAAATAATGATGAACCAACAATCTCCATCATGTCAAAATCAAGCCAGAGATAAACCACCAACAACCCCACAGAACAGTCACCAACAAAAAATTAAAAATAGCCAAAATAGCCGATAATCCAACCAACTAGCCAAAGCGCCCAAAACTTCTATAACAAAAACCTATCAACCACCACAACAGATCTAACTTAGGTAAGTTAGCAAGAAAAAGAAAGGCAAAACCCATACAATAAAGAAAAACCTACAACAACCATAGCCACAACCCAAAAGGAGGATATAAAAATAGGCAAGGGAAAATTGTGGTAAACATAAACAGATAGAAGCCCAAAAAAACAAGTGCACTTATAATAACCACCAAGTAGCAAAACCAGGAATCAAAGTAACAAATCAAAAAACATAACCTAGCTCAGCAAGAGAAGATATGTAGATAACCACAACAAGAGGGTTTAACAAGGGGCAAAAGAAAAGATCATAAAAATAGGAAAAACCAAACCAAGAATTTATAATCAGATAAGGCAATCTATTATCCAAATTAACCAAACCTCTTATTATTTTAGGCAAAGTTTGGTTGTCAAATAAAATGAACTTAGTTAAGTTGGCACCAAAGTTAGCCAAGTAATCAACATAAGCATTACCTTCATGAAGGATGTGGGAAATTTTAAAACAAACTTGAGAAAGAAGATTTTTAGTATGATTAAGAAGATAAAATAATTCAACATTCTCATTTCTATCAGAATTAAGCATGTCAAGAAGCAAGAGAGCATCAACTTCAATCCAGATGTCAAGGAAACCTCTATTCAAACAAATTTCAATAGCTTTAATAACAGCCATAAGCTCAGCAAAAATAACAGAACAAGCTTTGAGAGGATAGGGAAAAGCACAAATGACTATACCTTTAGAATCCCTAAGGATACCACCATAGCCATATTTATTGGAAGCAATAGAACCATCAGTATTCACTTTAATCAAATTATCTTTAGGTTTGATCCAATGGATAATCCTAGCACTTTTATAAGAGTTAAACTCAGGCAGAATGATACCCAATTTTTTAGCCACAAATTTATAACCTCTAAAATGAATATTACTAATAAGATTGGCATTAAAAAGAGCATGAATTTTTTCTTTAGTTCTTGTGAGGATCCTTTTATGGTTCATAGGAATACCAAGATATTTCCATTATTTCTATCAATCCAGATCAACCAGATAAGGGTAATATCAATTAAAACTTTGATATGACCTTTCGTATTTTTTGAAATAGACTTCAATAAGTTGATATAAAAGAGAACCTAAAATAATTAGTATTAAATAAATCATCATCAAAACCATAGTTTATAGCAATAGTACCATTGACAAACATGATTTACATTTTCAATATGAAAGCAACAATAGCACTTTGATGGTAAGTAAAACCCTTTAGTCTAGAGAAAAGAGTCCACAAGAATAAAGTTATTCAAAATCCTCCAAGCTAAAATTGAATAGGAATTAGGAATGATATTGCTCCAAAGTTTAATAAAACATTAGAGGGGTTCTTGTTTATAAAATTCCAAATCTCTTTAAGAACAAAGTCACCATTACAAGAAAAAAAAAGAATTTGGTCGGGGTTTGTTAGAAGAAATGGGGATATTTCTAAAGTTATCAAAAGAGAAATAGGGATATAATTCTCAAGTTTGATTTCATTCCAATTGTTATTAAGCCAAAAAATTAACTTTGATAGCATAGTAGAGTGGGTAGATAAAGGGTGTCAATAGAGCTTGCCAAAAAGGAAGAACTTTTGAATACCCCAAGATATTAATGATTTAGCAACCCATTTAATGGAGTAAAGCCTTTTTAAAATTGGAGAGTCGCCAACTTTATCATCACAATTAAGGGGGTGTTTACCTTAGCAATATTTTCCATCATAAAATTTGCCCAAAGGCTAACATTCCTTGTAAAATTCCACCAGAGCTTATGAGAGAAGGCAGTGTTCACGAATAGGCTTGCAACCAAGAGCACCTCTCTCAAACGACCACAACATTTATGCCAAGATGTCCAATGCATTCTTTTGGTAGAATTATTGGAGCCCCAAAAAATTTGTTAAGCAAACGATCAATTCTGATAACTATAGCATTAGTGGGGATAATAGTTTGAATCAAATAAAGAGGCATTGAGTTGAGAGTACTTTTAGGGATAGTGAGCCTACCACCAAGGAAAGTAAATGGAATTCCCAAACAAGAATTTTATTTGATTTTTTTTGAATTAACTCATCAAAGAGATGGGAATGTTTGGGCAGAGCGGAGCACCCAAGTACTTAAGAGGTAAGTGTTGATGTTTAAAATTAGTGATATGCAAGATTTGATTAAGTTTATTTTTATTGGAGATACTAGAGGAAGTGAAAACAACTTTTGTTATCATTGATAGAGAAACCACTTTCTCTACTAAATTTATTTAAAAAGGACTTGAGATGCTTGATGTGATGAATATAAGCATTGCAAAAGAATAATGAAATCATCTGAAAAACTTAAATGGGAAATAGGAAGACCCCCAAGAGTTTTGTAGTACATACTAGGATTGTCTAAGAATAAATCATTGATGCTCCTAGATAAGTACTCAACAATAATAATAAATAAAGTAGGAGATATAGGACCCCCTTGTCATAAGCCATGGGAAGAGGGAAAGAAACCCAAGGCTTCCGAATTAAGCAAAATAAAAAACAAAGCATTATTAATTCAATATTTAAAAAGAAAAATAAATTTATCAAAAACCCCAAATAAATTTAGAATATGGAAAAGGAAATCCCAAGAGATGTTTTCAAAGGCTTTGGTAATATCTAATTTGAAAAGATTGTTGCCACCTCTAGTCTTAGCATCAAGATCATGAATTAATTCTTGGGTAAGTAAAATATTAACAGAAATGGATCTACCTCTAACAAAACTAGTTTGGTTGAGAGAGATAATTCTATTAAGTAAAGGACTAAGTCTGTTGGTAAGAATTTTGGAAATCAGCTTATTGAAGAATGTGCAAAGACTAATAGGTCTAAAATCACTCCAATAGTCTAAATTATCTTTCTTAGGTATGAGAACAATAGAAGTACTAAAAAATATCTAGGAAAAGGATTACCATTAAAAAAATCAATCATAGCCTCAATCAAATCATTTTTAATAATAAACCAACATTTTTGAAAAAATTGAGTAGTGAAACCCTCTGGACCAGCAACAAAACCTATGTTTATGCTATTCAAAACTTTGAAAATTTCATCTTCATTAGGCACAATGGTAAGCAAATCATTATCATCATTAGTAATAATAGAAGGAATCAAGTGTGATTAAGAAATATCTTCATAAGAGAAATTCTTATTAAACATATTTCTAAAGTAATTAATAACTGATTCCTTAATATCATTATTCTCCATAATCCAATCTCCATTATCATTTTTAATTTTTTGAATATTATTTAAATCTTTTTTAAAGCATGGAAATTCTAGTATTCTATCACCATTCACAATATGTTTACTAGTAGCTTTTTTGGTAATAAGTCTCTTCCATATTTTTTGAAAAATTCTTAAATTATTCCAAAGAAGATTTCTACCATGTATAACAATATGCATAAACAAAAGACAAAACACAATAATCACCATAAGAGATTTGAGCATTGACAACTTGATGAAAGTCATCAAGAATAGAGACCTCAATAAAATTATTCCAAAGACATCAAATCTTATTACTAACATTAGAGAAAAATTTATTGAAATCGATCATTATAGCAACATGGTAATTTTATTAGCATGAATAAGAGACTCTAGAACAGAAGAGAAATATTATGAATGAGATAAGATTTCTAATATGATTACAAATAGAGGGTATGATCCTCTAACATTCAAACAAGAAAATTAAACATAAAAAAAAAAGGGGTTAAGTAAGGTTAATTAAGAGAGGAGAGAGGTTGCGGTATCTAGTGTTTTGGACAATGGGGAAATTTTTTTTTTTTTTTTTTTAGCATGATAAATTGGAAGCCATTTTCTTTTCCCCTAGAGTCATCATCCAGTAAGATTTAGTAAGATTGGTCATTGATTTGGAGAAATCTCCAAGTGTTTGGAGGAGTTCACCTTCTTCCAAATCCATATTTAGTTGAAAAGTAGGATTAACATGAATATCAAGATTAGAAATGAGAGATGGTGATGATTTAGAATCATTTAGAGCACAAGTAGTAAAATCGGATCAAAATGTTTTCAACCTCGACATCATTTAAATCCTCATTAAAAGCTTCATTTTCATCATCAAAGCATAGATGAATAGAATTAGAGGAAATAGAATCATCTTCTAATAACTTAGAATTTATTGCATTAGAAATATTCAAATTCAAAGAAGGAATAAGAGGTAAATCATCCTTCCCATTTTGAATATCAGTCGAATCCCTACCAACATTAGAAGTCAAAACATGTTTAATAGGATTAACCCCGATATCCAAGGAATCAACCTCAATAATAGCTTTCATACCATCCTTAGGATTCGAGGATAATTTCTAAACATAAGTAGGAATCAACTTATAGGTAGAGATAACATCTTCCTTAGGAGGAATTCATTTTTTAAGTGGGGATGGAGAATAAAACATTCTGAATTATCATGACCGTGTATTTTACAGTGGGAACAAACAACTGGATGGTTCTCCAATTCAATCTTTTGCGAATACCCATATTTTTCAAAGCTAATCCAAACATCCTTAGGGCATTTTTTAGTTATGTCTAATTTCATGAGGATCTGAGCCACAGAAGGGCGAGATTACTGGATGGTACTTGGGTTGCAAAGGCCACCATATAAAGCCTCAACAAAAAGCACATGATGGGTAACAAAATGAATGCGCATATTAGGAAGAGATAACCACACAAGGACAATAGGAGATTCCTCCTTAATGTCAAAAAGGGGTGACCACTTTAGCAAATGCATTTGACAATTAAAGATGAAATAAGAATGATGTGAAAAAACTCATGGATAATCCATATCATTAGAAAGTTAAATTAAGATATGTCGAGGGTAAATAAGACAAATTGAAAGGCACCCATAAGCTTGAGATTATGGAAAAAAGAGTGGATCTTATCCAAATTTGGATGACACAAAATAAATTTATCGATAAGGGAAAATGCAAAGGGTTTGCCAACTTTTCAATATCCACATCGAGCACATTATGATTAACAAACCTCTAAAGATGTTGAAATAAGATTAACTGAATCAACATAGGGAGAATTCTTACTGGAGAGCACTTCCTTAAAAGATTTAGTAGAAGATGCAACATTAGGGCTGCATATCAAAATGTTGGATGCCTTAGATGAAACATCCATATTTTTAGGTGGAACGGACTAGAACTCACGCACCATGGTAATCATAAAACATTATGCAAATGGCGGATGTTGTTCAAGCCTTTGAAATTGGTCAAAATTGAAGCCAAACCATAAAATCCCATGTCGGGGCGCACCAAGAGGGATTCAAAATCACCAAGAGAAAGAGAGCAGGGGAGGAGGGTTCTAGGTATAGGGTATAGGGTTAAGGGTTTTTTTATTTTTTTATTTTTTCATTATTTTAAATTAAGTCAACTTGTTGGTTTAGGTTTATTTAGTTTATTTATTTATTTAGTTTATTTTATTTTAGTTTATTTTATTTTTTTTTTTTATTTAGGTTTATTTTATTTATTTTTGGTTTATTTATTTTAGTTTATTTTTTTTAATTTATCTTTACTTTTAGTTTAGTTTTATTTTTTATTTTATTTTTTTTTTTGGTTTATTTATTTTTTTTAGGATTAGGTTTAGGTTTTATTTTCTTTTTTAGGTTTATCTTTTATGTTTTTTTAGGTTTATTTTTATGTATTTTTAGTTCATTTTAGTTTATTTTATTTTATTTAGTTTATTTAGGTTTAGGTTTAGGTTTATTTCTTTTAGTTTAGTTTATCATAGTTTAGCTTTAGGTTTGTTATTTATTTTAGGATTTTTTAGTTAAGGGTTTAGGTTTTATTTTTATTTATTTTTAGGTTTATTTTTTAGGTTTATGTTTTTTATTTAGTTTCTATTTTATTTTAGGTTTATTTTCTTTTTATTTTAGGCTTAGTTTTTATTTTATTTAGGTTTTTCTAATTTTTTAGTTTAGTTTAGCTTTTATTTATTTTATCTTTATTTAGTTTTTATTTTTTTATTTTATTTTATTTTAGCATTAGGTTTAGGTTTAGGTTTTAATTTATGTTTTATTTTTTTTATTTATCTTTATCTTATTTTTATTTAGGTTTTTTTGTTTATTTTATTTTTAGGTTTTATTTAGTTAAGGTTTTGGTTTTTAGGTTTTTAGGGTTTAGGGTTTAGGGTTTATTATTTTTGTTTAGGTTTAAGTTATTTCAGTTTAATTTATTTTATTTAGTTTAGGGTTTAGGTTTAGTTTATTTTAGGTTTAGGTTTATATTTTATTTATTTTAGTTTAGTTTATTTTAGTTTAAGTTTTGGTTTAGTTTTTATTTTTAGTTTAGGGTTTCAGTTTTAATTTTTATTTATTTTTAGGTTTATTTCTAGGTTTATCTTTTAGGTTTAGGTTTTTATTTAGTTTTTATTTTATTTTATTTTAGCTTTATTTATTTTATTAGTTTTTATTTTATTTAGTTTTCTTAGTTTATTTTATTTTTTAATTTAGTTTAGGTTTTATTCATTTTATTTTAGTTTTATTTTATTTTTTGTTTTATTTTATTTTTAGGTTTTGGTTTAGGTTTTTATTTTATTTAGGTTTAGGCTATTTATTTATTATTTATTTTATTTATTACAGTTTAGGTTTTAGGTTTTAGTTTAGGTTTAAGTTTATAGTTTGGTTTAGGGTTTTAGGTTTATTTTAGGGTTTAGTGTTTAGGGTTAGGGTTTAGCATTTTAGTTTAGTTTAGTGTTTAGGCTTTAGGTTTAGTTTTAGGGTTTTAGTTTAGGTTAGTTTGGTTTAAGGGTTTGGGTTTAGGTTTAGGATTTAGGGTTTAGGTTTATAGTTTAGGTTAGTTGAGTTTAGGTTTAGGAGTTTAGGTTTAGGGTTTTAGTTTAGGGTTTAGTGTTTAGGGTTTATAGTTTAGTGGTTTAGGGTTTAGGGTTTAGTGTTTAGTTAGGGTTTAAGTTTAGGAGTTTAAAGTTTATAGTTTAGGGTTTAAGATTTTAAGGCTTTAGGGTGTAGGTTGTAGGTTTAGGGTTTAGGGATTAGGGTTATTTAGGTTTAGGGTTTTAGGTTTAGTTTAGTGGTTTTAAGTTTTATTTTATGTTTTATTTTTAGGTTTATATTTTAGGTTTAGGTTTTATTTAGTTTTATTTTATTTTATTTTTGTTAACTTTATTTTTTAACACTACCTTTCGGTCCCTCCGGTTGTGAAAAGTGGAGGTTTCGATAGGTAGTCAACATAAAATTTATCAAAATAATCATGACATGAATCTTTTAAAACATTGTGTTAATGCTAGGCATCCCACGGAAGAGATATGGCTTGAATCTGATGAAAAAAAGTGCTTGAGGCGTGATATGCAGTGATAAATAAGCAAGGGTTCCCACATTATGGATGGATGCGGGCAAAGAAGCTAGTCCATGAACCATTAGGTTAGGAACTTGGAATATAGGTACTCAGGTAAATTAATAGAATTAATAGATATTATAGTTCACGGAAAGATAAATATTTAATGTGTTCGAGAAACTAAACTGGTTGGGGAGAAGGTGAAGGAGATTGATAGTTTAGGTTTTAAACTTTGGAATTCAAGTAGAAGTCGAGCTAGAAATGGTGTAGGGGTGATTATAGATAATATTTTAAAGGATAATGTTACAAATATTAATAGATGTGGAGATTGAATTATAGCTTTAAAGATTATTGTTGATACTAAGATTATCAATGTTATAAGTATTTATTCTCCTCAAGTAGGTTTGGATGTAAGCTCAAAAGGAAATTTTTGGAATGAACTAGAGGGATTAATACAAAAGATAGTTCTTGAAGAAAAAGTATTTATTGGTGGAAATTTAAATGGACATGTTGGTAGAGTGGTAAAAGATTTTAAAAGTATTCATGGTGGTTATGGATTTGGAGTGACTAATGAAGAAGGTAGGACTTTATTAGATTTTTTTTAGCTTATGATTTTGTAGTTGCTAATACTTTATTTAAGAAAGAGATGAACATATTATTACTTATAAAATGGATCTAGTAAAACAGATTGATTATTTTTGATAAGAAAAAAATTGTTTAGATTGTAAAGATTGTAAGGTCATTCCAAGTGAAAGTTTAAGTACCCAACATCATCGATTGTAGTTTTAGATTTTAAGATGAATATTGTAAGAGGAAATAAATCAAATTATTATCTAGGATTAGATGGGGACACTTAAAGAACACAAATAAAATATTTTAAGAAGCTATGAGCTTAGAATTTGGGATGTTCATAAGGAAGCTAATGTTATGTGGGAAAAAAGTAAAGTGAAATTAAGCAAGTAGCTAAAATGTGCTTGGAGAATCAAAAGGAAAAGCTTCTTTTAATAAAATAGTTGGTGATAAAGTTAGAGTGTGCAAGAAAAGATAAGAAATAAGAAGCATTATTATAAAACTTGGTTTAGATATAAAATTTAGAGAATTGGGAAAGATATAAAGTGGCCTATAGAGATTCTAAGAAAGCAATATATGATGCAAAAAATTTAGCTTTTAGTGATTTATAAAATAGATTAGATACCAAAGAAGGTGAAAGATGTATGTACAAGTTAGCTAACCAAGAGATAGGAGAAGTAAAGACCTAGTTCAAGTGGTATATTAAAGATGAAAATAATAAAGTGCCTTTCTTAGAAAAGGATATTGAAAATAGGTGGATGAGGTATTTTGATAAACTTTTCAATGAAGGATCCGAAAGTATGATTGATTTTTGCATCCTTAATACCCAAAACAAAAAGAAAGAATATTATTTTTATCATCATATTAGTAAATCTGAAGTCAGAGAAGCTTTAAGGAAAATGAAATGTGGAAAAATAGTAGGACATGATATTCCAAAAGAAGTGTGGAAATGTTTAGTAGATCAAGGAATTTCTTGGCTTACAAATCTTTTAATGTTATTTTAAAGACTAAAAGATGGAGATGAGTGGAGGAAGAGTTTGTTGGTTCCTATATTTAATAATAAAGGTGATGCACAAGAGTATGTAAATTATAGAAGAATTAAGTTAATGTGTCATACATTAAAATTATGGGAAAGTAATTGAGCATATGTTGAGGTGATACAAAAGTTTCTCACAATGTTTGGTTTCATGCCGGGAGATCTATGGATGTTATACATTTGTTAAGAGGTTTGATGGAGTATAGAGAAAGTAAGGAGGATCTACATATGATATTTGTTGGTTTAGAAAGCTTATGATAAAGTTTCAAGAGATGTTCTTTGGAGTTCTAGAATAGAAAGGAGTTAATATTGGTTATATTCAAGTCATTAAGGATATGTATAATAGAGTTGTTACTTGTGTCCAAACACAAGGAGGATTGACAAAATATTTTCCTATTTTATTTCATCAAGGATCAACTTTAAGCCCTTATCTTTTTTTGCTTTAGTTATGGATGTTCTTACTAAGTATTTACAAGAAGATGTACCTTGGTGTATGCTTTTCGATGGCATTCTTCTAGTTGATAAGACTAGAGATGGAGTCCAAGAGAAACTTGAATTATGGAGGTCAACATTAGAGTCTAAAGGTTTTCATTTAAGTAGATCTAAAATTGAATATATGGAGTGTAATTTTAGTTGTAGAAGTTCTAGTTGTAGTGTTGTGACATTAGGTGAACAAGTCATTAATAAGAGTGAGTGATTGATATTTAGGCTCTATTGTTCAAAATGATGGTGAAATAGATGGATATGTTATTAGTAGAATTCAAGTTGGATGGTTGAAGTGGAGGAATGCATCGGCTTTGTGTGATAGAAAAGTTCCACTTAAACTTAAGGAAAATTTTATAAGATTATGGTAAGACCGATGGCGTATGGTGCAAAATGTTGGCTAGTAAAAGAAGCATAAGACTAAGTTAAGTGTTAGAGATGAGGATGATAGGTGGATGAGTGGCTTTACTCTTAAAGATAAAATGCAAAATGAGTATGTTTGGGAAAAAATTGGAGTAGCTCAGTGGAAGATTAGAGAGAGTCACTTAGATGGTTTGGCCACATAAAGCATGGTCATCCATGACGTTAGGAGAGTAGATGCATTAGATTTGCCTTATATTTAAGAAAGGTAGAGGTAGACCTAAAAGACTTAGTTAAGGTGTATAAAAATGACCTTAGTATACTTGAATTAAATGAGAATTTGACACATAATAGGGATGATGAAGGATTCATGTAACACCACTTAGTGGGATAAAGGCTTATTGTTGTTGTTGTTAACTTTATTTTTTTTCATTTAGTTATCATTTTTTTTTTTGTTTAGTTTTTTTTTATTTAGTTTATTTTAGGTTTATTTTTAGTTTAGGCTTAGTTTATTTTAGTTTAATTTATTTTATTTAATTTAGGGTTTAGGTTTAATTTATTTTAGTTTAGTTTATTTTAGTTTAGGTTTAGGTTTATTTTATTTTGTTTATTTTATTTTTATTTTAGGTTTAGTTTTTCTTTTTAGTTTAGGGTTTGGGTTTTATTTTTTATTTATTTTTAGGTTTATTTTTTTTAGGTTTTTTATTTTAGTTTATTTTAGGTTTATTTTTATTTTTATGTTTAGTTTTATTTTATTTAGGTTTTTTATTCTTATTTTATTTTTTTAATATAGTTTAGGTTTTATTTATTTTATTTCAATTTATTTTTTTTTTTAATTTATTTATTTTAGGTTTAGGTTTAGGTAGGTTTTATTTTATTTTATTTTTTTATTTTATTTAAGTTTAATTTTTTTCTTTATTTTATTTTTAGGTTTTATTTACTTTTGATTTAGGTTTTAGGTTGTTAGGGTTTAGGGTTTAGGGTTTAAGGTTTTAGGGTTTAGGGTTTTAGGGTTTAGGGTTTATGGTTTAGTGTTTATGGGGTTTAAGTTTAGGTTTAGGGTTTAGGGTTTAGTGTTTATTTAGGTTTTAGGATTTAGTTTAGGTTTAGGTTTAACAGTTTTTAGGTTTAAGTTTAGGATTTAGCTTTATTTTAGGGTTTAGGGTTTATAGTTTAGTTAGTTTAGGTTAGGTTTAGGGTTAGGGTTTAGGTTTAGGGTTTTAGGGTTTAATTTAGGTTTAGGTTTAGGGTTAGTTTAATTTAGGTTTAAGTTTTATTTAATATTTTTAGTTTAGTTTAGGTTTGTAGTTTAGGTTTAGTTTTAGGATTTAGGTTTAGGGTTTAGGGTTTAAGGTTTAGGTTTTAAATAATTATTATTTTCTAATTTATTTTTTTATTTTTTATTTTTTATTTAGGTTTATTTTTTATTTTATTCAATTTATTTTAGGTTTATTTATTTTAGTTTGATTTTTTTTTTATTTATTTTTTTAGGTTTAGGTTTAGGTTTATGTTTATTTATTTTCATTTAGTTTAATTTTATTTTATTTTTTTTAGGTTTAGGTTTTATTTTTATTTTTAGGTTTAGGTTTAGGTTTTCATTTTATTTTTTTAGGTTTAGGTTTTAAGTTATTATTTTGGTTTATTTTTAGTTTTATTTTTAGTTTATGTTTAGGTTTATTTTTAGTTTATTTTATTTTATTTAGTTTAGGGTTTAGGTATAGTTTATTTTAGGTTTAGGTTTTATTTATTTTAATTTAAGTTTAGGTTTATTTTATTTTGTTTATTATTTAGTTTTTTTTTGTTTATTTTTTTTTTATTTTATTTTAATTATTTTTTTTTAGGTTTTATTTAGTTTTTTTTTTATTTTTTTTTTTTATTTTATTTTTTATTTTTTTAGATTTTATTTTTTATTTTATTTATTTATAGGTTTAGGTTTAGTTTAGTTTAGTTTAGGTTTAGGTTTAGTTTATTATTTTAGGTTTTATTTTTAGGTTTATTTTAGGGTTTATTTATTTTAGGTTTTATTTATTTTATTTAGTTTATTATTTAGTTTATTTTAGGTTTATTTTATATTTTATTATTTAGGTTTAGGTTTATTTTATTTATTTTAGTTTATTTAGTTTATTTAGTTTATTATTTATTTATTTAGTTTTTTTATTTTATTTATTTTATTTATTTTTATTTTATTTATTTATTTTATTTATTTTAGTTTATTTTTTTTATTTATTAGTTTATTTTATTTTATTTTATTTAGTTTTATTTTATATTTTATTTTATTTATTATTTTTATTTTATTTATTTAGGTTTTATTTTATTTTTATGTTTAGGTTTATTTTAGTTTATTTTATTTTTTATTTTATTTTTAGTTTATGTTTTATTTTTTATTTTTTATTTTTTTTTTATTTTATTTTATTTTTTTAGTTTGGTTTTAGGTTTTATATTTATTTTAGGTTTATTTTTATTTTAGGTTTTTTGGTTTTTTTTTTTTAGTTTTTAATTTTATTTTTAGGTTTAGGTTTAATTTTAGGTTTAGGTTTTAGGTTTATTTATTAGGTTAGTTTATTTTAGTTTATGTTTAAGTTTATTTTATTTAGGTTTAGGTTTTATTTTAGGTTTATTTTAGGTTTATATTTGGTTAGGGTTTTATAGTTTTATTTTATTTATTTTAGGTTTACATTTTATTTTTGTTTAGTTTTATTTTATTTAGGTTTTTTATTTTTAGGTTTATTTTTTTAGTTTTAGTTTAGGTTATTTTTTATTTTATTTTAGGTTTAGGGTTTAAGTTTATTTTAGGTTTAGTTATAGTTTTATTTATTTTAATTTTTTTTTATTTAGGTTTAGGTTTTTTTATATTTATTTTTATTTTAGGTTTTATTTAGATAATTTTAGGTTTTATTTTTTAGGTTTATTTTTTTAGGGATTATTTAGATTAGGTTTATTTTTTAGGTTTATTTTATTTAGGTTTATTTATTTTTTTTTTTTTAGGTTTAGGTATTTATTATTTTATTTTATTTTTATTTATTTTAGTTTATTTATTTTATTTTATTTATTTTATTTTTATTTTTTTATTTAGTTTTATTTTTATTTTAGGTTTTATTTATTTTAGTTTATTTTAGGTTTTATTTATTTTATTTTAGATTTTTAGGTTTATTTTATTATTTTATATTTTTTTTTTTTATTTTTTTTTATTTTTTAAGTTTAGTTTATTTAGGTTTTTTTTTATTTTGGTTTTGTTTAGGTTTATATTTATTTATTTTAGTTTAGGTTTAGGTTTTTTTAGTTTATTATTTTTTTTTTTATTTTTTTTTTTGTTTTTTTAGGTTTATTTTATTTATTTAGTTTTTTTTATTTTTTTTTATTTATTTATTTTTTTTATTTTTTGTTTTTTTTTTTTTTTATTTTTATTTTTATTTTTATTTTTATTTTATTTTAGTTTTTATTTATTTAGGTTTATTTTATTTTAGGTTTAGGTTTATTTTAGTTTTTTATTTAGTTTAGGTTTATTTATTTTATTTTTGGTTTTTATTTTAGTTTATTTTTTTAGGTTTAGGTTTATTTTTTTTTTTTTATTTTTTATTTTATTTTAGGTTTATTTTTATTTTTTTATTTTAGTTTATTTTTTTATTTTATTATTTTAGGTTTATTTTATTTTATTTTTATATTTTTATTTTTAGGTTTTTTTTTTATTTTTATTTATTTATTTAGTTTATTTTTATTTTTATTTTAGGTTTTTATTTTTTATTTAGTTTAGTTTAGGTTTATTTTATTTTTTATTTTAGTTTTAGGTTTATTTTATTTAGGTTTTATTTTTTTTTATTTATTTTTTAGGTTTATTTAGGTTTATTTTATTATTTTGTTTATTTTAGTTTATTTTTTATTTTAGGTTTATTTTATTTTTTATTTTTTTATTTTTTTATTTTTTTATTTTATTTATTTTATTATTTATTTTTAGGTTTTTTTATTTATTTTTTATTTTTATTTTTATTTATTTTATTTTATTTTTTTTTTTTTTTATTTTATTTTTTTTAGGTTTATTTTTTTTATTTTTTTTTTTTATTTTATTTATTTATTTTATTTAGGTTTATTTATTTTATTTTTTTATTTTATGATTTATTTATTTATTTATTTATTTTTATTTTTTTAGGTTTATTTTATTTATTTATTTATTTTATTTATTTTATTTTTAATTTTTTATTTATTTTTATTTAGTTTATTTTATTTTTTAGTTTAGGTTAATTTTATTTTTTTATTTTAGGTTTAGGTTTATTAGTTTATTTTTTATTTAATTTTTTTTAATTTTATTTAAGTTTAGTTTATTTTTTATTTATTTTAATTATTTTTATTTTATTTTTATTTAGATTTAGAATTTAGAGTTATTTATGATTTTATTTAGGTTTAGGTTTAGGATGAAGTAGATTTTATTTTAGGGGTTTAGGAAAAAGAATAAGGTTTAGGAGCATTTATCAAAGGTTTTAAGTGGAGGAACAGTAGGTTAGACTTTGAGGTGAATTTTAATTTAGTTTATTTTAGAGGAAAAACCATTTATTATAGGAGAATAGATTTAGAAGTTATGCAATCAATCATGTTTAGAATTTATAATTTACCATCCTTCAAGATTAATTTAACAAGTCCTGCCAGGGTAAATCGTAGATGTTCTCATCTTACCTTTCATTGAGGTGTTGCATTTATTGGTGAAGAAGAGTCGGGAAGACTTTGCTAAGTTGATCTTCATCAGAGGTTTGTTAGCTTAGTAGAGGATACCTCATTGTTGAAATACTCCTTGATTACATTCTCAAGTGGCCACCTAAGAATTTGTCCACATGAATAGCATGCCATTAAGATTCCTCTCAGAATATCCATGTCTACATTAAGGACTTTACCATCAAAACATTAGATAAATTAATCCAGGTGCCTTTATCCAAATAGTTTCCCTTTACCGTATATTAGGAAGGTGTTTGAAGAGTCGTATTGTGTAGTGGATGAAAGAGAGACTCTAGATTATGAGCATCTTGTCTCTTACACCTCACCATCAGCCATGTAGGACCTGAGACCATTTCACCACCTCTGACCTAGCTATTCTTATCCTTGGCTTATCACTCTTTGATATATTGAATAGCCTCTCAGAGGATGTAGTTATCTTTAAGGATCTCTTAAAGAAACTTGACTTTGATTCTAGAGCCACAAGTATGAGCAAGGATGATCTACTATTTATACCACCACATGTTGATGTCTTAGATTGTATCACTTTTAAGGGCTTGATTACAAGTTAGAGCCATAGTTATCCAGGAATACTTATTTGAATGATCATAGTCAATTAGTAATCAGGGATACTTCCTCTTAAGACCAAAGGTTAGGATATCTCATCTGAACCTCTCAGATCATTTAGATCGAAGCTTCCCTTGTAGTTCTATAGGTCAAACCTCAACACCAAGGAAGGTTTCTAGTTAAAAGACAACTTCGGGAGGCCATACGTGACACATACTTCAGGATAGTCAGTGTAGCCATTGGTCAAATACTCACCGTTGCTACCTCTTACCTTGCTCTTTTCTCTGCGATATGTATCTGGATAAGGGCACTAAATCCCTTACTCACTTTACTTGATTTTATCATGTGCCTCTAATGAAGAAAGCTAATCTACTTATATATTTTCCACTTGATTCTCTTGATTTTATTCTTATGAAAGCTCTCCAAGTCTAAATAAAATAATAGCTCTAGTAGTTTGATCATTTTTTTCTAATTTAGAGTGCTATCCTTCTCTAAATCAATTTCTACCTCTTGAGATTGACTTGGAGTCAACTAACGAGGATCCCATAGGAGAAGGCTGGTAAGAAGGTAAAACTTTCCAGCTCATCATTCTAAGAAGTCAAGTCACCGGTGGCAAAGTTCAACCTCAGGTAGCACCTCGGGATAAGGGTAATCAAGTCATTGGTTGGTGAGCGGATAGCCCCCCTATGGGATGCTCCACCCATGGATATGCTTGTGGAGACCAAGCGAGGAGTTGATTATAATGTCTAGCTCACCTTAGAAAGTTTTAGATAAGTTAAGCAATTACAATGCCTATCTTATCCAAAGAGATAAAATCTCTAATCAAGGCCTTAATCTAGAGATATGCTTAGATTAGTTGACCAGTACTAAAGAAGAGGCATGCCACTCGAAAGATATCTTAAGAGTTAAATTCAGCGATGAAGACTTACTCTTAGGGATGACTGAGCATAACTGTCTCATTACATTATAGTGGATGTTGGCAGATATAGGCTACCCAGAGTTTTGGTTTACCTAGGTGTATCAATCAACATTATGAGTCTAAGAATCCTTGAGGATGTCTCAAACTCAAAAGAAAGGATGATGTTGAGAGGATTCAATGAACAAGGTGAGAGAGCCTTGTGTTTATTTTGAATGTATGGCGAGGGGTGGGAGTACTTTTTTGAGGTGATCAAGTACAATATTGAGGTATGATGTACTATCTCAAAAGATACAGGCATCACCCTATAATGGATGTAATCATGTAATAAGGACTCTTAAGGCACGACGGTTCTTCGAATGTACAAGTGATTTTTCCCCAACATTATATGGATGAATAAAGTAGGGTTTATGTTAAACCAAGTTCGTAAGTTTCATATGGAGGAAAGCCTACATAGTTAATTACATATTAGAAAAATAAATTTCTTAATAATACTCTCGATTAAAGTAAACAATTAGCATCTCCAAAGATGTCAAGGTTAGTATCAAAGATTGGTTGTATTTGGAAAATCAATTTGGAAAGCAAGGAGAACTTATTTTTGGAATTCAAATGAAATAAGTAGGAAATGCTCATGATACTAGGAAGCCTAGTGAGCATTTAAATAAATCTATGGTTGGGCTTTATAATTTTGAAGTTGAGGAGATTTATATATTTTGAGTTGAAATTTAATTAGATTACTAGAGCTTATAATCAACCAACACAAGAATGTGGGAATGCTTAAGGGGTGAGAATTTATGCTCGTAGCCTGAAGGAAATAGCTACAATAGATCCTAAATCTAGGGAGCATTAGCATGACCTAAATCTAAGTGACAGGAGGACATAAGGTTTTACCTCCCAAGAGATAATAAATTGTCGACTTACGGACTTATATAACCACAAGTGTAGACTAACTCCTCTATGATTTTAAAACCATGTAGTTTGATCTTATGAATTGTAAGATAGCGGGCACTTATTTAATTAGAGACTAAAGTCCTAAAACACTCCCTAAGAGACTAGAGCATGAGTGGTATGAGCATATGACTTAATCTATAGATGCAAAATCTTTTCAAATTTTATTTCATTTTAGACACATCATTTTGAAGGCTTTAGGATTTCTTATGCCTAAATGCATGATGAAATAGGTTATGGGTCAAATCAGCTAGAAGAAGGAGTTCTCCACCAGGGATGCCCTCATAGGTCAAGCATTCCTTTATCGCAAGGATGGAGATCCTTCATGTTCAGAGAGAAAGAATATGCATGCATGATGTGAAACATACAACCATATAACTAAGGGTTGCTATATCTTTTAATTATCTTATTTATGTCTTAGGCTTTATGATGAGGTTATGAGTTGTTTAAAATTTAGTTATGATTAGTTGGGTAGAAAAGTTATTTTTATCTAAGAGCCTAATCATATCCAAGCTACACATTAAAGCATCAATCACTTAGAAACTATGAAAAGCATGCCATCTAATGCACAATGTAAACATAACATCAAACAATTATATAAACTATCATAAAAGAATAAAAGGATGGTGGTGAGATGCGCCATACAACAAAAGAGAAAAGATGGGTAGCCGAGCTCTATTATACAACGGAATATGAAAAAAAAAATTATAATTGTATTAAATGCTATGAGGTCTTCTTTCTTCATCTCCATTTTGATTTGGTTCCTTCTTTGATTTGGATGGGTGCTTGCATCATAAGGCACCCAGGATAAAAAGCCTGCCTTGTCTAATCCCCCATAACACTAATCCTAATTTATGTAAAATTATACTTATGTGGGAAAAGTAAATCTAACTACACACCAAAAATAGGTTAGCTAAATATACAAATAATCCCAAGCTATTGTATTTATAATTTGGACATAACACCCTACACATGGGTAACAAAGCCCACCTATCCTAACTTTGATTATGCTTAAGGATTTAAGCAACCAAGAAAAATAGCATTCACATTTATTTTTAAGCATTCCTTAAGCATAATCACATGTAGAGAATATGATTAGGCTAATATTTTCCAATCATCCAGTCTATGAAGCATACACCCTAACAACCAATCTAAAATAATAGATCATGAAAGAAAACATACACATCATACACCATCCTAACTTAGAGCTAGAAGTGGTGACTTAATTCTAATGTGTGTATTAAGGCTTGAGTGGTAAGTCTTGTTACGCATTAGGGTTGTATTTTCTATGTATAGAAGAATTCAATTTAACATGAAAGGTTGATTTCACATGAAGTAGTTTAATTGATTTGAGAATTTTAATTTGTGTTTTCTTTTGTTTCATTTGATTACACTTAACAACTAAGTGGTATAAGAGAGGAAAAGAGGATTGCCCTCTTTCATCCTACCTTAAGTCACTTTCTAAAGTATATTATTTTGATTTAGTTCTCTTTAGTGAATGGCTTATTAAATGATTTAATTAATCTTAAGTTTAGGTTCACTTTAAATAATCCTATTCAAAATGAAAGGCATCTTAAGTTTTATTTAATTGAATTACTACCACATGACATATATTAAATCAATCCTTTCCATCACATGTAACATGCTTATGATTTAATCTAAGTGTATCTATACATTCAACATATTTTAGCACACTTAAATGATGAATGTATGTGTATGTTTAGAATTTATATTTTATTTGAATGAATTATTTAAACATATTAATTTAAAACTTTATCCAAATTCTTATACAAAATGAAATAAGAATGAAATTAAATAGGCATGTCATTGTTAAACCACAAGTGAGGTAATCAAATGACCTCCTTGAAGCTAGCTAAAGCCTCATATTCTAAGGATGTCAAGACTATATACCCATTTGCATTTCAAACATATGTAAATTCATATACATGAACATAAAAAGTAAGCTCCAAATCATATGGCTAATTAATTCAACCACTTAGTCAATTATGAATGCATGAAATTTTAATGTAAAATGGGATTTTCATTCACTAATCACATATACATATGCATGTACAAAGATATAGGAAAGTATGTGTCATTGTTAAATTAGGGAAGTGAGGTAATCAAATGACCTCCTTGGGGCTAACTAAAGCCTCATATTCTCGGGACGTCCAAACTATATACTTGCTTTTCTTAGACACACATGGATGTATACATAAATGAGAGAAAGAAAACCATGCAAATATTGTATATTTTTTTATTGAATCATTTATATATATGAATTAAAACACTATCCTAATTCTAATGTTGAAATACATAAGAATGAAATCAAATGGGTATGTGCCATTGTTAAACCGGAAAATGAGGTAATCAAATGACCTCCTTGGCTAAAACCTCGTGTTCCCGGATGTCGGACTATATACCATTACCATTCCATCTTATATAAATCAACACATGAATAGAGGAAAGAGAACTCAACAATCATACACTTAAGCTATAAGCACATTTTCTTATGTATTTATAACTAGCATCATAACACATATTATTATTCTTATATAAGCTTTTGAAAGATACATTTGGATTTAATAGTAATAATACACATATATTAAATTAAATCAACACATGCAAGCTTACATAAAGGAAATCCATTTTATTTTACTTGATTTTGAAAAGATGGATGCATGAATTCAAATGACATACCAAATTTAACATGATTGGAAAGAGGAAAATCAAATATAAGCATGTCATTCATTCAACCAAACTAGTTCTTAAGGACAATCAAATCAAATAAGATTATTTAAAGAAAACCAAAGCTTCTTTATTAATTAAGTTTTGCATTTGATTTGATTTAAAGAGGAGAAGAGAAATCATCACTTGTTGTTTTAAACCCATTTCCACATTAGTGATTTAATTTGAGGAAATGTAATTAAGTTGATTTTATGGGTTAATTAAGTTGAACCTTTAATTAGAAGAATTAATTACCTTACCTATGTCACCTTAAAGTAATTAACTAAATAATTATAAGCCAACATGATATGCATGGAAAATAAACTTACAATGATCCTAGGAAATAAAAGGGGCCTAATGCAATTGGCTTATGATTAATAGTTAGTTAGATTAAGAACTTAATCAATCACTCTTATGGTTTTCCCACACATGTGGACTAACCATAATTTCATCAAACTCCTTTAGGTTATTAAACCTAAAGATCTACCCCATGATTTAATTAATTAAGGTCGATGTGATTATAATTTCAATTTGATTAAGTGATTTAATTAATTAGTTAAATCTTAATTAATTTCATTTTAAAAAAGGGTGAAATGAACTTGGGAATGGGGTCCCAACCCTATTCCTTAGTTCACTTACTTGAATAATGATTAATAAACTTAATTAACCAATTTATTTACTATTCATGGGATTAACTAATCATTAATTAACTTAAAAGAGTAGTTAAGGTTTAATTAGTAAATTTTCCTAATTAAGTGAGCAATAAATCCCATGAAAATCATGGGATGCAGAGGCCATCCCATTAAATTAACCCACAAAATTTGGAATTAATTGCTCAAGTAATTAAGGAGTAATTAAACTAATAAATTTTGTAAATAAACTTTAATTACTATTCAAAATTAGTTAAGATCATTTTTAATTAATTCTCCTCTGAAATATCTTTAAAATGAGTATTTATTATCATTTTTTATTTCTCTATGATTTTTTAGGATTTTTAGAAGTTTTAGCCATTAAAAATGATTAATTAAGCCTAATTGCCTAATCTTGTTGGTGCCACTTGATGCGTGCTTTCACATGGCACATAGCTACTTAAAACTTATCGACTCCTCGTGGCGGTAGATGCTTTCTTGTTTTCCATCCGATCTAAGATGGATGATTATAATCCCACAAATTAATAGGATTAAATCGGATCAATTTAGTGGATCTAATCATGACCATCCATTTTGATCATGATGGATGGTGCATGATCTAATGTCACGTGAGTGAGGGACAATGAAATCCGTCCACCATTGCTCACTTGATCCGAGCTTACCCAAGCTTGGATTAACTCCAAAAGGATCCCACACCTTCATGACATCGATTGGAGGACAACAGCTAAGATAACATGAGATACAAGTTTTCTTCAAAAAGCACCAACCCATTTTGGCCTAAGGATCAGTCTTGAAGAATACCTCACCAGAGCTCAAGATTGGTAGCGATTGAGGAAGCTTCATCTAGTGGAGGAAGCCCTATTGGTAATGGTATCAATTCTTTGATGTTCCTCAAAAGGCCATGAACGATGATTTGGAGCTCAAGCTTTGATTGAAATCTTACCTCACAGTGCTTAGGAAGCTGA